>PYAF01005756.1:686426-728165 GCA_007407185.1 Glycine tomentella
AAAAATTATTAAGCTAGAATTTTAGGTGTTTGATAAAATAATTTATTTGACTAAATATACATGATATTAATAAGTGATTTAGTGCCAAATTATTTAGGCTAAATGTAACTTTGGGTTTATTTTGTTTTAGTTTTTTTTGGCATGTTAAGTTTAAAAGTTTTATTTTTGTCCTTTAAGTATTCAAAAGTATCATTTTGATTCTTTATGTTTCCAAAAATTTCATTTTAGTATATTAAGTTTTAAAATGTTCATTTTGATCCTTTATGTTTTTGAAAATTTCATTTTGGTCATTTTTTCTAATTTTGTAAGCAAAAGTTAGTTTGTAGTTAATTAAAATTTTGAAATAATTAATTTAAAATGGTGGTAACTAAAACTATCACTATCTTTTTAAAATGCATTCAATCACATACTTTTTTAACCTCTATCATCTTTTTATGCAAACTCCATAATCACTACAACATAACACAATGCAACCTTCGTCTACTTAGATCTACAACCTCTTTAGCACTACAACCATCACCAACAAACAAATCAGATCTGCAACGTCCATCCACCAACAACACCATCGTAAGGGACCTGATACTACTACTTGGATCTGGAACCTACATGCTGACGCTTATGATTTTGATAGCATACTAATGATTTAGAGGAGATTTCTCGAAAAGTTTGCACATTCTCCCTCTTTCGCATATCCGATGCTTTGCAAGCAATTGGTGTCAGCATCGAGAGAATTAAGAATACCCACGAGAAACACTAATCCAATCCATAATGATGTACTGGAAAATACAACATTTTTGTTGGTCAACAACCAACCACATCTCTATATAATCAAAACACTAGTCCTACAGGCTTGATGGAGTTTAGATTGTCTGGAGGGAATCATTTCTTCTCAATGCCATAATACTTTCTATTTTATCGTGCGAAAATTGTTATGGATTAAATTATAAAAAAAAATTAACACAAAAATGAATATTTGTTTGTGAATACTGTGGATATCATTTGAAAATGGGCAGTTCAGATAGAATCGAACTTTCGATTGATTCCTAACACCAATATATTTGGTTCCTATGGTGATGAAAACTTTCAGATCTAACTTTGTGGTGATGATCTTGCTATGATTTTTAAGTGCACTATTTCAAATTAATTATTTAAAAATTAACAAAATATTAATGTTTGTCGAAAATCAGAACAAAAGATTAAAATATAACTTTCAAAAATATGAAGGATCAAAATAAAATTTTAAAAAAACATAAATAACCAAAATAAAACTTTTAAAACTTAATATATCAAAATGAAACTTTCAAAAATATAAAAGATCAAAATAAAACTTTTAAAAATTCATTTACTAGAATGAAAAAAATACTAAAATATAATGGAAAAAAGCCACATTTAGTCAACTATTTATTTGTTATATGTAACAGAAAGTCCAACTTTGAACATATTTATTATTTGCAGTGTGTATTAAATAATAAGTGACCAATGTTTTAAAATTTTAAGAGCATTCTTAATAATAATCCCAAATGATTTTATGAGGGATATTGACAGTGCGAGAAATTTCAGAAGGTTCAATCATTGCACTAATCTCATATTTCCCCCCTGTATCTGACCTCTGTTTAACGGGTTTGATTATTGTAATGCCAAGCTCTTCAATGCGCTTGACATGCAGATATGTGAAAGCATTTTTCCACAGAAAACGGTGCATCGATAGTGCAGAGCATAAAATGGCTTCTTGTAGTCCCATCTTTGCTCAAACTTGTCAGTAGATTGTCACAAATCCCTCTCGCAATCTACAACAAAGTTAAAATAAGAAACAGAACAAATTAATTAGCAATGTTCATCTGCATATTTGTAAATAAAATAGAAATATTCACGTAGCCCCCTATATAGGATGTAACATGACAAATTGAACTTAATATTAAATAATACATGGAACATATTTACATGCATAGTGAATGATTCATGTGTCATAAATGATAGTCAACGTTGGACTTTAAAACAGACAATAAGAGAAAGAGGTGAGAGTAGCAAAAATGAAATGAGCATGTTAAAATCAATATAGCCACATAAAAAGGATAAGATATAGAACGACATTAGACCAAAAGATATTAACATAACACAACTAAATAAAAAATGAGAGAAAATGAATTAAAGTGGTTTGAACATGAACAAAGAAAGCCGCTGAAAGCACAAGGATACTACTACATTGCATGGTTTTCAGTCAAGAGAAAAGGGAAAGAGGAAGATCAAAATGAAAGCACATAACCGTATCTCAGTTTTTTTCATCTATCAGCTACAACATCTTTATATCCACATTAATGCTACGAATCAGAAAACGAACCATCACAAGTTCATATTCACCCTTGCACGGATTAAAAACTACAACTAACATATTATTGAACTTCAAATAATTGTAGGAGATTTAATTCACGTGAGAATGAAAGAGTTTAGACCATCAAGACAAAGCAAGCATATTTTATCAAACAAAAGGGAGCACATAAAAAAACCATACCACCTCTAAATGATGTAGAAGCATAAAACATGAATCATAGGGAATATCAAGAAAGAAAGCTGATAACTTAACCAAACAGGAAAAAAACACAGTTGAATTGAATTGATGACAAACCAAAGAAGATTTGCTTTCACTATATGACACCTTGTAAGGCATATTAATTCAGAGACCATGCATGATCAGAGCCAGAAGAAGCAGAGCTGAATCTTGAAACAGACGAGTTTATTCTATTCTATCATACACACCATACACGACAAGAAGTGCATGACGCATTACATAAAGATTGGGAGCTCCTATCAACGAATCAATTTTGAAAATCTTAACGTTAATGGGGTGCTCGAGAATTCATCACCAAATGAAGCAAAACCAATGGAAAGAATTAAATAAAGAAAATGGAAGTGTGAAAGAAATTGCATCACCTTATGAGATGTTAATTTTAATGATTGACGAAACTCTCTTTTTTCTTACAATAGCTTTCAGAATCAGAAGAAGAACGGAGAGATATGGCTGTTGGTTTATTTTGATTGACTAAATCAAAACCACATAAGGTGGTCCACTCACCTTATCTTCTTAGGATTAAGTTGTTGCTAATCTTATCAGTTAATCTTATCCCTTATATTTTTAGAAACTAAGCCCACATTTTATGCATATCAACAACAACCTCTTTGATGGGAAGAGATTATAAAAAGAGATGTGCAAGGCCAAGGTCCCTGTGTTTGCTATCTGAAAATCTCAATACACCATCCGTGAGTGATAGTGAAAGCATAGAAGATCCTTAAGCCAAAAGTCATATTAGTTTGGATACCGATAAACTGTTTATAGATTATTTGACTCATGGACAACTGCAAATTCATCTTCGGAGCAAACAAGAATAGCAATGACGGGAGGTATTTATGATATTAATTTTTTTGCACTTAATCTAATTGTTTATGTTCATTTGTGTATAAGCATGATTAGATTATTTAGTTTTATCTTACAATGGCAAGTTCAAGCTCTTTGAATCTTCACGTAGGTGTTGCAACACCTAAGAAATTGCATCACCTTATGAGATGTTAATTTTGATGATTGACAAAATATTTGATCAACAGTAGGAACCTCCATAAGATATATTCCAAATAAAGGTCTCGAACATGTGACCTTCAAAGAACCGGGCTTTTTCTTTTTTATAGGTATGGATTGTTGAGATGGTTCTGGAACTCTTATTAAAGCAATGCTCCAATCAACTGAACTAATAAATCAATTATGTTAAAAAATAATTAATATTAATATATATAACACTAAATTTTTTAATATATATTTAATATATATATATATATATATATGTATATGTATATATAAATTTATATAATAAATTATGTTAAGAATATTAAAGTAATAACATGAGAAATAACTCAATAATCAAAATAAAATTTAAATTAAATTAATTATATATAACTCATTAATTGATAAATGTTAGTTTATTCGAACTTGCGACTTTTTTTCCTTTCTCAATTATTGAGCAAATCTTATATCCTAAAAAAAAAAAAAACTTGATATGTGGATAGTAGCTTGATAAATCGTGTGATTTTATTAAACGTTTACTTTGGCAAATATAAAATTCAAATGGTTTATCATACTTGAGAAAATCTATACACACATGAATACCACTTCATCTGCCGCACAAGAGTACTATGTTTGAATCGATAGGTTAATGTAACACCCCGTAGGCCTCCGATGTATTAACATTTATTATATCAGAATAGCGCTTAATCACTTTAATTATAAACTTTACGGAAGCATAATCGAAAACCATATTTCTTGATTTCATTATGTATGGAACATATAACATTTCATCACAAACAACACAAGCCCCTGCTTATCCAGAATAACAAAATCATAGGCAGATAAACAAAATATCTCAACAGATACAATCAGGAGGAAACATCAATAATATATCATAGCTGGTCATGTACATATATACATTAGTATCAAAACCACACCCGTGGTTATACAAAAGAATGAGCCAACACTGGCCTTGGCCTCAAAGACCACTTCCTCACATGAGGGTATACAAAACTATACAAAGCATATACAAACATATCATGTGTGCACACACACACCTTCCCTCTACAGGGGTACAAAACAACCATCAAAGCAAAATGAGCTACCCAGCTCCTCTTCAGCTGTCCACAGCTAGGCAAACAGTGTCTCTACTGGGGTCTCCCGCCCTGAAACCGCTCCTCTCTGCTAGAAGCGTCACCTGTAACAACATAAACCCCACACGGGGTGAGATATACATCTCAGTAAGCTCAGGGTCCATGGAGGCATCTCCTCCATCCTGGCTCACTTTCCATGACACAAACATAGGGCATCACAAACACACTGGCCTCCCGGCCCGACTTCCCGGCCCTCATAATAATACAAGCAAGTCATCTAACTCTAATGTAAGGTGGATCCAATCAATACCAAACCTCAGTGTGAAACCGGAATTTACACCCGTGTCATCCCATCAGGAGCTACCCCTTACGCATGGACGCACGTATATGGTACCTCCGAGAATAAGCAATCAACCGCAATGGGACACACCTATCTCTTGGTCTTAAGGGATCATCATCACCCTGGGATCTCATCAACCATGAGCAAACCAAACTAGGAGGTGCGCTCTACTCCTAGGGAGGTCCATATCTATCTAAATGGCCAGAAGATCTAACAACAGGTATCATACACGTACAAGCATAGATACAAGCATACATATCATTATGAGTAATGCAACAACCATCAATGCATGCATCATGAATGCAACCATCACTCCCTCGGAGTATGGTGGAACACAAGCAGTGGGAAACATCCCTAAGGGACCAAGAACTTACCTGACAAAGTCGAGCTCTACAGTTCTTCCCTTGCTCTGTGGCCTACGTCACTGACACCCGCGGTGTCACGCCCTATACAAGGCACATAAGCATATATTAACATCAATACAACCATATCAGGCACAAACATATCAACGATCCTCAACCAGCACAATGAAAGGAACCTCAGTCCTTTCCAAAACCACTAAGTCATCTAACTTAAGGTTTATCAGAGTCCAACCAATTATTTACCACATATAGACCCTCAGTGGTCTAGCTTGACCTAGCCAAAGCACTAGTGTCTTCACAAGACATCAGTAAAAGCCGACAAAAGAGCTCAAAGCTCACCACAGCCCAATTCCTCAGAATTCACATAGGGCTTGAACGGTTCATATCACACACACAAGGCACCGTTCACATGGCCTCTCAGGCACATCAAAACCACCTACCAAGACTCTTGCATGTCACAACATAGCCAAGCAACTCAGCATATAACCATACATGCATAAAATAAAGCCAAAAATCAAAGTTCACCAAACTTACATTTGAGAGCTAATCCTTCATCCTCACAACTTTCTAAACACATGTTTCTAAAGGATCCAAGGCTAATACTAGCTCTATCACAAGTAGGTCACTATTCACCCAAAACCCCAACTCACAAATCAAACGGTGAATCTCGAGTTTCTTACCTCAATGACGACAAGGAAGGCCCAAGGACGACTCCCCCTAGCCCGGGTATCCAAGAATCGCCGCCGTTTCTCGCCGAACTCGAGTTCTAAGAACTTCCCTTGAGAAAGGGATTCTTTGATTTGGGGGTTTTCAAGGAAAATTGATGAAGGATTCAAGTTCACCAAGTGTTTTCCAACAAGATAGGTGTTTAAAGGAAGTGATTTGGTGAACTAAGGTGAAAAAATGAAGCTTGGAGCTCCAACAATAGAGGTGGGTCGCTGGAGGAAGAAGAAGAAGCTTTTTGGGGCCAAAAACTCGAAATGCTCCCCTTTTTATAGTGGTCCTATCAGAGGTCCCGCGCGACTCGCGTCACCTCTGACGCGATCCGCGTCAACCTCCAGTGCATCTGGCGCAACTGGCGCCACTCTGGCGCGATACGCGCCATCCTCCAAAGAGAATTGGCCTTCTGAGCAACACTGACGCTAACCGCGCCAGTATGACGCTACTTGCGCCAACTCCCAGACCTGTGGCGCTACTCACGCCACAATAACGCGACTCGCGCCAACTCCCAGGGTCATTATAGTTAATTTGCAGAGAAAGACAATCAAGGAAAGGAAAGGGTTAAATTTTCAATTTTGAATTAAGAGAGTTATAAAACGTTTTTACAAAAGAACAACAAGGGATGGTTGCTACTCTGCTAATAGAAGAAGCAACTCTCCTGACTGATACCGTACTCACAAAAGATGAAAGAAAACACTAAATTCATTGGATCTTCCGATTTCTCCCTAACACATTACAGATTCACTCGACAAATCTCAACACTTAGTGGATAAGCTGAAACTATAAACACAGAAAAAAAAAACATTTTTTTTACTCAAACTATGAGATTGACAATAAAAATAATACTCCTTCCGTTTCTATATAAAAAATTCAACCACCTAATTCATCAAAATTAAGAAAAATAATTAATTTAATTTATAATAATAAACTTATCATAAATTTATATTTTTTTTTCAAAATTATCCTTGTAATTAATATTTCTCTCTTCTAATTATTATGAAAACATTTTTTCTCTTCTTTAAATTAGGGATATAGTCTAAAACTAATTAATGCAAGGAAAATTATAAACTAAGTCTTATAAAAAAAACAAACAATAACATCCTAAAACCACCCAATAATTATTAGATAAAGAGTATCTAAACATATGATTATTTACTCTTTTAGTAAAAAAGAAAAGATATATTATAATCTTTTAAAGAAAAATTAGCATAATTATTTGATTTTAAAGATAATATATATATATATATATATATATATATATATATATAAGAAATTGACTTCGTTCAATTTTGCAGCCCCTGTAACCATTAAAAACAATAGAGAGAAAGGTTGGCTCATGCCATCTTAAATTTAATAATAATAATAATTAGTAAAGATAATAAAGATAAAAGATAAATAAAAATTGGATAACTAAATTTCAAATTGTATACAATATTTATATAAGGATAAACAATTCTCTTAACATTAGTGTGTTGTTCAAAGATTAAGAAGAAAAAAGAAAACAAAAAAAAATGTTGACGTAATTAATAGAGAAAAAGAATAATGAAGATACAAATTATTTACTTCAAGAAGTGGATAAAATAACATTTTTTTTTCTAAACTTCCATGTTATTGGTCCTAAAGAATGTATTTAGTGAATACAAAGAATTTGAGATCAACAAATTATAGGTGTTAAGGTAGATTTCGATGGTCCATGTATTTATCTAGGATGGGGATGAATTTTTTTTTTTATTTTTTATAGACATTTTCATCTAGAGTGAAAAAGAGATTCTAAACATATTTATCTATAAAAAAAAAAAAAAAGCAATGAGACGTCATTACATAAATACTAACTTATAGACATTTTAAAACATATGAGATTCACGTGAGATTAGTTTAGATACTCATTTAAGGATAATATTTTTATTATAGAAAGACTCATTTAATTGACTTTATTTATTACACATGAAATTTTGAGATTTTATATTTTTTATTATATTTTTTTACTCAAGTTATGAAATTGACAATAAAAATAATACTCTTTTCATTTCTTTATATAAGACTCAATTATTTAATTTATCAAAATTAAGAAAGGTAGTTAATTCAGTTGATAATAATATATTTGTCATAAATTCATAATTTTTTTCAAATTGTTTCTCAATACATTCTCTCTTATTTAGATTTGGATATTTGTAATCTAAAAATAATTAATACAAAAAAATTTATAAATTAAATCTTATAAAAAGAAACAAATACTATTTTAGATTTAGATATTATATATATGAACGGAGGGAGTAATATACTACAGATGCAAAAAAAAAAAAATTAAGTAATGCCATTCGTAAGTGACAAACAATAATCTAAGTGCTAGATTCTGGTTGCAATTACGCAAAGGATTAATGCAAGCTCAAAGTAACCAACACGAGAGCTTTTCAAGTATAGTGTTTTTTATCAGTAAAAGAGCTTTTTTCTATATTACTACTATTTCATCATCAATGACACATTTTTTGACAAATAAGTAACAGCATGTTTAGTCTAATTTATGAAAATCGCATAATCATGATTTAGACAAAAGCTAGTTTATAGTTATTCAGATTTAGTTTTGTCATATCTATTCCTATTTTTCAAGATGAAATCCTCGTATAGTGCTAACAATCGAAATCGCCCATCAATTTATAAATATATATCTTTTTCTTCTAAAAATAGACAACAATTTCTCTCACATATTTAAACTCATGCATCGAACTAGTCCACAAAAAATCTAGTTAAAAAATAAATGATATCCCAATCTGGCTTTCCATAATCACCTGTCATTCGACAATTTCTGATTCATAACAGTAATTCTGCAAAGATTGTAAATGTTCATTGAAGTCAACCACAACACAAGTAAGCAATGAACTTTTCCCTCTAATAGAAGTACACTGCAACTACATAAAACAAAATATCAAAAAGGACCAATCAATAGAAGAAGAAAATGAAACAGATAGGAGCCAGAATTGTGAACATGGCTAAACCCCACCAACATTCTTTTTCTGAAACTTCGAATAAGAGATCTTCACATTGCGGGAAATGTCAGAAGGTTCAGCCATTGCACCAGTATTATATTGCCCTTCACCTGACCTCTGTGAAACAGGTGGGATGAGAGAAATGCCAAGCTCATCAATGCACTTTTTGCAATGCTTTTCTGTCGAAGGATTTTTCCACATGAAAGGGTTCATCGATGGAGCAACAAATATTGGCTTCTTTCTCGGGTCCCATCCTCTCACAGTACCTGTCAGTAGATTGTCACAATATCCTCCTGCAATCTACAATACCGTATCTACAAAAGTTAAGATAAGAAATGTATAGAAGAAATTGACAACATTCAACTGTGTATGTACATAAAATAGCTAGAAACTTGCACGTAGCCCCTTTACAAGATATATGCATGACGACTACAAATGAACATATATGCATAGTAGACAAGAGAAAAAGGAAGGCGTGTATTGCAGAAATGATAATGTTAAAATGAATGTATAACTATATAATTAGAAATAACAGAATACAAAATAGTTGTATCAGAAAAGATGATAGAAAATTGATTAAGGTGATTTGGACACATAAAAAACGATCACTTAAAAGCACAAGCGAGGAGAATAGCTTCATGATTTTTAGTTGTATGAAAAAGGATAGAGAGATACCAAGAAGAATATTGAACGAAGTTTTTAATTAAGAGGGATTTCATGATAAATAATATCTCTAAAGTTTTGGTTTTCAACCATACTAAATGGTGTAATGTGTATGTAGCTGAGCTCACCTGCTAGGACATGACTTTTATTGTTGCTATAGTCAAGTAGATGATTCATCTGAATTGAATAATTTTAGAAAAGCCAACTTGTTTAAAACATGGTAAAATTTCTATCTATCATATGACAATGTAGTTAGAGAGAGAGCCAAAATTAATCAGCCAAGTTTTAGCGGTTTGATTACCTTGGCAAGGGTATGTGCCGACAACGGAGCAATGACCATGATATCAGCCCATTCAAGAAGCTCAATATCCAATCTCTTCCAACTATACCATTCATACTCATCATAATAAACAAATACACCATTGGGAATTGATGCTCTATCAATAAAACGCAACGATGATTGTGTGACAACAGCTCTTATCTCTGCCCATTCTTTAAAACAATGACAAAGAAGTCCAAATTTTACAGCAGCAATGCATCCACACGCCGCAAGTAGAACTCGAGGCTTCCTCGGAACACCAAACTTTACCTCAGACTTTGCTTTAACACTGGCAGAATCTGAGCAATCCATCACCCACAGATTTCAACAATAATTTTGGTTTGAACGTTGTCCTGAATTTGTCAATATATAACCATATCTCAGTTTTCATCTATCAGCTACAACATCTATGCATATCCACATTAATGCAAAAATTCAAAAAACCAACCATCACGAATTCATATAGACCACCTCTACTAGATGAAGGGAATGAAGATTCATTCTTGTTACAGAATCATAATCGCAGCCTCACAAACATGTAAAATCATAACTTAAGCATAGGGATCATTAAGAAAGAGAGAGAGAGAGAGAGAGAGAGAGAGAGAGAGAAATAATTGCTTGTAACATTAACCTAATCATACGGATAATCAAGAAAGAAAGTTGATAAGGCATATTCAGAGACCATTCATGACTACAGCTAGGAAAGGCAGAGAATCTTGAAATAGACGAATTTATTCAATCACGCACGACCCATTATTCAAAATTAAACGAAGATTGGGAAATCCCATCAAAGAATCGATTTTGAAACTTCTAACGTTAATGGGTTGCTCGAGAACTCATCACCAAATGACGCAAAAGCAAAGGAAAGAAGAATAAAACAAAAGAACGCAAGTGTAAAAGAAATTCCATCACCTTATGAGCTATATAATTATGATTATTGAGGAAACTCTTTCTTTTTCTCTTTCTCTTTCTCTTTCTTACAACATCTTTCAGAATCAGAAGAAGAAGAACAGAGAGATATGGCAAATTCAAGAAATTTTGAATTTAATCTGAGGAAGCTCTGACCCGCGGCATTTTGTGTTGTGAGACCGAGAGTCAAACATTTGTTTTTGACCTATAACAAACAAATAATCCCATTTTATTTTATTTTTTGAAAGTCTGTTCATTTAAATTTTGTTTATACTAAATTACAAAATGGAATGACATACAAATATTTTTTTAAATGGTAATACAAAAATTAAATTTGAATTGTTTATTATAAAGAAAAAATTGGATACATACCCATCTTCTTGTTCTTTGTAAGTGTGAGATGGTAATATATTGATCAAGATAAAAAATTTAAATTTAATTTTTGAATATAAAAAATATGACAAATTGGTAATGTTAACAATTTAATAACAAATTGATCTTGAACTTTCTAATTTAATGTGAAATTGATTCTAAAAATATAACTTATTTTTAAATTGGTTTTTAAATATTATAATTTAATGATAAAATAGTTTCATAAATTTAAAATATTTTAATAAACATGATATCAATAAGTGCTTAAATGTTGAGTTATTTATTGAGTACATAGTAATGGAAATTAAAATTTGAAAATATTTGCAATTATATGTATTATATAGTAAGGTAGTAAGAACAAAAGTGCTAAAAATTTAATTAGACTAGTGCTAGAAGGACCAATCACAAAACTATAGTAGTATTATCTTTGTTTTCATTTAACAGTAGGTTTATAATTTTCCATAAAACAAATATGAAATTTTTATTTAGTTTAAGAGAACGAGTATTTTTTTTTTTTATAGTGGAGAATTTGCTCGACTAAGAACATTCACAGTTTCATTAGGTTAATTTTCTTAATAGAATGTGTTATTCGTAAAAGACTCAAATTTAAGATTTTATTTCAAGAAAACAAAACATATATTAATTAACACAATATAGTTTCTACGATGTCCCCCTTACTTTGGGGTTTTTAATACTGTTAGTTTTTTAAGCAATGATAATTAAGTTATATTATTATCTCATTATTTTGATATTTAATGATAATTTTATCATATATATTTTAATTTAATCCTTGTATAATTAAAACTTTTTTTAAAATTCTTTTCTCTTCGTGTGTCTTTCTTAATGTCTAGACATTTAAACTGCATTTAATAATCAATTTTTATGAAAATTACCTTTTAATATATTGTTGTCCTCATACAAATAAAAGTTTGTAATTAGCTTTAACACACACATAACTAACTGTCAGTGGATTTATTATTTATCTAAGAAGTGATAATTAGTGAAACACTACATATCGAAAGGAAATCTTTTAACTCAGCACCTTCATTCTTTGATCCATAAATTGAATAACAAAATTCCTAGCAATGATCCACCATTTTCTCTAAACAACCCTCACACTCAAGATCTTCTCTTTCTTTTTTATCTTCATCACCTTCTACTACTTTAGCAACCGCTAGTCTAATTGCTACCAGCAGTTCATATTCTTCAGTCAACTATCCAACCTAGACCCGAAATGTGTATATGTTTGTTGTTGAGGGTTTTGGTTTAAATTGAATGTGGTTATGTTTGTTGCAAACAGAGATGTTTGGTAACTGTGAGATTAAAAAGTTCATTTTTTAAAAAATATTTTAAAATTTTATTCATACATGGACTAAATTGAAATATATAATTATCATTAAAAAAATCAAAATAATGAGATAATGAACTAGTTTGTTTAAATTTATTTGTTGAAATAAATGTTTATTTTAATAAATAAATAAATAATTTTATGTTTTTTAGTGTGTTTGTTTAAATTTCTTATGCTTAAAAGAAAATAATTTTCTACTTATTTTAAGAAACATATTTTATATACTTGTTAAAAAAATACTTATTTGAAAGTTATTTTTAAAAAAAATTTAAACAAACTCAACTAATATAGTTTGACTACTATTGATTATATTTATAAACCAACGGTACCAAAACCCCCAAATTAACCGGCACCGCAGAAACTCTCTTGACACAATCACTTGTTTGTTAATATATATAAAATTTACTAGCGTACATTTTTATGCTGAAATTAAAACTAATAACATCTTTAATTGTAGCTCTTAAGCAGAAGAATGATTCCAGTCACGGTTGGAGGGTTAAGTTAGAAGCCATGGTATAATAATGGTTCTTATATAACAATTCTTAACAATCACTTGAATATAACTACAAGTGTGTGTTTTAACTAATAAATTATTATATATTAATTAAATATAACTACAAATTTATAAAATAATTAGGCTTATCAAGCATAATAATTTTTTAAAAAAATCTCGATCATCACCATTCTTTTATAAAGTTGTTGTTTTTTGCTTGCCTTCCCTTGTACATGAATTGAACTCTTGAATTAAATTTGTCATTGTTACATAATCATAACCACATCCTCACAACTTACGCATATGCAAAAGCGTAAAACATTTGTATGGAAGAGAAATGTAGGTTTATACTTTCTAATACATTCTTTTAAATTCATTTTTTTTATTGATTAAAACTGATTGAAAATCATAAAATTTAGTGGGTCTTACGTTTTATTTAATGATTATTTCTCTCTTCTGATTTTGTAGTTTTTAGTATATTCTAACAAAAAAATTGTGTATAGAGAAATAATAAGAAGAGAGAAATAATCAAGATCATTGCTCAAAATCTAGAACTAAAGATGCTCTTATTAACACTTCTCTCATGGAATAATGACTCATTTATGAAAGGGTGATTTAATGTTTGACACATTGTTGTTGTGAAACCTGATCCGTGATTGATCGGTCGACATAATGGGTTAGGGATCCAACAGGTAGGTTAGTAATTGGTCTACTTTGACTCGATATATATTAAAAATTTAAAATTATATATGTATTTATTATATGTAAAAAATATAACTAACATTATTTGAGTAAGAAAACTCCAAAATCCAAAATAACAATTGATAATAATCCAAAATTCAAAAGCCAAAATCCAATTTTTTTAATAAAAAAATTGTAAAATCGGCTGGGTGGGATCAATTCAATCGGGATCTGATAACCTAACTAGCCGAATTTACCCGATCATCTCGAATCAGCTGCATAACCTATCCAATAATAAAATTGACCCAATTAGATTTCTGAGTCCCGATTATACCGGACCGGATTTGACACCTTAGAAGACATATTCATAGATGTATAGAAATATGGAAAGAAATGTAAATAAAAAAATCATGTCACAAAAAATATACATATTAAAGATCAGATTTATTTTAAATTATATACATTGCAAATAAAGTATAGTATTACTACTACTACTTCCTCCATTCTTAATTATAAAATCATTTTCAAAAAATTATTTGTCTCATTTTATAAGATAATTTTCAAATTTCTAAATGCATTAATTATTTTTTGTTATATATCTTTATTTAATTATTCTCTTCAAACATTAATGAGAATCAATTAAGTGGATAGAGAGATAAGAAAAGATTAATTTTCAAATGATAGTATGAATAATTGATAAATTTAATGTGATTAACTAAATTAAATATTTTTTAAGAGACATAAATTAGTTGAAAGAGTTATAATTAGGGACAGAAAAAATATATTATTATTATTATTATTATTGAAAATATTAAATTACTTAAATTCTGTTTGATTAGGTTAACTAATTAATGCAAAAATTCAGAATTTCAACCATCGCATGCAAGTTCATATTCACACATGCAAGGATTTAAAAACTGTAATTAACATATTGAACATACATTAAATAATTGTAGGAGATTATAATTAACACGATTAACATTAAATAATTAATCCCGTGAGATTGAAAGAGCTTAGCCTTTAGACCAAGACAACGTTAACGGAAGTGTGTGTGTATATATATATATATATATATATATATATATATATATATATATATATATATATATATATATAACAAAATTAAGCATATAAAGAACAATACGTACTTTCCACCCTATATGAAGAGAAAGAAGATTCATATTCTTGTCACGGAATAATGAGATCATCACAGCCTCACAAATATATATGTAAAAGTATTTGTCAGGAACTAGAGAAAGAGAATGAATTGCTTGTAACATTAAACATAGGTGTATTATTTGGGGTTTATAAAGTTGGTGTGGCTAGGTAGTGGCGCATTACGTCAGCTTTTATTTTTTTATTTTTAGGTAGTATGAAATTTTATTTTTAATCATAATTACTTATATAAGTATATATAAATATTTTAAAAAAATTTCTACCACTCAATAATTATAAATTTTATTTTTTAGATAGTGTCGTGAACATATTGATTTCAATAGTGATTGTTGCCAGTGATGTGGCACTCAAATATGTAGCCTGATGATCATGGCTGGTAAGTACAATAGAAAATATCAAGAATTGTAGGAGATCGATTGTAGTTAACATGTTGAACATTAAATAAATGTAGAATATTTTAATCCAAAAAGTATAAGCATATTTATCAAACAAAAAGGAGCATATAAGAATACCATACCACCTCTGGATGAAGGGAATAATGAAGATTTACAGAATCATAATCACAGCCTCATAAATATGTGAAAGCATAAAACATTTGTCGAGAGAGCTGAGAGAGAGAATTGGTTGTAACATTATATTGATCACAGGGATCATCACGGAAGTTGATAACTTTAGCAAACAGAAATAAATAACACGTACAGTTGAATTGAGTCTGACAAACCAAAGAAGATTTGCTTGCACCTACAACTACAAACGAAAGGGTGATTCACCATTCGACACCTCATAAGGCATATTCTGAGGCCATGCATGCATGATCACACAGCAAAAAGAGGCAGAACTGAAACAGACGATCTTATTCGACCATACACGCCACACACAAAAAAAGTGCACGACCCTTTAGTGAAAAATTAAAAGAATGGGAGCTCCGATCAAAGAATCGATTTTGAAACTTTTAACGTAAATGGGGTGCTCGAGCTTTTCGATCGAATTTTCTAGGGGGAACCTTCTAATCGCAGCATTTTTGTGTTGTAACCACTCATGAGAGTCAAACATAATAGTTTCTTTGGACTTTAATTTCAAGAATAAATATCTTCATTCTTACACTGATTTACTCACTCTTCACGCACAAGTGCACAATACTAATGCGTCCCTTCCCTAGCCAAATTCTCTCCAAACATTAATTACTTCGGTCTTGTTTCTTCTATACTCATGAGACGACAACCAAACCTCATTCGTGGATCATCGACTGTGATTTCCTTAGATTAATTAAGGTGTGGGCATATTATTGTTTTCTTATATTTTCGAATGTGTGATCATAAGGATGATATGTTTTTTTTTTCACTGGAGAATGCTTTTGTAATATACAAAATGTTTATATATATATATATATATATATATATATATTTAATGCAACCTTTTAGCATTAAGTACCTGAGTTATGTTATCCACTGCTATCATGAACGTTCAGAAATAACTAGTTTGTTGCCATATTTTGATTAGGACGTGATATGCAATGCAATTTGAACTGTTGAACTCAGCATGCACTCGAATTCTACATATATATACCACAAAAATTCACTAAAAAATAAAATGATTTCCGAATCTGGCTTCCCCTCAATTATCATCATCACTCTTGATTATTATTTAATTTCTTTCATATATATATGTAATTTTTTTTATTCACATTAATGTTGTTATTCTTTTATTGCTCAAGTAATCCAAATTGGTAGTAATTGATAATTGACTCAATAATTTATTGTGGGATGACACTACACTCGCTTTCTTTATTATTCGACACAACCAATACACTTGCCATGAGCAAGAGTTAATTGATACTTCATTAATCTTTTATACCTCTAGCAAATCTTTGTTAGGCGTCATTCAGAACAGAAGGATGCTAAAATTTGTGGATTTGTGGTGTCACCCTTATGCTTTTGAGAACAATTCAGTTACATGATGAATTATAATTAGAATCAGAATCTTGTAGTACACCAAAAAAATAAAAGAACTAGAGTTTTGTAAAATCTTGTAATCTTTTTACCATACCGACTTAAAGGTCTTTATATGATTATCATTGCTTACCTGCACAACACGGATTAGGATATCCACTGAATAATTAAACTCACTATACTCTAATAAGGCTCACTTCAGAGGATTTTAATCCGAACAACACTATCTTCAACATTCCTGACATTTAGTTCTCTGCATTACTAGAGCATTTGTTTTGTCTTACCTGTGCCACACAACTCAGTACCGATATTCACTATTGTATAACACATCTAGTGTAAACACAAAGGTTTCATCATGGGAAACATTCCCAGTGGCAATTACTCTGAGCAGTTTCCTCTGGATGATTAATTCTTCCGTGGCTGTCCTACGCAAAACAAATAGCCACAAAGGGTCCGAAGAAGTTGTGGAAACCTTATAGTGCAGACTACTTCTCATTTGGAAGGACAATCTGCGAACTCGACTTGACCGAAACCAACCACAACAAGCATGAACAAGAGTTATCCATCTCAATCCGTGACCATGCATCAAGCCAAGAAAAAAAAAAAAAAAAAAAAAACCTTCATTTTCAGAACATGAGAGTCGAAGAAGGTCTTTCAGCAAACATTAGTCTAGATGGACCAAAGTGTACACAGCAACTTCCGGAGAAGAGCTAGAACCCCTATTGAGCAAGGTGGGGTACGTTTCTCAAATCCTCATCCTTCTTATATGGGCGTGAAAGTGGCCAAAATGGTCTTATTGTCCTCTTAAGGGCAAAGAGAAGTGATGACGATGAAGCATTATTCCTGACATGATCACTATCAAGCACTATTTTGTGCCTGCATCTTGTTCTCATGGTGTCTCTCTCGTGGCAAAGATTCGCAGTGATAGCGGTGATGTAGGTTTGAATGTTCAGCTAGAGAAGCTTTGTATATATTCAGCCCAAAAGTTCCATGCTGACCATGTTTGACGATGTCAAAGGAAAAGGGTGGGGGCCTAATCTTAGTAGTTCTGATTGTGCAATTGAGCTTTCTTCCAACCAAAACAATGGTGCTGCGATTAGCAGTGGTAGCAATAACAATCTTTCAAATGCTAATCCTATGTATGCTTGCTTTCTATGTATATGCAACTTTTCAAGAGATGAATGAAAAAAACATGGTTGGAAGGAAATATTCCATTAAAGATAGTCAACAAGGTTTCCTAATTAATGGAAATTAATCATCAGCAAAACCTATGGATACAACCAAGCTTCTGTTATTTATTTATAGTAATGTTCAATTGTTAATCTAAAATTCATTTATTTTCAGACTCAGAATTAATGTGTGAGCTATTCTATTCTCAAACAAGTCAGACACAATACACACAAATAATAAGTTACTTATGAAAAGGAGCTTCACATGTTACTTTATCTCACAAATAGGCATCCAAATAACTTAGCCCTACAACATCTAAATATAGATGCATGTTGAAGAACGGTAACAGCTAAACTATTAAATAAAAGAAAGCAATTATTACTGTCTTCTATAATCCAATTGAATAATCATATATATAAAGAATAACATTAATTATTTGTTAAAAGAAATTTTTCTTCACAGTTTCACTACCATTATTCTATCCTTATTTAACTGACAACTGAAAACTATTTTGTAGCAAATGCAACTGAATCCTCCTTTTTAACTGAAAAGCAAAACCAGGCAAGATATTATGAAAATTCCTTAATGGCCAGGCTTTTCAAATCCCCTTATCCAAAATACAAAAGATAACATACTCCACAAACAACGCCACTAATCAGAGTAAGAAATCAAAATAAGTAGGAAATACAATTAATAGAATGTGATGTCATAGTATAGTATATTTATTAGAATAGTGGATGCTACACGGTTTGGTTAGCAACTAGAGATTAATTAAGATGCTTAATACTGAACAATTCTTTTTATATAGTTATTATTCTTTTGTTAAATGGTTTTTCATTTCAATTTTGCCAGTTCTTTTCCATGACGTGCCACCATTGCAAGTCAGGGTCCATTTATTTATACCTTTCCCTGTAATTTTTGTCTTCTTGTACTATTTTCTTCCTACCCATCTTGCATTGGTGAAAACAACCCGTAAGCTAACTAATATTGGAAAATTTTACATTATTACCAATTTTGAAGGCTCATTTTGGATACTGTACATTATTGTGTGAATGGAATCAAAGTAAGGAGCTACTTGCAGAGGATTTTCAATAATTGTTTAATACTGATATCAGGTTACACGATCACTAGTATTATCTTTTACTAAATGTGAGGGAAAAAGGATAGGTGATTCCTCTCTCTAACCATCACTTCGACACACTTCTGCAACACAAGCATCTTCACAGAAGCAAATCCATTGCTAACATTAAAAAACAATTGGCATCCTATTGCAAGATTCTAGGAGCTTCTTTCCCATTGATTTATATTATCGTTAATCAATTAAACTTAGCAGAAAAGAAAGAAAAAACATTACATTGCAAGGAAATAGAAATTCCAGCCTACAGCAATCCCCAAATCATGTATCCAGAGCAACATGCTAGCATAATTAAACGTCAAAACATCTTGTGGTACCCCGAATTTTGAATCTGTTTCTTCCTTTGACTTGTTAAGCTTCGATCCTTCCTTCTAGAAAAACAGAAACATAAAAAAAAGACAACAAGCATATAAACTTATAAAGAAGAAGAGAGGGGCAAAAACTGATGATATATTTCAGATTTGTAACTTAGATTTTGCTCACTTTGAACTTATTACAGCAAGAGCTTAAAGAGCTTAAATAGAGAAGCTAACAAGTTCCTAATTGGCTGAAATGAACAGTAACTTAAAACTAATCTAAAATAGACATCATTAGCAAACAACAACAAATTACTTTTTTCTGAACACAAGCAACCTTTAAACAAACTTACAAACAACCACAAAATCTGTAGAACATAAAAGATTTTATAATAACAGCTTAGAAAAATCTCAATTGCCAACAAAATCCCAACAATGTACTCTAAAAAAATTATTTTTATCTTGATAAGGAGTATGAAAACCCCAACAAAATCTTTCCAATCAAGAGATTTACCTCTTGCATTTGTCAAAGCAATGGCAAAAAATGTTGTAGCTTCCATAACCCATTAAAAAGGATTCACCATAAAACTCCAAAACTTCAAAAACTTGATTTCCTTCTTTTCTTCAAGTTTGTTGTGGGCAAAGAGGTCCGTCTTCTTAGCATGTTTTGTTGTAGGCCCATTTGAATCGCACTTTACAAAAGATGCGTGGGTTTTTTCTTCCATTCCACTGGAAAACTTTTACATCTCACTTGAATGGACATTAGCTCACATCCAAAAGGATAAAATATAGTGCAACTCATGTCTTTAAAACACACGGAATCAGTGGCGGATTTAGGACCCTGGGTCAATGGGAATAATTTATTTAAAAAATAAGAATTAATAATTATCATTATCATATGAGATAATTGGGTTCAAACACGAAGATAAAAGGTACAAAATATAAAATTTTAAGATAAATATGTGCACTTTATTGAAATAAGATGGTGCATTTACTTACTTTTACATGTGAATTGGTAAGAAAGTTCAAATATATAAAATTAGGAGGTGCAAAATATAAAATTAAGAGGTACAAAATATAATATTTTTGGACAAATATTAGTGATTTTATTAAAATGAGAGGTACATTAGCCCACCCTCACTTGAACATGGATCCGCCAGTGCACGGAATAATTCTTTTCTAGCATTTTGATTTATTTCAGGCACAAATAACACACCAAAAATATATTTTGTACCTGCTGGAGTTTCAACAGCCACAAATCCTTTGCCTTTGACATCAACACATTTACCATTGCCAATGGTGACTTTGGAGAAGTAGGATTGATCCAATTCCTTGAAAATGAGAGCATTGTGGGTCATATGATTTGTACACCCATTGTCTATAAGAGCCACACTTCTTTGTTATTAATAAATGCTCATCAATTTGTTCTTCATGCTCAACAACTTCTGCTTATTGTGCCTATTGGTTTGCTTTATTTTTACAAACCATCTCCACAAGACCAAACTGATTGCAAGCCCTACATTTGATGCTTGGTCTAAATCAACAAAAATTTTCAATATGATTGTTCTTCTAGCAATGGGGACAAGGTGGAAACTTTTTCCAACCTCCTCCTTTCTTGTTGTCTTCTTCTCAAAAAATGGTTTTTTTTTTTTTGTACATGTTTTCTCTCACTCTGTTTTTTGGTTTTTTTCTTCCTCACTAACTCTAGTTTTTACTCCTCCAAGACCCTTAAAGATCAATGAAGCTCTTGATTCCATGTTAGAAAAACAGAAACATAACATAAAGACAGCAAGAAGTATATAAACGTATAAAGAAGAGAGGAGCAAAAACTGATATGGTATATTTCATATTTGTAACTCAGGATTTTGTACACTTTGAACTTGTTACAACAAGAGCTTAAATAGAGAATCTAACAAGTTAATAATTGGCTGAAATAAATAGCAACTTAAAGCTAATATAAAATATGCATCGTTAGCAAACAACTACAAGTTGCTTTTTCTTAATTAACATAAGCAATCTTTAAACAAACTTATAAGTATAATGATCAAATCTAAAAAAAAGGGGGATCTCTGGTTCCCGGCACCAATAGCACCAAAGCGGTGCCAGTAGCGCGGGAGATGCGTCAGACGACCAAGTTTCTCTGGTTCCTGGCGCCGATAGCGCCAGAAGCACTTTCTTTTCGCACCAGTAGCGCCAAAGTGGCACTAGTAGCGCGGGAAGTACGCCTAGACCTCTGCTTTTCCATGCCAGTAGCGTTGGAACGGCGCCATTAGCACGAGACGCGCGCTGGGGTCACTTAAGTGACCCTTTTCTCTCTCTTTCTTCACACAAACACATATCATCTTCTTGCTTTCTCCTTTTCCTCCATGGTCAAGCGAGAGAAGTTCCATAACCACTCAACCCTTGACCAAAACCCTTCGCGTCCAACTTGAAAGTTGAAGGGAATCATCCAATAAGCGTGATTCCAACCTCAATTCTCTTTGAAAACCATCAGACGGGGAGATCGTTTTCTCCAAATTTATTCACAAAGTTTCGATTTTGAGGGGAAAGAAGGCGTTTTAAGGACGTTCGAGCTTGGAGAAGCCGCCCTCTAGCCTTCCTTGACGTCTTAGAGGTAAGAAACACAAGTTTTGCTGATTATTTGAGAATTTATTCTTGAGATGAATAGTGATCCATTTGAATTAGAGCTGGAATTAGGATTAGGTCCTTTGGAAAAGTATGCTTAGGAGGTTGTTGTGATGAATTTAACCTTGAAATAGAACTTTTATGGATTTTGAAATTTGGGTTATAAGGAATGTATGTGTAGAAAGAATGTTAGTTAAATTGATGATATTATGGTATGTATGAGTCTTGGTGCCTTCACAAGATGTGTTTAGGAGACTATATAGACAGTGAAAAAGTGTTGAAGTAATTGTTTTAACTACCTTGATAATTATCAAAATATGGCATGGATAAAGCATTGAACTCTTTGAATTGGTTTATGCAAAGTCTTAGGGAGACTCTAGAGCCTTGATTAGGCTAAGATAGATTCTACTAGGGGTCTGTAAGTTGCTAATTAGGTGACTAATCCTTATAACTTGAAAAAAGAGTAAAAAGTGGTTAATGTGGAAAAGAATAGTGTTTCTTTTTATGAACGGTTAAGAACCGTTATTGATTACTTGTATGCCTTTATGCAAGGCATGATACAAAGGATATAGGTGGTTGTGATCACGAGACTGGGAGAGCCAGTGTAGCACTTAGAGCAAGTAAGCTCTTTGTTCTTGGGAGCTTTTCCCTTGACTGTGTTCTACCATACTCCAAGGGAGTGATGATTATGGCATGTCATGATGTATGTGGAATTAAAATTGTGTTACTACTTTTATTGAGAACATGTATATGATGTACACTGTGATGATATATTGTATGATTGATGAAATTCTCTGGCCAGTAGAATAGTCTAAATATGGACTTCCTTTGGAGCCAGAGTAACGTGGAACAACTCCATGTAGTTAATTGACATAAAAACCTGAGAGAATGTGTCTTAAGTGGATGATCTTTTCTTGAAAGTGTCATATACGTCTAAGTAAAGTCCTGAGAGAATGTGTTCTTAAGTGGATGATCTTTTCTCAGGCAATGTTATATATGTTATGTGTATATATATGTATACTATATTTGTGTTACATTTCCGATGTTGGTAGCGTCCAACAGAATGACACTTGTGTTGTGATATACATGTGATGTATGTTATGAGAGCCGTTATGAATAGATTATGTGATGTCAATTTTGATGTTATATGTTATGGAAGGGAACCAAGGGGAGGAGAGACCTCCAAGACCCTGAGTTTACTGAGATTGTATCTCATCTCGTGTGGGAATTATATTTTGCAGGTGATGTTTCGTGAGCGGATGGTGGATCCCATGACAAAAGGTCCGAATAGGGATATGATTGTATGTGAACCTTAGACATATTATTTTGAGAACATATTAACTCATTGTTTTGCTATGCCTATATTTTGTACCCCAGAGGGGAAGATGCACAATTGATGTACATTGTTGTATATTTTGAGAAATATCAATGTATGTTGAAAGAATAGAGTATGAGATATCTTCTTGTTTTGTACAGTCATTGTTAAGATACATTTTATGAGATATATGTATAAGACTTATTTGGTCTTCTAGTTGTATGATGTGAGTGTTTATCATACATAATGTAAAGATGGTATTGTTTATGACGTATGATGACGTCATTTTGTCATTTGCTCCCAAATTTATTATCTTTAGTTAATTATTGTGCTTAATAATCATAATTGAATATTAATGAACCGGATACATACGGGGCGTTACAATAAATAACTTCAAAATCTGCAGAAAATTAAAATAGTTTTTAATAACTACTTAAAAAATCTCAATTGCCAACACTTTCAACGATCTCATGTACCACTTGCTAATGATTTCTTCTGTCTCTTTATGTCCCTCAGTCTCTTTATCTCCCTCGCCTACAGAAAGAGATCATGGGTTAAAAGCCAATGCATATCGAGTATGTTTAATAATATTAATAAAAGGAAAATACTTTCATTAATCATTACCTTTTCTACATGGTCTTGAAATTCGTCCAAGGCAGTTGAATCATCATATAGCATAAAAGCCTTCCATTTTGCCAAGGCAGATGATTCATCATATAGCATAGAATCCTCACTACTTTTTGCGCTCTCCGTATAAAAGTTTTCAAAGGTTCTCACGTAATCAGCGTAAAGATAGCCATTTTCTTGTACCCTACAAGTTTCTTAACCCGTGCTACAAAAACATGAAAAGGGTCATCTTCATTTACAGATGGAAATGACAGAATGATCATGTTATAGAGCAAGTAAGTGGTGGAGGATGTTTGTTTCCAAGTGGAAGAAGACAGATTTCTGGATCCATCTCTGATCATGGTAGTAGTATAATTGTCAGGAAGGTCCATTATGTTTTTTATAGCCTAATAATAGCAACATGCAAAAGAGATTACACAAAGTTGGTATAGCAATAACAACATAAAAAATGAACCAAAAAAGGAATCAATCTAACAACTCATTAACATGCATGCGTGCTTTTGAAATTTTAACTACACCTTTATAGGGCCTTTCTTTCTGGCGGGCTCATGAAGGTTACAAGAGCTGGAGGCTTCGGTACTACTGTCAGGCTCATCACTGCTCCTCTTGCACTGGCCTGTGAAGAAAGTGACAATTCATCTTTTACCCCCAAATTTTACGTGAATGAGACAAAGTTTGAATATCCATGACTTTCTGCGGAAGCTTCCATTCCAATTTCCAAGACATGTGTTTCCCTTTTCCTCCTCTTGTCATTGGTTATTACTTTTCTCTCGGTTTCCTTCCTAATGTTAATATATATTTTTAACAGTAAACTAAGGTTCTTAAGATGATTAAATTGGTGAAGATATTGATTTAAGATTTAATAGTTTAATTGTAATTGAAGTGTGATTAATCGGTTTTATATTTTTAATATTATATGATATTTTAGAAAATAAGATAATGCATAATCAAAAATAAGAATCTAAAATAATTATAAATTAATATAAATGACTAACTTATATGTTTTATAAGATAAAAATTAATAATAATTAAAAAATAATTGATATTTATGTGAATTATTTAAGAATGTATTTTTCTTTATCTTAAAAATATTTTAAATTAAATAAAAAAATTGAAATTAAAATATTAAAAGACCGATTCAACCTGATTTTTTATGTCGGTTCAACACCAGTTTTTGCTGGTTTTATACCGGTTCTAAAATCCTTCTATTTTTTAGAGTCTATGAACCAATCGCCTGACTGTTATCCAAACGTGAACATATTATTCTCCTTCGAATTCTCCTTCATTGCTCAACGATTTGCAAAAATTGAGGGCTTTGGTAGATCACATGATTTTGAACAAAACCCAAGCTTAAATGTGTATTTTCGTTCAAAAACGACAAAGTAATTGCAAAAAGATGATTTGTGAAACTGTTGCGCAAATGCGAAGGGTTCTGCTTCATTTTTTCTTGATGTCTCACTCACTGCTCAACAATTTACAAAGTAAATTGAGGGCTTTTCTTCTTCTAATTAGGATGGTCAAAACGCACGCTCACACGTCAAATTTCTTGCCTGCATTGAGAGAACAATTTGGATCTTTTTGTGAGTTAAAATGCGACCCGGTTCATTGTTTTTGGGTAAACATTCTCTCGTTATCATTTAACGGTCAAAATAGACAGAAGAACTAAAACATTACATAACAAAAGGTTTGGAAATGAAGACCAATCTCTGAAAAATTAAAGACTAAAACTATAAAAATCGAAAAATTCAAGAATAAAAATATAATTTATTCTATTTTTTATTTTTATTATTAATACTAAAAATGCCCCTTCCAGAACCGGTGTAACCATGCCAAAATGTTTTACTAATTTTTGAGACCCCCTTTCAGTTTTTCTGTTTTAAGTATCCCCTTGCATATATAGTTGTATTATACCAATTGATCTAATAAGAGATTATTTGTAGTATTCTTTTTGCCTTCAATAAAAGATGTATTTTTTCCTTCCTAAATTACTCTTGTTATACATTAATACTGCCTTCTACACATGAGTATATTACAATCAAGATTAGCCCAAAAAACATACAAATAGGTACCTAATGTCCATCCACTGTCATCATGAACATTCGTAAATAACAACTAGTTTATTTTATTGGCATGCCTTGATTGATTACAACGTGATCAATGTTAAAATTTATTAATTATGTAATTAGTTTGGTGGTGAAATTATGGCAAGTTGAGTCAAACTTGATTTGACTCAAAATTAATATATTATTTTTATAAATAAAATTACTTTAGTTTTGATCTTTTACCTGCTATATTTTCTCTCACATTTATTTTAACGTAACTTAATATTTTCATATCTATTTCATTTAATTTTAATATTTTTATAGGGTTATAAGTTTTATTTCAAAAGTAAAAATATTATATTTTTTAAATTTAACAATTAACATGAAATTAAAAAAAATACTAAATGGTTATTATCATATATTAATACAGTGATGTTTGGTTCAGGAATTAATATATAAGGGAGCTCAATAGGATAACCTAGCTTTTTCCAAGTAAGCCACTCATTCTCATCAATGGATGCAAGTACATCCTTGGGAGCTCCATGAAAACAACCACCCTTATTTCAGTTGCCCATTCTGCAAAACAACCATCAAATCCCAAAATTTTACAACATCAACAGTTCCACAAGCAGCAAGTAGAATCCGAGGCTTCCTTGGAATAGCACACTCTGCCGTAGCTTTGCCTTTTGCATTAGATTTTGCCTTAGCTCTTCTTGCCACAGTTTCTGCCTTGCCCTTTTCACTTGCAAGGACCAGAGGAATCCATCACCAATAGATTTCAACAATATCTATGCATTAGAAAACCAACCATCTCATATACGCACATGCTCGGATCAAACTCTATTTACCATATTCAACATTAAATAACTATTGGATTTGTAGATTCTCATCCAGTGAGAAATGGAAGACTTTTTAGACTTTAGGCCATATCAAGACAAAAGCATATTTATCAAACAAAAGGGTGCACATAAGAATACCATACCACCTCTATTTATCATATTCATTTTTGTTGCATAATCATAATCAACACAGCCTCACAAATATGTAAAAAGCTTAAACCATTTATCAGGAATGAGAAATCGTCAGTCATTTGACTCATTTCTGAATTGTGACGACTTTAGATACAAATCATAAGAAGTAAAAGTTCAGTGCTCACATTTCCCAGCATCTACTAAGTTATAAATTTTTAAGCATACAAGATTTCAACCACAGAGAGAGAGAGTCTCAGTCAGAAGTTTTACACTTGAGTGCAGCTTGAAGATCAAGAATTTCTCTCACGCTCTTCTTTCTAAAAAAGAAAAGAAAAACAAAAACTGTCAGAAATTGAATTGAATCATTTTCAAAAGAAGCATAAGGTTGACTTTTGTCTTGTTTCTACTATCCATACAAGGGAGGAAAAAAAAAACTTTTATATACCACACTCAATCAACAAGAGAGAGAGAGAGAGAGAGAGAGAGAAAGTTATTGGTAACTATCAAGAAAGCTAAGTCCAAAACAAACCAAAGAAGATTTGCTTGCAAGTAGAAATGAAAAGAAATCAACATTTGAAACTTTTTACGACATTTTCAGAATCTATATTTCATGATCACAAGAAGAAGAGATAGAACAGAATCTTGAAAGAGAAGAGGTCATTCTCTCATACAAACAACACACAAGAAGAATAGTGCATGACGACCCATGATTGAAAATGGAAACTCCGAGGGAAGACTCGATTTTGAAGTATTGAACACTGATGGGGTGAATCACACCTTGTGAGCTATTTATCTCTGACAAATTTTTCTTTCCCTTTACTGCAGCAATGTGAATCATCTTGTGTTGTGAGAGTCAAACATTTGCATTGAATATATAAGACTTTATTTTATTCCTTCAATTTGTTAGGCGCTAACTGAATTTAGATAACTATTAACTAACAAATAAATTTCTGAATTTAACTTCCCCTGAATAAATTAGTCTCTGAATTTTTACAATTTATTATTATTATAATCTCTAAATTATATTTTTATTTTTGGAAAATCTAGTCTCTAAATTATATAATTTACTGTCATCATAGTTCCAATAATTTAGGACTTACTTTCAATTTAGTCCGTAAATGATATACGTGACAGTATGAGAATAAACTGTGCATGAGAGTAATTTATACCACATTAAAATGAATAAACCAATAGAACATAATGAAAGAGAAACACAATTTATGTGCAAATCTACCATAATAAAAACAATTACTATAATAACATTATTATTTCAGTTTATTATGAAGATATACCAATAAAAAAATTTGATCACTATATATACATGACTACTAAGATTTATTTATTATTAATTATTAATTTGTTTAAATACAGACTCTATATACATTCTACTCAGGTAACCATATGACATTGTTTTGTTTGTACTTTAGTGTTTTTTTTATTCATATTTTAAAAAATATAATCTTAATTTTACTTTGTTTTCTAGTTTTAGGTTGTGAACAAAATAAAAAAAAATATCCTACCATTTCTTTCCCATTGGAAAAATCATGATTCATGAAATAAAATTAGATTAGGAATTATAATTATCGGTAAAAAAAACCTGAAAGAAAAATAAAAATAAAAATAATAAATCAAACTTCCTTTTTTTGTGTGTGTATATGAGACTATTAAAGTAAGAAGCTAAAATGGGATACTAGCACTTTTCTTTCCGCAACTCATGTCACATATTCAAATCCCAAATCCAATTTTATGACCCGGACCTAGTGTGGGTTAGATGTTCTATTAGAAAAAACTCTAAATTATAACTCGGGTAAAAGTTTATTTCGCATAACCTTTAAATAAAATATAGTTTTAAAGTTGATTAAATAATTTATTCCTGTGTTGCAAATTTATAATTTGACCACTATACGGAAGAAAAAAGCTTATCCAATTGGTCCTTATATTTGCAAGAGAAATGTTAAAGATACTTTTTTTTTTAACATTTTCTTTCTAACTATTATTGTGATTGTTGAAATTATTGAAAAATCATTAATTTTGGTGATTCTAGCTTCAGGAGAAAGAATAATTAAATAAAAAAGATAACACATCAAAATGGATAAATTTCAATAAAAATCAACAAATCACATAAAGAGTAACGTTAAAAAGAAAGTGTCGGACAAACAAAATGTCTATAGCTTTCTCTTAAATAAGAAAGAGAATACATCAAAATTTGATAATTTTTAATAAAAATCAACAAATCACATAAAGAATAACGTTAAAAAGAATGTGTCAAACAAACAAAATTTCTATAGCATTTCTCTTATGCTCAAAACCTTGTCTATTTATTATCTACCGAGTAGGTTGACTTTGTTTGATTTATTCCATTTGTTCACCTTATTTATCATTTATCAAGATATTTAATTATTTAAGCCGTTTAAAGCAACTAAAAGCTAGACGCCAAAAATTAATTATATTAGTTAACATTTTATTTACAATTTATTCAACTCATTAAAATATTATTAAATTATTTAATAAAAAATAACCAATGCACACGAATAAAAAAATAAATTAAATATTTCAACGCACACTAAGAACTAAGAACTAAGATCATATCCGAAACTGGTTTGCCATTCGTATTTCGTACCTAATGATGCAACTGAGCACAATGCAATATGTGTTTATCAAGAAGAGCATAACATCTACAGTTACATCTAAGTATAGAGGTGCATAAGCAACCACTCTAAGGAGACATAAACGACACTGCTCAATGAAACTATGATCAAATCAAATGTGACCACACTATAGTCTATACACCATAATGTTCAAAGTTGCTAAACCTGACCACTACTATTGCTACTACTACCTTCTTTCTGCTCCATCTTTTGCTTATTATAAGAAGCTTTTACTATTGAGATAATGGTAGAAGGTTCCTCCATTGCGCGCTCAAGATCCCCATTAACAGGTACAGGTGGGATGAGCATGATGCCAAGCCCATCAATTTCACCTAAATGCCCTTCTGTGAAAGAGTTTCTCCATATACAAGTGCTCATGGATGGTGCAACAAAAAGTGGCTTCTTGTAGTCCCATGCTCGCACAATCGTTGTCAGCAGGTCGTCACACAACCCTCCCGCAATCTACAACATTTTTTTAAAGTAAGAAATAGAAGAAAGAGGCAATTTGCAAACCATAATGATGTTCTTAAAATAGAAGAAACACGCATACAACTTATAAGTCAATGCATGATGTAATAGATTTGGATCCTTTTTGTATTGTTCAAGGTCCACAAAATACATGTGGTAAGTAACGTGACGTTCCAGTATGTATGTATATGTCAGTCCTCCATGTCAGTCCTGACACAGGACCACAAATGCTTTGTCCTAAGTATATTGGACCGAACAACTTATCTATAATACTTTATTATTTGAATATTAACGATAATGTTATAATCTCTTTATCAAGTGGTAGGTATTCAATTATCTATAAGCTACAATTATCTACTAGATATTATCTATGAACTAGTAATTATCTGCAAGGTTGTTACACCACTATAACAGTCCCTACAAATAAGGATTCGTAGCTCTTACTTCACTCTATAAGTACCAAATTTTATCTCACCCTTTTTATATCTCATTCTCACCTAACTCACGTACTTACTTGAGCGTCAGAGTCATCTGTTTTGCAGGTCCCCCCTCTTGTCCTGCTAACAAAAGGTACTCATAGTCCAACGTGCGAGATCTTGAAGCCCATATTGGCCACATTCGATCAATGGAGCAAGGACCACCTTCGATCAAGGCCAGTTCTCAAGGAGATTCATAGTCAAGTATTTTATTTGTCTATGCAAATACCTCCTACTTTGCTTTGATTGGTAGTAAAACGCTGAATGAGATCGGAGTCATCGTCTCCACGCCGCATCTCAAGATGAAATTCTCAACCTTGACGGGAGAAATTATGATTGTGAGTACCTTGAGAGCCTGGCAGGCCTCACCTCGAAACGGGTGTAGCAGTCAAAGGGTCTCCAATCCGAACCCTGACCGTTTACGAAGCAATTTTGGACGGCGTATTCGATGTAAATTTGTGCGACGACACCGTTGACAAAGGCCCAAAGCCTATCGAAGAACTTGTCTAGCTGCAGCTCAACAAAAACCTTATGAGCCACGAGTACAGACGCATAGCTGATGTCCTATTTAGGAAAACATACCTATTTGCGTGGCCCAAGGATGCATATATAATAGATTATTCATCTCATGACAATGTAGATAGAAAAAAACAAAAACCAGTCAAGTTTGATTGATTACCTTGCTAAGAGTATTTGGTGACAATGGAGCAATGACCAAGATTTCAGCCCATTTACAGAGCTCAATGTGAAGCATAGGATCACCTAGCTTTTTCCAAGTTCTCCAATCTTTTTCATCACGATATACAGTTATATCCAGGGGAAGTGTTTGTTCATCAATAAAACGCAAAGCTGATTTTGTGAGAACTACCTTCACCACTGCCCATTCTGCAAAACTACGACAAACATTCCCAAATTTTACTGCACAAACACTTCCACAAGCAGCAAGCAGAACCCGAGGCTTCTCTGCCATAGCTTTTGCCTTGGCTCTTAATTCAACTCTTCTTGCCCTAGAGGAATCCATCACCAACAGATTTCAACAATATCTATGTCCACATTAATGCAAAGTAGTATTAGAAAACACACCATCACATTCACACATGCACGGATCAAAAACTCTTATATTGGAGATTTTCATCCCTTGAGAATGAAACAGTTTAGACTTTAGCCCATATCAAGACAAAGGAAGCATTTTCATCAAACAAAAGGGAGTACATAAGAATACCGTAATACCTCTAGATGAAGGGAAAACAAAGATCAATTCATTTTTGTTGCATAATCATAATCACAGTCTCACAAATACGAAAAAAACATAAATCATTTATCAGGAATGAGAAATCATGACTCGTTTCTGACGAGTTTAGATGGAAATCATATAAAGTATAAGTTCAGTGTTCACGTTAACAACACCTACAAATTAAAGTTACAAACTTTTAAGCACACAAGATTTCAACTAGAGGGAGAGAGAGAGACAGAGAGAGAGAGAGAGAGAGAGAGAGCGTCTCAGTCAGAGGCTTCATACTTTTTTTTGTTCAGCTTGAAGATCAAGAATTTCTCTCACGCTCTTGTTTCTAAAAAAAAAAAAATGTCGGAAACTGAATCAGATACAAAGCATACGGTTGACGACTTATTTCTAGTTTCTATTATCCATACATGGAAAAAAAAATGATTGTAACCAGAAAGAAAGATATAATATAACAAAAGAGAAATAACATAGTTGAGTTGAGTCCATGACAAACCAAAGAAGATTTGCTTGCACATAGAAATGAAAAGAAATCAACATTTGACTCCTTTTAATTAGCACATTTTCAGGAACAGTAATTCATGATCACAAGAAGAAGAGATAAAACAGAATCTTGAAAGAGAAGAACTCATTCTCTCATACACACGACACACAAAAAGAAGTGCATGACGACCCATGATTGAAAAACAAAAAGATTTTGAAGCATTGAACAGTGATGGGGTGCTCCAGAATTCACCACCAAATGATGCAAAACCAAATGGAAGGAAAAAAGAAAAGAAACAAAAAAGAATGAAAGTGAAGAAGAAGTTCCATCACCTTGCGAGTATGTATCTCGGACGAACTTTCTTTCCCTTTACCGCTGCAATGAGAATCAGAAGAAGAACAGAGACGAAACAGGTTCAAGATTTTTGAATTCTCTCAGTTCCTAGCTATGGAATCGCGGCTTTTTTTTCACCTTGTGTTGTGAGGGTCAAACATTTGTATTGAATAAGATTTCATTTTATTTCCTCAATTTGTGAGTCTCTAACTGAATATAGGTAATTTACTAATAAATTTATGTCTTAATAAAACAAATAATTTTCTGAATTCAACTTACCCCGAATAAGTTAGTTTCTAAACATTTACAACTTATTACTATTTTATTATATATTTTACAACTTATTATTGTTATAGTCTCTAAATTACATTATATATTCCTATTATTAGGACTTACTTTCAATTTAGCCCTAAATGATATACGTGACAGAAAACTACATGTTCAATTGGAAAATTTGACTATGTAATTATGCCAGTATAAGAATAAACTGTACATCAGAGTAATCTATACACATTAAATGAATAAACCAATAGAACATAATGAAAGAGAAACGCAATTTATTTGCAAATCTGACAATAATAAAACACTTATTAAACTGTGCATGATCACTATACTTTTTTGGGGGGACTATATATACACATGTACAACAAGATTTATTTATTTTTAATTATTAGTTTGTTTTAGTACAGACTCTATATGTTTGCTACTCAGTTAATAATTTATTATGAGATTTTTTAAGGCAAAAAAACTTGAGGTGGGAAAACCAAATGGGGGAGCAAAAATCATAGACCTATTTTTAACCCTTTACTAGGCCTAACCCACAAGTTAGACAAGGTTTGCTATTAGATCTCTATTTTTATTTTGTTTTTTTTAGTAACATGACAATTTGCGTTTCTTTAAATATAATTAATTAACTATTAACAAGTAACAATCCTTATAAGATATAGGAACAGAAACACGTCAGGCTTTGTCAGACATGAGTTTGATATTCTTTAAAAGAAAAAATAAAGTGACCTATTTGAAAATTTGGTCTATCCCACAAACCGTTCTTAAGAGTCTATTTAAAATGTGAAAAATGTTTAAATTTACTGTTAAAACTAACAAAAAATGGGAGAACATAAAATCACAGGCTGAATTTGAAAATTGTCTCACGATTTTAGTGCTCTATGCTAACGCATTTCTAGCTAGGAAATGCAGCTGTACCATAGATCGAAGGCAATGTAAGAAATGCCTAGAATCACGTTTTGATGAAGGCAAGACAGATCGCCTTATAAACCTTAAATTCTAGATTGACGTAACGTTAGCAAGTTCAAAGTAATAACCCATAATAGAATAAAAAAACTATTAATATATTAAATATGAACCTAATTGATATTATAAATATATAATGTATTATATTTTAAACTAAAATATATTTTTTGTCCATGTAAATATACTAAAATATACTTTTTTCTCATAACTAAGTTTGGACATATTCAAACCTACAATCTAAACCTATGTGAATTTTTTTAATTTAAATATTAAAATATAATTTTTGGAATTAAAAATCCTACAAATTACAGGAAAAATATAAAAATATAAAAAAAATCAAAACAAAATTTTTTTGAGGATAAAAACCAACACAAAATATAGAAAAAAAAAATTATATGCAAGAATGAAAGTCTCTTCCCTAACGGCACGGTGCCACCACCATCAAACACCACAACAAACCCTGATCAAGAAACCACAACAAATCCAAACTTAAATCTAAAATTGGAGATTGTTAATTAAAGGTGTTACCACACCGCAAGAATTTTCTTCACACGGGCTCATTATTCTTCACACCGCAATAATATAGCACATTATAATTTTAGGAAGACTAATACATTATAGTTTTAAAACAACAACAAATTTACAAAAAAAAAAAATTGGAACTTTAGTATATTTATAGAGAAAAAATATTTTAGTCTATATATATATATATATATATATATATATATATATATATAAACAGGTCAACTTATATATAACACTTAAAAGACGTTTTTTAAAGTCTAACAGCTTTTACTTAATAGGCTCTTAAGAAAAACTTATTTTTTACCTTTTTAGTAAATGAGTCAATCCTTTGATCCATTTACACCCTTAGCAGAAGGAAAATAAATTTATAATTATTTACAATTTTTGAATTAATATTACATTTTTTATTTATTTTTTAATCCATAGTATGTATTGTTAACCCATTTAACTACCGGAATTGCACAAGGCAGTTTCAAAACAGGACCAAACCTTCATTTAAGTCGTGAGCTGATTGAGAGTATTCCGGGATGCCCAACTCTTCATATCACCATCATATATATGAATTATTTTTTCTCTTTCCCTTCCCTTTTTCTTTCTTCTCCCACATAGGTATATAAAGAGGACTAGAGGAGTGTCCAATGATTGATTAGAATGTGACAAATGCCAAATTTATTAAAAAGATACCGGAAATTGGCTTCCTCATCATACAAAGCAACGTGTGTATATTAAGAAGAGCACAATGCAATGTGTATATATTAAGGAGAGCATAACATCTACAATATATTACATCTAAGTAGAGTGCACAAACAACACCCTAGGAGACATAAACGATACTGCTCAATGAAACTATGATCAAATGAAATATGATCACACTATCGTAAAAAAGAAGGGTCCTTAGTCCTGACTAGCCATCTATACTTACACACCATAAAGGTCAAAATTGCTAAACCTGACCACGATTACTCCTTTCCCTCATCTTTTGCTCATAATAAAGTCTTCACAGTTGAGTAAATGGTGGAAGGATCAGCCATTGCGCCATGGTCAGATTCCCAACTAGGTGGGATGAAAGTGATGCCAAGCTCATCAATGCCAATGCAATGCTGTTCTCTGGAAGGGTTTCTTCTCCCCATAGAAATGTTCATATATGGATGATGCAACAAAAAGTGGTTTGCGGTAGTCCCATGCTCTCACAATACATGTTAGCAGATTGTCACACAACCCTCTCTCTATCCACAACATCATATATTTCTAGAAGTAATAAATAGTAGAAAGAGGCAATTGGCAACTATAATTGATGTACTTAAACTTCAAAATGGATTCCATCCATTCATGAATCAATATTGTTGGATGAAGATTGGACGGTTCACATTTCGGATGTATACATATTAAGTTGGATTTTCGAGATAAAATGAATTGTTTAATCTTCATCCAATAGTTCCAATTCATCCAATAGTTCCAATTGACTAACAATAACTAAATGTATAATAAAAATTTAAAATATTTGTAATTACCTTGATCAAAACATATGCATGTGTGATAATATACACTTACTCAAATTTTAAATATGAATACATATTTGTTCTAATTACCTTAATTATATTTAAATGGTTTTTATGAACTAAAAAATAGAAGAAAAAATATTTGCAATTTTTCTATCAAATGTATAATATATTTCTCTCTCAACTTGTTTATTATAAAGAAAATCAAGATAAAGATAAAAAAAAATATTTTTGAAAATTTTATTAAATATACTTGTTTTAATCTTGATGAAAGATATATTTATTCTAATGTTGGATAAAAGATAATTATGAGATTAATTTATTAGATATAATTATATCATATTATTTTATTAAATAAATTTAAAATTGATTAGATAATATTTCATTAAATTTGATTAGATGAATACCAAACTAATTAGATAATATTTTATTAAATTTGATTAAATGAATTATCTAGTGTGACGATATAAACTATATAACATTAGAGGATTAAATAATACATAGGTCACACAAATATGACTTATTTTCAAGTCACACCACTAAAGTAACAATCTTAACTAAATTTAGACAATTAACAAATAAATAATTGAATTACAATTTGTTAAGCAAGTTAGTGTATGAACTTTACAATGTACTATTATTATGTGCAGTCCCTATAATATAATAATTTGTAACTTACTCTCAATTAATTAAGTCCAGCATGGCCAGACCTTCTTGCAGGTTTGATTTCATTAAAGTGCTCCAACTAACAGCATGAACCCCCCTTCTATTATCAGTATCTCCCTATAAAAAGACCCTCTTCATCTTATGAAATTCTTTCAGCACATTCTTAGAGATAGGCAAACTCAACATACAGTAGATAGGAAATGATTTAATGATAACTTTACACATAGTGATTCTACCAGCTAAGGATAGAAGCTGACCCTTCCATCCATTCAGCCTATGTCATTCACTTTGTCCAATAACTACTAGAGATCCTGTCTTCTAAGAATTTTTCCTAAAAGAAGGATTCCCAAATAGGAAACTTCCAGAAAATTAGACATCCTGCATAATTGTCTTCTCATATTTTGATCAACCTTTCTTGATACAAAAATAGAAGTCTTCTGTGTGCTTACTTGTTGCCCAGACATAGCACAAAAAGTAAAAAATCCATCACCCTTATAATATAGTCCATTTGGACTACAGTAGCTTCTCCAAAAAGTAATAAGTCATTTGCAAGCATGAGATAGGACGCCTGAGACCTGTTGCTACTTGCCCTCAAAGGTTTCCAGTTGTGATTACACATCGGGGAATAGAAGCCAACCCTAAAAATGCACTTTCGAGGTTTGCCGAGGCAAGTTCCTGGGTTTCATGATTACACGTTAAGGAATAGAAGTCAACCCTGACAAATGCACAATCATACTAGAGATGCATAGTTCTACCAGTGTCGAGGAAGTCCAAAAGCTGAACGATAGACTGGCATCTCTATCCAGGTTCCTCCCAAAGCTCATCGAAAAAGCGAATCATTCTATAAGCATCTCAATAAAACTGAGTATTTCCTATGGGATGAAACCTGCGAGCAAGCTTTCTTGGCCTTCAAGAAAACTATTGTCATGCCGCCAGTCTTGAGTCGATTAAGACCAGGAGCACCCCTACTTCTATACATCTCTATAGCTGATAAGACTATCAACTCAACCCTCATACAAGAGGAAGGGTAATACCAACATCATATCTATTTCACCAGTCACATCCTCCATGATGTTGAGAAGTGATACCAAATGATAGATAAGGTAGTGTTGACACTCATTACCTCAAGCCTAACTCCTTAGGCCATACTTACAATGTCATTAAGTGATAGTCAAGACGAACTACCCCCTCAAACAGGTTCTACGAAAGCCTGAATTGGCAGGGATGATGGTAGCATGGTCCGCAGAACTAGTGAAGATACAGTTCATGGTATATTTTCTAGCAGAGTTCGCTAGCAACAACCAAACCACCCCAGACTGGTGGTACCTCTACGTGGACAGAGCGTCCAACGTAAAATGAAGTGAGGCAAGCATCATCCTTGGAGGGCCTGCCAATGTCACTTTAGAGCAAGCTTTAAAGCTCAACTTCAAAGCCTCAAACAATCAAGCCGAATATGAGACACTTATAACAGGCCTAAAGCTAGCAAAAGAAGTAAGAGCAAAAAATCTAAGATTCTACACCAACTCGCAGCTTGTCAAAGGACAAGTTGCCAACATATATCAAACTAAGGAGACAATACTCCTCCAGTACGATCACACTGCAAAAACTCTTATTGATGACTTTGAATGTTTTGAAATGTACCACATACCCAGGGAGAGTAACACCAGAACAGGCCTTCTCTCCAAGTTGCCCAGCACTAAAAAAGGCATCTCAAGACCATCATCCAGGAGACACTCCAAACTTCTACCATAGACACCAAGGAGATCATGATAAGAGAAGAGGAGGAACCAGATTGGATGACCCCCCGCAAGAATTTTCTAATTCAAGAGGTGTTGCCACCAAATGAGAACGAAGCCCAACGCCTAAAAAGAAAGGCCAACTACTACGTCACCCATGATGGTGAGCTATTCAAAAGAGGGTTGACAACACCCTTGCCTAAATGCTTGAACGACCAGTAGACAGACTATGTCATATGAGAACTTCATGAAAGGATCTGCAGCCTCCATATCAGGGGACACTCCCTTGCAACCAAAGTGGTGCGTGATGGATACTACTGGCCTACACTCAGGGTCGATACCCTCGACTTCACTAGGAAGTGCATATGATGCCAAGAGTTTAAAGATATCCCACGCACCATTCCTGATAACCTCCATAGGTTGAGTTCCCATTGGTCTTTCGCCATGTAGGGAATGGACATACTAGGGTCACTGCCAAAGGCCCCATAAGCAGTCAAATTCATACTGGTCGCCATCGACTATTTTACCAAATGGATCGAAGCAAGGCCATTACGAGAAATCTCATCCAACAAGGTGGAAAAGTTCACCTGGAAACACCTTATATTTAGATATGGCCTTCCTTATGCCATCATCACCAACAATGGTACTCAATTCAAAGTTTAAGCTTATGAAGAATTCCTGACGAGGCTAGGTGTAAAGCACCTCGTAACCTCTGCCGAACACCCCCAGATCAACGATCAGGCAGAGATGGCTAACAGGGTCATCCTCAAAGCCCTACCCACTAGACTCGACAAGTCCAAGAGTCTATGGAAGGAGAAACTCCCCAATATACTCTAGGCATATCATTGTTCCCCAAGACAACAACCAACAAAACTCTTTTCTGGCTTACAAATGGCACAGACGCCATGATCCCTGTAGAAGTAGAGGAACCATCGACAAGGAGACTGGTTTTCCAGGAACAAAAAAATGAAGAAAACATGAGGGTTGAACTAGAAATAAAGGACTAAGTCCAAGACATGACCAGAATCAAAGAAAAGGCCACAAAGCTCCGAGTGTGAAGGAGATACAATACCAAGGTTCAACCTCAAGCCTTTCAATCCGACGACCTCCTGTGACAGGTCCGATGTGAAGCTAGAAAAGATCCCTGAGCGGGAAAGCATGGACCCCACTGGGAAGGGCCATTCAGGGTCGTGGCAAGCCTATGCAATGGATAATACAAGCTGCAAGAACTAGATCGTAAAGTAATTCCAAGAACATGGAATGCTACCCATCTAAAGTTCTATTTCAGTTGACCTACTGCAAAACCAAGTGTTGCACTTTTTTCCTACTCAAATCTTTTGTTCCAAAAGAGAAAAATCAGGGTTTTGGCTTGAGAGGTTATAACGAGGAAAATCTAGGGAACAAAGGGAATTTGTACTCAATTGGCTACATTAAATACAGCGTATTGCCCTTCAGTTTTTATAATCTCCTAGTGTCAACTTTACAAAGGTTGGTCAAACCCAAGATCCGCCCTTGGTAAGTATAATACCCTGAGGCCTGGCGCGGCTGGCGCTGGATTCTGCGCGGATAGCGCCAGGTCTTTTTGTGAGAAACCTGTGTTTTGAGTGTGGCGCGGATAGCGCCAGGTTTCACGCAATCAGCGCCATGCTTACTGGAAGTTGGCGCTGATGGCGCCAGGTCCGCGCTGGGAGCGCCGGATGTTCTGGCAGTTGACGCCTGGAGCGTCAAAATGGCGCTAGGAGCGCCATTAGTTTTCCAGGCCGCGCGGATGGCGCCATGGACGGCGCGGACAGCGCGGGAAGTAGCCTGGAAATCCCAAAGTTCCTGGAATTTCACGCGATCAGCGCGGGTGGTGGCGCGGGTGGCGCCACATGTCTCTGGATGTTGGCGCTGGTAGCGCCGGGTTGGCGCCAAGAGCGCCAGAGTTCTGGAGTTCCACGCGGATGGCGCGGGAGCGGCGCGATCAGCGCGGGACTTCGGGCAGGCCTATATACAAGGTCATTTGGGACGAAAATGGAGGAGAGAAAGAGAGAAACCTCCATTGATGAGCTACAGAGCTTTTTATCTTCTTCATCGTTCATCTAAACACCTCTGACCCAACTGAGAAAGTGATTAAAACCTCGAGATAAGTGAGATACCCCGATTGATTCCTGAATATAGCTGAGAAACAGTGAGATTTGATTTCTCTGAGAGAACCCTTGAGAGCTCGGAGTTGCAAGGCGAAGGAAGCCTGATTAAGCGATCTGACTTAGGGAAAGTGATTCCCTGGTGTTTCTGAACATCACAGAGGTAAGAAACTCGAGCTCTAACCGTTGGTTCGGTGTATTGAATTTTGAGATTTTGGGGTAATCTTGAGGGGTGTTTTTGGAGGTGTTAGAGCCGTTATTCGGCTAGGACTCTGTAGAGTTTTGTACTCAGAGAGGTATTCTGAGGAGTTTAGAGCCTTGAATCATCATTATTGATGAAGTTTGATTTTGGCTCTGAGTCAGTATGAGCAGAGATAAAAGGTTGACTATATGACTAGTCTGGACCTTAGAGCAGTTGACAAAGTTGCTCATGAAAATGTATAGATGAGGTTTATGAGCTTAAACTGCTGAGACTGAGGAATGAGATATTGAGAAGGCTAAAGCAGGACATGCTTTGTATTAGCCTGATCAGAGTCTTTGTAGAAACTCTGTAGCCTGGTATAGGCTGAGAGGGATCCTGTTAAGGATCAGATGATCACCTGTACAGTGATTATTATATGTTGATAGAAAGGATGAGAGTTTCCTTTCGTTTGAACGGCTTAGAACCGTGTTTGATGCATTATATGCTTGTTCTTGTGTAGGACGTGAGCGTGAGAGCTCTGGTGGTGTTGACCACGAGACCGGGAGAGCCGGTGAACTGACTAGAGCAGGTAAGCTCTTGGTTCTTGTTGTATATCCTCTGTTGTGTTCCACCATATATCCACTGGGATTATGGTTGTGATATGTGTATATACTAGTAGAGGAATGTGTGTACTGCTGTGAATACATGGTAGATGATTGAACCCTGAGAAAGGGATTTGATGTGTCTGTGACCCTGAGAAAGGGAATTGATATGCATAGCTAGGATGTGAGTGAATTGTGGCATGTCTGGGTGAATGTGAAACCTGATTATGCATGTTGTGCTTGACTAGTATCCTATTGTAGTAGGATAGATGATTGAGATTGAGAAAGACCTGGTGATAGATGAGCCTGTGATATGGAGGTAGCCTCCTACGTGGAGATGTTTCCCATATACACAGAGGCAGT
>PYAF01005756.1:734315-745558 GCA_007407185.1 Glycine tomentella
CTGAAACTAAGAGTTATTTATGGAAAAGACATTAAGAATTAATTTAATAATTTGTTATTAATAAATATTCAAATATCGGATTGTTTATAGCAATATATTTATGGAAATTCAAAATTTAAAAATAACTGCTGTTATGTGCATTAAATAATAAGGTAATAACTCTAATGTTAAAATTTAATATGATCCAAAAGTAAAATTAATTTTATATTGTTATTCAACAGATCAATATGTAAGGTAAATTTATTAAATTTTATAATAATTACTTTAAAAAGTTGTATAACTGATTATTAATAATTAAATAATGATATAAAATTATTTTATATTATCAATGTGTGATCATTAAACTTTTTAAATATATTGAGGATATAATTTCAGCTATAATTTATATTTCTATAATATATAAATATTTGTCCTTACAAATTTATATATTAATTATTATTCATTAAAAATATGATGTGAAATATGTTTTACATTTTTTATGATAATTAATTATAATCATAAAATTTTGATATTAAAATTGACATATGCAATACATAACTTGTATAATACTTGACAAAATAGTAAGTTCATTGACTATGACTTTCAGTCAGAAACAACAATTTTAATTGGATTGCTAGAATGTAAATAACAATAATTTAAATAAATAGAAAATTAAAGAGAAAAATACAAAAAACTTTTTTTGAGTAATTTTTAGGAACACTTGGAAAGCGGTAAAAATGGGCAAAACAACAGTGGATAAAAGAGTTGGGGTTTATTCCACTAAACCACTTCCTCATACAATCAAATGTCACTTCTTTAGTTTAAAATCCAATTATTATCATCAACTCACAAAACTATTCAAATCTCAATCTCTCGAATGGAAAGAATTTAAGTTTCTTAACCAAACTATCAATTCCCTAACTAGTCTAACCGAGTAACTTGCTTTAAGAACAAGAGTTAAAGGATAACTAACAAGCATTGTTTCATCCCTAAACACAAAACCTATTTGGTGTTCCTCTCCATTTATGGGTTCAAAAGCATTTCCCAATGACAATTCAAACCACAACATCAAGCAAAGGATGATCAAGCCAAAATAAACATTAATGAATAAAAAAAAGAAAACTTAATAATGAACAATGAATATAGATTAATAATCAAAATGTAAACATGAGGATAAATTCAATTACATCAACCCCTAAAATGGGTAAACCTAACTACAAGAAGGAAATAAGAAAATAGATGGAAGAGATGATGAGAAGTGGTAAGGAAGCAATGAGAGCTTCCTAACCTCCACCCTAAACCCTAAATAGTTCCCCTAACCAAATCTGCTTTTAATTCACATCCTTGGATATTAAATAAGGTCAAACTTGTTGCATTGTCATTTTTACATTATTACTTGCATGCTTAATCCAACTTTCACACTAAGTGCACATACAAAATTAGCACTTGTCTAAGTGACTACGCTTGAGCCCAATTATTTGGCAATAGGAACAATTCACTGAGCGTGAAACTAAGTTTCAGTACTATCCCCAACAACCTCAATAATTTCCTTTAAAATGACCTTGAATTGGGTTCCAACACTAACTATCTTCTTTATTTATTTATTTCTACACCAAAACAAACTAAAATTAGATGAAAAATAAAACATTTAAACTATTTTAATTTATTCAAAACTTAATTATAAAAAAGGCCAAATAAGCTTAAATGTATTGAAATATTAAAATAATTTCCTACAAGATGGTCACTAAAATAAAGTTCATAAGAAAATTATCACATTGCATTGAAAATCATGGTAAAAATGCATTAATGACATTTTTATTTATGATTCATCTTGTCTCAAATGTCAAAGTAGCCCAAAACCAAAAATGTTGATTGACATCAATACTAAAACCAAGAGTTGTAACATATACTAATGAATTTTAGAAAAAAAAAAAAAGATATACTTATTAATAGTAAAACACACATTGGTACATAATAAAGATGTATTGTCGCTACACCAAGAGAATGCATTATTACTCTTGATAGGCTTTGGGTCTGGTGTCTTAGAGAATACAACCCACATATGATCCTTTAAATAACATCATTGTATCAAGTAAGCATTTATACATTGTTGCACATATGAAATTCTCATTAACTTGAGTGTCATAATGTCTTTTACAGATATCCACCTATTTTATGTATTAATTAACCTTACCTAAAAGCCTTGCGAATTTAGAAGATCTCTAAACTCATTTTGGTTGGAGCATTCTATTACTACAAATTTGCATTTTCCGAAATACAAACAAATTGTAATTCATATTTGGTAATATAAAAATATGAGCAAATAAACAAAAATAGGTAATGTTAGTGTTGGAGAAATTCAGAGAAAGATGTTGGAGGAGAGGTGCATAATAGGGAAATGAATGAGGTTAAATAATAACATTGAGATTTTCAAGTTAATAAACGAAGAAAGAAATATAGGATGACTTTTGAGTGATGGTTGTTGCTTCTTGTACCTCAAGTTGTTTATTGTATCCATTTCAGGATTGTTTCTTTTATACCTTTTGGATTGGTTATTTTAGAAGTCAATAAAAGAGGTACATTTCAAAACGTAATTTTACATTTGGATTGATTATCCAGAAAGCCAAAAAGGATGTAAGAAATAACAACCTTTGAGGGAATTTCTTCCTACACCCAGCAAATATCCTATACACCCAACAATGTGCCAATAACTTGAAGATCGCAAGTTCGAGACCTGCATGAGCCATTACTTTGTAAATAATTTCATAAATTTTTAACTTATACAGATTGGACAATCTGTATGGTCCTTACCGATTGAGTAATCCATAAGATTCTTACGGATTATAAATGGTGCGAGACTCTGTCCGTACCAAACTTAAGCTTTTAATAAAGGACAATATCAATATTATATTGTTATTGCTGGATTATGAGATATTTGCCGGATGTAGAAAGAGATTGCCCAACCTTGAAGGGGACAAGAAGAATTAGCCCAACATATATTGGTTCGAGATGGGCTAACCCAAATGAATTGAACTTGTCCTATTTAACACTTATAATAATAATAATAATAATAATAATAATAATAATAATAATTAAATGACACTAATGAATGCATATTATCTAAATAATTAAATATACATAATTAATTAAATTTTATTGTTGTTTTTATTGAATTTTTTTTACCCAATAGGATAATTAAAAAAATAAAATCCAATACAATAAAAAAAATTGATTTAAACCGGTTGGATGATCCACTGGCAGTTTGACCGGAGCGGAGCAAACAATGCCATAGTTAAGTAATCGTTAAGAAATGAAAAAAATGGGGTAAAACATTGCAAACAACAATAATCAATTCAATTACATTACATAGCTGCCTGCAACAACCAGCACCAACCTCCTTCTACTTTCTTCTCCTCTTTTTCTTTCTCGCGCCCAATTTGACTTCATCGATTCATTCTCTCTCTCTCCCCTCCTCCTCCCTAATTTCTGTCAAATCCTCGATCCAAAATAGACGATCGAACGCAAATGCTACTCTGCGCCGGAGTCTCTAGAAGGTACGCTAATTGTAACAGCTATTTCATTCTTCTTTGCCTTATGCGTATCCGAAGCAACAATATCGGGTTCGTTATGATCCGTGCGTTTTTTTCCTTCGACTTTACAAGCTTCGATCGAATCATGCATGAATGTACGCGGCGTTGCGAAGAGATCTGCTGTTTCTTGATTCGTTCTCGCAATGCGAGGCGATTCGAGTCAATTCGATTGCTCGAGTTCGTCGTTCGAGCAAGATTCAATAGCATTTTTCGCTAAACGAAGACTTTGTCTGGTTATTTTTTCTTACTTTTGCGTTCTCGTTGGTTTGAATTGAACGCAAATGTTTAAGTTAACAAAATGTTGGAGCGAGTCTCAGTGTCAGTGCTTTTGAGCTTCGACCTGTGCACTTTACTTCATTCAGTTATTGTAAATTTGTTCTCAACTCAAATCTAAGTGAATGAACTATTTGTTTGAGTTGCCAGAGGAAGCTTATGAATTTTCTACTAGTGTAATGTAGAATGTTATATGTGAAGATTTGTTTTCGTCATTACAATGATTAGTTGTGTGTTTGGTCAAACTAAAGCTTGTTTTTGCTATTGTTAGTTGCTAGGCAGGACGGTTGGTACCAGAATCGTTGATGAGTTGTCATTGTCAACCATTTAGCTATTGTTAGTTACCGAACTAATAAATAGTGTGTAACTTATCAAGTCACTTTTATTACTTCGTTTAGGTTCATTTTTATGCATATGTATATAGAATATAAAATATAGACACACACAGTGGCGAACTCAAGAATTTTTTTTTTATGTTCGCACACTTAGTGGCGAGGGTTCAAAATGAACACATACATGAGAACAAAATGAGCATGAACTATGTCCAAAATTTGACTCTCGACCAAATAGCAAATGTTTTAGGTAGAAAATAATTATCAAAGGATGATGGGTTGCTTACAGTGGCAGACACACACATGTTTTCTTGTCCACACTTGAGGACACAAACATTTGATATATTTTTTTTATAATATTTGAGTTAAAAGATTAAATAATATAAATATCTTACCCTTCTTCCTCTGCGGCCTGCACTGAAGCTGTCGACCTCACCTCCTATGCCGACTGCCACTCGTTGTTGTCTCCAGAGGAGTCTTCTCGTGTGTTGATGTTCCCTACGTCGACTGTGGTGATCGTTGGTCCGCAACTCGCTTGCCAAGAGTGAGTTTGACTCACTCGTGCAAATCACGAAGGAACGCGAGCGCTCAGCTACTTGTCCGCCGTTATAGCCACTGCTCTGCCTCCAATTTGTTTCCTCCACCATCGTTGTCCATGGTAGCTCCACCATTGTCGCTGCTACCATTGCGCAACACCTTCGTCCTTCGATCCAGAACTTTGCGTTCCTGTGTCGACACCATCGAATTGGGGCATTGGGGCTTCTTTGTTGTGTTGTGGCTCAAAAATTTATTCCTTTGAAGGAGTTGTTTGCTTGATGAATCTGTGTGTTGCTTCCACTTCAATTCTCAATATTTTATCAACAATTGAGATCTGGTTTGTTTAAAATTTGTTAATTTGTTTAACTATTCCTTTCATTTTTTTTTAGATTTGAAAAAAGGTTTTTTTTTTAATTTTTATTTTTGGTAATTTTACCATTTGAATTAATTGTAGATAATCAAAATTCATTGGTTGAAGCCATTGTTTCACCGACTGCAATTTTTCTGAAAGTGCCGCATGATTGCATTCCCTCCTCCCCTTTTCTCGTGGCTGTTACAATTATGCTGAAATGAAGAACTTGCATGTTCTCCTATTATATGCTTTTTATCTTTGTAGTTCGTACATTGTTTGCAATATCCACTATCACAATGGTTAATTTGATGGATCTAATGCACTTGGACTAATTGGCTATCAACACTGAGAATATATATTTTCATGATATGGTTCCTTTTGTTACCAATTTGTGTTGTTTATTGCATATTTGAAATAATATCATGATGAAATTAGATGAGAACTGAGAATATATATTTTCATAATACAAAAAAAAATGTACGAACATGAAAAAAAATTCTTGTGTCCGCCACTAGTTGCTTATATATGATATATATTTTGCATGATAACATAAACGTTTATATATAAGAATCTTGCATTCGGCAGCTGGCTGTTGAGTTGATCAACAAGAGATCTCAATCTGTTGTTGAATAATTGGAATGCAAAATTGACTCCTTCAACACATGTTCTACCATATGGACTGCTTTGGGCCAATGCATAAGGGCTGCAACCTATTGGACGAATCCCAAATAACACAATTTTTCTTGCCCCGTAGTTGTACATAATAATAAGCATACAAAACAATTAAGCTTTTAATTTGTGAACCTTACTTGTACTTCTAACTTGCACAATTTCGTACAATTTGTGAATCTTACTTGTACTTCTAACCTTTTTTCTATCGATTTTTGTTTCTACTAATTAAGAAATTTTAGTTCTTCTATTAACTTAAATTATGCGTAATTAATTAATATGTTTAACTTAAGATTGAATCATTTGTATACTATTGGATTAAATCATTGATCGAAATAATTATTGACCAGATTTTATTTATTGCTTAACTGAACTCCAAATTAATTAGGATATTTTTTCATAATAAATATGAGGATTAAGACAAAAAAAACTTAATATTTATTATAATATGACAATGCAATAGAATGTTAAGTCAATACAAATATATTGGTATGACAATACAATATAGTGTCGTGTCAACATTTCCATTAAATATTAGATATTAAGAAGAAAAAAATTGTAAAGAAAATTTAAATCAACATTTTATGTACAAGGTTATGAACCCGCTTAAAATTATAATATATATATATATATATATATATATGTATATATAAATAACATTATTTGATTAAAAAAATCATCAATAATTTTATACTGAAAAATCCAAGATAACAATTGAAATATTAAAGTTGATAACATAAGTAAAGTGTATTAATAATAAAAAAGACTGTAAATAGCAACTACCTAAATTAAAACTAGGGTTGTTCGCGGATCGATTTTTACCAAATTTAGGACTCAACCCAATCAAATTTGCCCGGTTCGATTCAGTTTGATTTTCAGAAGAAAAAAATTGAAACCCAACCCAACCCGTTCATGATTTCGGTTCAATGGGTTATCCATTTAATTATTTTTTCTTAGAACTACTATTTTATATTATGATTCTTTTAAATATCCAATACAATTAACACAATATTGTCAAATGTATGAAAGTAGTAAAATTGATTCATTTAATACCATTAACATAATATTCTAAAATAGACTTATAATATAAATTAAAACAAAAGATTCTTGAACAAGATTTACTAAAATAGTACGAATCACAACTATTTCTTACAAACTAAGCTTCGTTATAACCATATTTGTTCTAACCAGATTTGTTGAAACAAACAAATGAACAAAATATGATTCATTAATATTATAAACACGATAAACAAAATATGAAAAAAAAGTGAAACAAATAACAATATACCTGAAAGTAATACATTAAGAAGTTTTCAGCATTTGCAGATTAAACACTTGGAGACAAATATTAGCAGTATTTTCAAACTCTCTCTCTATAATCTACGTGTGTCTCACCACTCACTCTCAGCCACTCAATTCCTATCTTAATTTTGATATTCCTTATCTATTTAAGTTAAGAGTAATAAAACAAAAAAAAATTTATTAGAAGTGAAGAGTTAGACTTAATATTACTTATTTTAAAAAACCAAAATTCAAATATACTATTTATCTATTAAAAATTTGTTGTGCTACACTACTACTGCCTAAAATATTCATAATTCTGTCCAAATTCAATAACAAATAAAATATTGTTTCTATTAATTTTTTTGCCAAAGAAACAAATTAATTGAGCCATATGCTAAATTATGGGGAGAAAAAAAATAATTTTTAATATATATATAAATAATAAAATTTATATTATTATTACAGGTTCATGGATCGGGTCAATGGATCTATAAATCTAAACTCGTGATTCAATCCGTAAATGATCGATTTTGATCGGTTAGATTCGATTTTGACCCAAATACATAAATGACCAATTCAAATAGTTTGGATCAATTCAGGTTCATGGATAATCCGTACCCATAAGCAATGACGTACTTCATACACCATTTGAATTTCCAATACACCATTACTTGAATAGTGGAAATCCAAAATTACCCTTAATGTTAAAATATTTTAAAAAGCAAAATACTAAACTATGCAACTCTCCCGCTCCTCCACCGTTAGCGCTCCCACACCACCATTCATGCTTCGTAGTGCGTCGTGCTAGTTAAGGCATCCTCCATCGGAATCGGTCTTCTCCGTGGTGACGTCGTCTTCTCCATTTGGTTGCTGCTGCATTTCGAGGTGAGTCATTTGTCCTTGTGGTCGAAAATGGCGTCGAGGTCACATATGGATTTTCGAATCTGTAAGACTCATACGGATCAGTCAATCCGTATGCCTCATACGGATTGACTGATCCATATGAGTCTTACGCATATCTTGCATTGTATACTTGCTTCAAAGTTGTATAATTATTCTCATTGTGCTCCTTCAAAGTTAGAAGAATATTTTTGGGTTTCACCATCGACCTTGTCATATCAGCAAAAATTATCTTTTCCTCCTGACTTAGTCGACCAGCATATGGGTGCCCACAAAATGACTTAGCCAAAGCATGGTTATGAATGCCACATATAAGCTTCACCATCCAACCTTGACCTCCCGGGACTGGTTTGCCTTGCAACTTAAACGGACACTCACATTTTCTAGTACTAGTCGTTGAAGGTGTGAAACCTTTTCTCCATGGTCTATACTTTCCACTCCTTTCACAGCCAATTAACACAAATGATGTCCTTCCTATTTTTTCCGTCGATGTGTCACTCCTAATTATCACAGCTACGAAACCATTCTCATTTGCAATATTTTGAGCCCATTTCAATACCGCATCACATGACTCAAACACCTACACAAATTAATAATTCATCTTTAATATTTTAATCATTTCACAGAATGTACTACATTCAAAATCACATAAATACCTCAGTCGTATTGAACGCTGCGGAACAATCAATTACACAATTATTGTCTTCACACGCATCACGGTCAGCTCCGATGTCTTCATCCATACAATTTTCTTCAAACAAATTACTTTCATAAATCCAGTCATCACTGTCCATTCCTAACAACTACAAATTTTCAGCTTCATTACTAAAAACACATACATGGATGATAATAACATTTTCTAATAAACATCACAATTTCCATAGCCAATCCATAAATTAACATATTTTAAATAAATCACCAAAGCCTAAAAAATTACCAATTACAAAAACAATCCACAAATTTCTTTTGTATTTAGTCACTAAAATAATTTATAAAATTAAACTCAAATGTAATTCAATACACAATGTAATTAAATACATATTTTTTTACAAAGTTTTGTGATTTAACAAATGATCAAATTGTCAACATCACAATTTAACGAATGATCAAATAATTTATAAAATTAAGGTACATTTTACTTAAATTCATTTTTAACCATTTTACCTATTTTTTTTAAATTATTTATTTTTAATAATACGGATTATACAATCCGTAAAGTCCATACGGATCAGGTAATCCGTATGGCTCATACGGATCAGGTAATCCGTATGGCTCATACGGATTATACAATTCGTAAGAATCATACGAATTAGGTGATCCGTATGGACTTTACAGATTGTATAATCCGTATGAGCCATACGGATTATACAATCCGTAAAGTCCATACGGGTCACCTAATCTGTATAGTGCTTACGGATTGTATAATCCGTATGAGCCATTCGGATTACCAGATCCGTATGTACTTCACGGATTCCTGAATCCGTAACAAACAATGAACACCAAAACTCACCTCTGCAACCACTGACGACGACTCCGACGGCCACCACCACGCCAAAGTTCCGACCAACTCAACTAAATGCAACCAACTACCACCAATGCACAACCTTTCCAAAAATCGCAGCCGCACCAGAATGAACTACTTGAACGGAATAACGGGAAAAAAAACCACACTGTGCACCCACACAAATATAAAAGGAAAGCTGCTGAGGGTATTTTTGGGTTTTAAAAATATTAAATGGTGTATAAGAAAACTTAATGGTGTATGAAGTTTATCACCCATAAGCACCCCTAATTAAAACTCAAAAGCCCATTTCAAAAATGGAATATGAAACTGCAGAAAAAAAAAAGTGGATATAGAAAGAAAATTAGGCCCAAATAAAACAAGCCTACCATATATTCTTTTCTCCTTCTCTTCGCACTGCCTGTTTTTCTTTCAGTTTCCATTACCGTTCTTATGAGCTGTTTTCATCCAAATCAGTGACCTCCAAAGTTGCAACGGTGTTCGGAAGAGCGTGGCATAGCTATTATTTGTAATGTTCTTTATTTCAACTATTTTCTCTTTAGAAATGAAGTGCTGTAAACTGCTGTTGCTGACGGATCGATCTGCAGAAATTGAAGGCAGAGCTCGATGACGGGAATGGTTGCCAAACCTCCATGACAGGGCTCTTCCAATGCAGAGATGACCCTCCAATTCCGATTGCTACAACTGCGTGAGCAGGCTCCCGGTCCGGTTTCAGTGCCAACGTGGGTCTGCCACTAGACACACACCTGATCCGGATTCAGTGCAGTCATTTTTTGCCGCATTCATGCATTTTGTGCATTTATAACTGTTGGATGAAGATAGGGCAGTTGAGATTTTGAATGTGTGTTTTGAGTTAATTGACTGAGATAAAATATGAGCCGTCTGATCTTAATTTGATGGTTCTGAATTGCTGAATGCGTGAATCATTCATAAGTGAATGCAGGGAATGCAGATCTGAGTATAGACACACATCCATGAAAACCCTTTCTATTTTCGTTCCGATTGGTTTCTTTCCATAGGGACTGTGGTGTTCATCTTTGATGACTGACATAATGCATGTTCTTTCAAAAGGCTTGCATAGAACTTACTCTTCATTAAGTTGTTTTTGTGGTTATTGTAATTTTACTAATTATTACATACAGGTGGATTGGGATTCCATAATTTCAATGAATATTTGTTAGCTTCTTTGAAAATAACTTGATGGAAGACAAGGAAGAACCAAAAGAGATAAAGATATCTGGTAGTGAATTAGATACTGATGAAATAATACAGAGTGGTATAAATCAATTTGTTGAGAGTCCTCATCAGGAAAATGTAAATTCTAGCAGCAGTTTTGGGGTTGAACTTATAGATGAAAAGGCAAACTTGCAAGAACAAGGTATTGATTCTGTAACTACAGTAATGGATGAGGACCAGTTTGAGCCAGTATCTTTGAAAGATCAAGACAAGAATGATGAGTATGAGGATTCAAACCAGTCATCTGGTTCTGATAATAAACAGCACCCGTTTGGTGGAAATGCAGAGGATTTTCGATATTCATTTGGGTCGAACTCAATACAGAATGATTCTTCCCCAGTTTCTGACACTGACACACATCATGATAATATTTCTTACAGCCCTGGTTCAGAAGTACATTTTGGTCATACACCCAAGCATTTTTCCTCATCAATTAGTTTTGCTTCCAGTGGATATTCCACTGTTAATTCTCCACCAAAGCCAAGGAATAAACATGAAAAGCCGAACGTGTCTCCAGAATTGCTGCATTTAGTTGATTCGGCTATTATGGGGAAACCTGAAGGTATGGA
>PYAF01005756.1:768013-785612 GCA_007407185.1 Glycine tomentella
GTGCGATGCAGATAATATTTCAGTAGGGAATGCTTAACATTTAAGCAATTAAAATCCAAGTACCCGTACACTGAAGTGGAATTACACTTTACAGAAGTAAATAACCATAAACAGTTTCGATCTAGTAAGCTAAGGGATACATTTATTGGCCCCAAAACACAGAACGAAATCAATATATGAAAGAATATTATCTTTAAGCTTGTGTTTTCTTGATATTTTGTGTTAGAAGAGAGAAACCAATATTTTCTGAGAATATGCTTGAGTGAATCTTCCATCCAGCAGAATGTATTTATTATCATTAAAGAGTATTACATACATAATTAATGCCAAAACAATTTACAAGAGAACAATTAAGGTACCATTACTTCCTATGATGCATTGAACCTAGCTATACCAAGTATCTAGGCTACTTGGAAAAATAAATATTAAAGTTCTTATCTCCTAAAACATTCCTATTTATAACATTTTGCTCTCTGCTTGGGTGTTTCTTTTTTGTCTTTTGAATTGAAGCCTGCTTTTTTGTGTGTATTGTAATCACTGTCTTCTGATGCCTTACTTTTCACTTTTATTTCATAATAGAACGGCTATATAAGTAATTGCCCAGTATGTAAATGCTGTTCTTACATGCATTTTTTAGTTGCTGATTCTGGAGTAACTAATGTTTACTATCTTCTTTTACAGGTTTTGTATTATCTTGTTAGGGTCGAACCGTTCACTACCCTTGCAATCCAACTGCAAGGTGGAAAATTTGACCATGCAGATCGAATGTTTTCTGATATTTCTGCTACTTGGAATGGAGTTCTTGAGGACATGAGTGATGTAAAGGAATTGGTATGTATATAATTCTACAACACGATTGGTTTATATACTTGTGTACATTAAGGGGCTTCTCTCTGGGTGTCTTCCATAGGCATTACTGCTTTAATTAATATTGAATGATTATCATGGTTTTATTGAAACTGTTATCTTACACAGTTTCTTATTTCCACTTTTTAGGTTCCTGAGCTATTTTACCTACCTGAGGTCCTCACAAATGAAAATTCAATTGATTTTGGCACAACACAAATGGGAGGAAAGCTTGGTATATTCATTGATATTTTTGCATTAGTGCTTTTTTTCTTTCATGAAGATGTCATTGGATACTCGCAAATGCATATCATGGTTAATAGCTTACTTCTGCCATACCAGATACTGTAAAACTTCCTGTTTGGGCTGAAAATCCAGTTGATTTTATTCATAAGCACCGGAAGGCTCTAGAGAGCGAGTACGTATCTGCTCATTTGCATGAGTGGATTGACCTCATATTTGGGTAGGCTTCTGACTATTTTTTAATTTCAGCCCATGTTTGATGTGTGCACGCATGCTTTTGCCTGCTGCATGTTTTCTTTTCATTTTTTTTGTTTGTATTTTCATAAGTTTGTTATCCCATTGTATCTATAACTATTCTTTTAAAATATCCATTTATAATAATTCCTTGATTATTTACATCTTGTTTACAAGTGAGTTGGTCTGCACAGGTATAAGCAACGAGGCAAGGAAGCGGTTACAGCAAATAATGTTTTCTTTTACACTACCTATGAAGGGACAGTGGATCTTGATAAAATCTCTGACCCAGTATGTCTCCTTCACATCTCCATATTTTCAACTCAATTATTTGTTCGAGTAAAATGCAATCCCTAAAAAAGCTGCCTAGTGTGTAAATATGGTAATTATACATTGTATAATATTACGTAATTATGGTAATTAGGGCATCTGTAAAATCCTTGTATTTAATACTTTTAGTATGAATAATATTCTCAGTTGTGTAGTTGACACAAATGGATTTCATCACGTCTCTTGTTTCTCTCTTCCTTAACATGGTATATAGTGCTTGACAAGGGAAAGAGGATACACATAATACCCTAAAAAAATAACAAAACAAGGGACGTGCCAGGAAGTGTAATATCTGAAACAAGTACAGTTTAAGTGTAATTACTACTATTCTCTGGGGAAGTCCATGTAATTAACTCCTATAAATTTACCTGTTGCAAGATACAGGAAACCTCTTTTGTTGCATCATACTAAACAAATCATAATTTATTCATGTTTATGTAGCTTAATATTGTCCTTTGTTCATGACAAGTAAAGGTACAACAGCGTGCCATACAAGATCAGATTGCTTATTTTGGACAAACTCCATCCCAACTTCTGACTGTTCCTCACTTGAAGAAAATGCCATTAGCAGAAGTTCTGCATTTGCAGGTAACTGCTGGTTCTCTGTAAGTTAGACAGCTTTTGTTGAGAAATTACATTTTGACTGAGCATCAATACTGATAAAGTGGTGAGATGCCCATTGTTTCACATTTCCTTAATGGTTGATGATGAATGGGTGTGAATATAGTGACGATGCATATATTTCTTATCATATCAGACAATATTCCGCAACCCAAAAGAAGTCAAACCATATGCTGTTCCATTCCCGGAACACTGCAATCTTCCTGCAGCTGCCATTCATGCATCTTCAGATACAGTTGTGGTTGTTGATACAAATGCACCCGCAGCTCATGTTGCACAACACAAGTGGCAACCCAATACACCTGATGGGAAGGGTACTCCTTTCCTCTTTCAACATAGAAAAGCTATATTAGCCTCTGCTGGTGGTACAATTATGCGCATGTTCAAAGCACCGGCTGCATCTGGTGGGGAGTGGCAATTCCCCCAAGCAGTAGCATTTGCTGTCTCCGGAATTAGAAGCCAAGCTATTGTTTCTATAACAAGTAACAAAGAAGTTATTACTGGTAAATATAAATGCTTAAGATTGTTTGGATATGCTGCCTCTAGTATTTATTTTATCAAACAAGCTCTTTTGATGGATTTGTACTCATGCCTTGCAACATTGTGAATTAATTAGATACTGCCATTTATCAATTACAAGGAATATTTGTTAGGGTATGAACCATAAATGTGTGGGATTATTTCGATTTTATAATTTTTACTTATATACATAGTTTTCAAAACTAGAGCGAACTGACCCATTTGACCAAGAACAGGTCTAGTAACTAAAAACCTTGCTATTTCAGAACCAGACAAAGCTGGTACAGAAAACTTGTTTGAACTTGTATTTTTCAAAATTTTCCGTCTTTAATTTTTCATTTAATTTAAAACATTTAAGATAAATAAAAACACATATTTAAGGATTACACATAGCTTTATATTATTTTGTCAATTATTATTAATTTTTTATCTTATTAAACATATAACAAATTTTAGTTCTTCAATTCTACCTCTGAATATTTGTAGCAAATTACACTAACAGGAGCAGCTGAACACAAAGGAGCCATTATTTCAAGTATCTATGTATTTAAATATTAGAGCCAGATTTCTAAAAAAGACAGTTCAGTTGTGGCAGGCATTTTGGCTTGGCTGATAGATCATTTTTTAATGAAACATTCCTTCAACATGGAAATCATAGGCATAATGGTCATTTTTAGTATTCAGAATCTTTTAATCTCTATGTTCAGGTGAAACCATTTTCTGTACGTTTGTAACCCATAAAGCATGACAATTGGGACGTGAGAAACCCATAAAGCTAAATGTCCCAAGACTGGTGCTCAACTTTTAGTTCCAAATGTCGTGGTAGTCCAAGTAAGCATATACAAATCATCAATCAAATCTTGAAAATTTACAATTATAGAAATAATAATAATAATAATAATAATAATAATAATAATAATAAATAAAAAAATAGAATATAGTAGTTTTATATTCTTTTTTGTTATCGACCTTTACTGTATCTTTTTAAATTTGATTGATGATGTTCATTGACTTGAATTGCCATATTTCCAACTCCTGGGTTGTGTAGGATTACCAAAACCTTTACTGGGAAATATGAACATCCGTTTTTTTGTTTAAAGTAAATTATATTTTTTCACCCTCTTGGCACTTACAGTGTTTTAGAAACTTGGACTACATCTTGTAGTTGATTTTTTGTACTTTTTATTTGACATCTAATTTTGTAGTTTTGCTTCTGATTGAATAGGTGGGCATGTTGATAATAGTATTAGGCTAATATCCTCAGATGGAGCTAAAACATTAGAAACAGCTTATGGGCACTGTGCTCCTGTAACTTGCCTCGGTCTTTCACCTGATAGTAACTACCTAGTTACAGGATCCCGAGACACAACAGTATTACTCTGGAGAATACATAGGGCACTTTCATCTCACTCAAGTGTCATATCAGAACATTCCACTGGGACAGGCACATCGTCTTCAACCGGTAATAGTTCATCGCACTTAATAGAAAAAGACCGGAGACGTCGAATCGAGGGTCCTATACAGGTACTTCGGGGGCACCACAGTGAAATACTTAGTTGTTGTGTTAACTCAGATCTTGGGATAGTTGTTTCTTGCTCCCATTCATCCGATGTTCTCTTGCACTCTATAAGAAGGGGACGTTTAATTAGAAGGCTCAATGGTGTGGAGGCCCATAGTGTTTGCCTTTCCTCTGAAGGGGTTGTAATGACCTGGAATGAATCACAGCATACTCTCAGTACTTTTACACTCAATGGTACTCCGATTGCAAGTGCTCAATTATCTTTCTTTTGCAGTATCAGTTGCATGGAAATTTCGGTTGATGGGACAAGTGCTTTGATTGGCATTAATTCCCTTGAAAATGGTAGAGTCTATAATAGCAGTCCGGATTCACAGTCAAATAAGTCAGGTGTTGTTGATTTTGATTCAGAATCAGAAGAAACTTTTGATAACACCCGAATAGATGTACCATCACCATCAATTTGCTTTGTGGATATGCACACTCTGAAGGTACAGGATTAAAATGTCAAATATAAATTTACGTTAAAAGTTTATCTCATTAGATTGCTTCTTTTTATTCCACATTTTCATACACCATAACCAAGCACTCAATCTGGAAGAGCAATAATCAAAGCAAGCTTTATTGCTGGTCTTTTAGGGGAATTATTATAGAAAACATCTGCAGATATGTATTTTCAAATAAAATAATTGACCTCTAAGTTCTATTCTAATGTAACAAAGTGTTCTTGGTACAACATTTTCTGTGGGTGTCCTAATAGAAGACAGTTTTCTCAAAGCTCATGAGTCTCATTTGGTAGCTGTTACCCTTGGACTGTGGATCTTCAGCTGACTATCCTTCAGTGCTAACTACCTGCCATACTATTTTTTGTAGGTATTTCATGTATTGAAGCTGGGAGAAGGGCAGGATATCACAGCTCTGGCTCTAAACAAGGATAACACTAATCTTTTGGTTTCAACTTTGGATAAACAATTGATAATCTTCACTGACCCAGCTGTAAGTTAAATTTTTCTTGTCAAATATCAATGGTCCTTGAAGTGTAGTTTTTTCCACCTTCCACTGACTTTTAAATCAGTAACCAGAACAAACTTCATATATCCATTGCGGTCTAGTTTCTTAAAAGTGCATATTACTAGGAGTCACTACTTCACAGTCTCTGCAATTTGGTAGAGTTTGATATTTCTGTGTATCTCTGGAACCAACTCCATAGAATCAAAATATTCTGCTTTAAATACTAGTGTCTTGTGGAATTTCCATTATTATTTTTACCACGTTAGAAGTTTAGGTAATAACAGCCCACAATGAGATGTCCATGACAGCCAACTATTTATCTAATTATAATACCTACAGTCTCTCAATTACACCTCCAATTGTTTGAATGCTTAATCTGTTCCATTCCATGGTTATTAACACTGTTACTTATTGTTTGCAGTTAAGCTTGAAAGTGGTCGATCAAATGCTCAAGCTTGGCTGGGAAGGTGATGGGCTTCAGCCTCTCATGAAATCATAGCTTTTAGGGTATACATTAATGGGTTACAGATCTTCTACACATAATATCATTTAGGAAAATTAGGTTGAGGTTATGACACATGTTTGTAAGCATTTTGGTTGCGCCCCTATGGTTTAGAAATATCTTGTGGCATATGTAACATTCTATTGTTACCACTAGAGTTAGATTCCTTAGATTTAGCAGAGGGTTCTTTGCTCCTCCGGTTGTGCTATAGTATAGTGTTGATATTGGACAGGCTTCTGAGTTGAGCCATTTTTGTCCCACCATTTTTTTATTATAGAGAATGAAAATCTAATAGCTATTCTTTCTTGTAATGCCGCCTGCTGCTTTTCAGACGTTGCGATTGATTGGATTATGAGCTTTGAGTTGTCAATATTTGTTAATATATTAACCAAGTTTCAATTGTTATTGTTTCTTCCGTCTTTTTTTTTTTTTTCTTGTTATAACCAACTTCGTGAATCCACGTCGATGTTGCTAACGAGGATAGGCTCAGCTAGTTCGATCAAATTGTGTTGAGTGATCGTTTATTGTTAGACATTATTTAGTAATATATTCAATAAATTTTTATTACAGGTAATTTTATTATTCTAACCATTGAATTTAAAATTTCAGAATGTAATTTATACAAAATTTTAGACAATTAAAAAATTGATTGATTTTTTCTTGTCTCACTGTTTTAATTACATTTAAAAGTGAAGTTTAACTATCAATATGATGAATTTGTAAATATTTTTTTGTTTATTATATTAATATTAGTATATTATATTAAAAATTAAAATAACATTATTTCATCGTTATTAGTTCAATCATTGAATGTTGAATCAGTGTTTTCATTAGTTTAATATTCAAGTTAAAACAATATACATGCAACGATGGCAAAAAAATATTTAACATAATATAAGGCATATATAATGAGAATACTTTACGTGTTAAAAATGACTATTGTAAATTTGGATTATAAAGCATAAATAAATGATCGAGATTAAAAGTTAACTAATAGTTATATACTCACTTAAATGTTATGCATATTTTATCTTTTAATTTTAGTCATTAAAATCAAATTCAGTCATTTATATTTATTGTTCTTACTCGTCACAAAATTGTAAAGCACTAAATAATTTAGTCATATAATCACTTATAAAGTAATATTCTTTTAATTTTACATGAGGTTAACAAATTGACCAATCCATTGGAGGGCAACTCATGGGAGGATTCGGTTACTCTTGTGTGTGTTGTTTTTCACTCCCTCTTTTATAAGTGCATCTTCGTTTTATTATTGTCAATGAATTGAGTATTGACCGACTTTTATTTCAGTCATACTTTTATAGTGTTTGGTTTCATTTTTTTAATTAAAATCCAAAATGATAACATTTTATTACTTTTGAAATTTAATTTCTTCAGTAAACTAAAAAGATGTATATAAAGATATTATTAGAATGAAATACACAAAAAAAATGGAGGAGGTACGCTTTTAAAAAAAGGTAAAGAAAACTCCCTATTTGATTTTGGTTTGAGTAAAACTAGGGCTAAGTTAATTTGGGTTAAAAAAAAAAAATATATATATATATATATATATTTAACTCATTATATTTTATCAGAACAAATTGTTTTTTTTTTTTTTTGCAATATCCTTAATTTTTTAGGTTTTATTTTAGAAAAATATCCATATATAAAATAAAACTTTATCATTGAAAGACATTTTTAATATCTTTTAAAGTATCCTTATGTATATATTATTTAAAGACGGGTCTAGGGTACATAACCCAAACTTGTTATGCACCCTAATAAAATCTTTTATATCCATTAGATATAATAAAATTAAAATCAACGGTCTAGGAAAATGAGAATTACGATAGACATGTTTACACTGGAATAAATTTTAAAAAAAATGTCCTCTTCTTCTCCAACCCACCCCGTCGTCATCGCCACCACGCCCCCAACCCACCATCCCTTTCCTTGCCAACCGCTTGACTTTCCTCACCACGAAAGACCACAACGTCATCACAGATATCTCAACACCGCCATGGACGACTCTGATGTCGTTGTGCAACTGAGTCATTTCAAATTTCAAAGGAAAACTCGTTTTTCAAACAAATCCAACACAAAGCATTAAACTTGAACAGATTCAAAGCACTTTACATGATCATGCGTTCACACAGTCCAACCACGAGAGCCAAACATGATTCAATCAACAATTAACAAAAAACAAAACACCAAATTGAAGTTTCATCACCACTATGGTCGCCACTTCATTTTCCCCCTCACGGAAACCATCGTGGGCTTCAGATCTAGTTATTTCTCTTTGTTTCAGATTTTAGATATGCTTTTGGATCTCATACCTGATTGTTTGGTTCGTTTCTCGACATCCTCGAGCAACTTTGTGATGTTTTTTTTTCTCGAGCACTAATTATAGTGACAATGAAGATATAGTCGGGGAGGGAGCGGTAGAAAGAGATGAACATTGGAATTGGAGAGGGAGAGAAAGAGGTTGAATGGTGATGGTGTTGAGCAAAAGGAACAAAGCGACGAGGAATAGTGTCTCCGAGAGGGAGGCATGATGGTGATGACGAGGTGGGTCGAAGAAAATGGAGGGAAGAGGAGGACAATTTTTATTCAATTTATTTCAGTGTAAATATGCATATTATAATCTTTATATTCCTGAATAGTTGATTTTAATTTTATTATATGGGATGGATATAAAAAAAATTGCATAGAGTGTGCTAAGAGTTTGGATTCCGCACTCTAGAGTCTTAGTTAAACAATAACAAGTTAAAAAATTTGTGGGATCCCAAAAAAAGAAAGTGGCGCATAAACAAACCACTTTTTTTTATACTGCATATTAGGGGGATTAGGGTTTGAACGTTCTCTTCTTCGGCGCGACATCGACCTGAACATTCTGTTAGACTCTAATTTGCCTGTTTATTGTTGAAGAATAAAAAGAAAGAGATTAGGGTTTTACAATAGAGAAAGAGACTAATGGGAGGAAAGGGAAAGAGAAGAAGAGAGAAAAACTACAGGGCTGCTCATGGTGGCTACACTGGCCTCCCTCCTCCACCTGATCCTTCCAAACACGACGCTTTGCCCTCTAAACTTCGCCAAATCATCTCTTTCACACAACATCCAAATGGTCCTTCTCCTTCTCTTTTCTCTCTCACCTTCCATCTCTTTTTTTTTTTTTTTTTTTCTGTTTCTCATTCTTGTCTTCTTTTTTATTTTTATTTTTCAGGGGCTAATGGGTCGTTAAAGGACAAGAAAAACGATGATGGGCATGCCCAAAATGTAAACTTTCATCTCTTTTTCTCTTTTAATTTGTGGCTCATTACTTATTTATTTGATTGTCTTTGAAGTTTTATGAATTGGTGACAAATGGAGACTTTGGTTGATTGAGTTGTGGTTGCTGTAAGAATATGTTTGCTTTGCTTATTGTAATTGAATTGTGGAATGTGTGTAAATAGCTGGCTGGTTTGTAAAATGATGAAAAAAACTGTTCCTTTTCATTCTATGATGATTAGCACCGTTGTCCTGGTCTCTGTTTTAGCAGCTTGTAGATTTGGTATTAATTACAGAATTCATGTGACTGAAGCAAGGGACTGGTTCAATATTTGGGACGAATTCATGTGGAATATGGGAATGTGCAAATTGAGGGGAGGCTAAAGTCACGTTTGGGGACTAGATCTATGTGGTGCTCTGAAGCAGTGTTATCAAACCAGGTCCGACCCAACCGGTTGGACTGCGAACCGCGAACCGTTGATGTATTCGTGCCAGGTTGGGCATTGAACCGGCCATGCATATGGTCCGGTGGAACCCGACCTTTTATGTATGAACCCGGGAACCCGGTGGCCGGTTATTGGAACCCGGACCGGGTCGAGCTCGTGCCTCACCCTCACGCATTCCTTGGTTCCTTGACGCAGCTCATTTGGTTGGTCGTCGTTGCGCCGTTGTCGGGCCTTGACGCAGAAGCTCGTCGCCGCCCCTTCAAGCCACTGCATCGTTGTCTTCTTCATTCTCTCCTTCATCGCCGTCGTCATTTGTCATCTTCGTTCTCTCCTTCACGCAGAAGGTCGTCCACATCGATAGGGAGCAGAGCAACGTTGAATCTTCTTCACTGCCAGGTATTGCAAAGCAAGGTTGAAGGGCTGGCACATTTTGAGATGGAAAGAGGAGGGGCATATTTTGAGAGAGAAAGAGGAGGGGCGCACGCTGTGCAGCAGGAGGAAGAAAAATACATATGGGGGGATTAGGGTTTTTTGCTTAATCTGGGCCAAATATTGCTTTCTGTACCCCTTTTATTGCTTTCTGCAGTTTCTATTTTACATTTTGAAATGGGCTTTTATTTATTAAAAACTGAACTTGTTTTAATTTATTTAGTTGCTATTTACACTCTTTTATTATTGATACACTTTATTTTTGTTATCAACTTTAATATTTCAATTGTTATTTTTGATTTCTGATTATGAAACTATGGATAAACTTTTCTTAATTAAATAATGTTAGTTATATAGTATATATTATACATATATATAATATAATTTTGAATTTTTTAAGATAAATCGGGTCAAACCGGACCAATTACTGATCCACCGGTTTGACCACTAACCCACTATCTCGACCGGGTCAATGTCCAGGCCAGGTTTTATAACACTGCTCTGAAGGGTAGAGCATATGACACTACGTTTTCTCATTGTTGCAATCTGTGTATAGTTCCATATATGCAGATGCGCAAACAAATGTGACTGGGTATATGCAGATGCAGATATTAGTTACTTGTATAGTGGAATTGTGTGATGTAGGTGGGCTTGACACTTACAGCAAAGCTATGTTGGCATTTTTGTATATGGTTTGTACTCCTTGTACCCCTTTATAATGAAATTTACTTTAGCTGATAGCCTGATAAATAAATAAATAAATCTGAGCATATAATGCAATTGTTGGCTCCGTTACTGTATTGATTTATAATTCAGTGAGTCTTGAATTGGATCAACATGCACATTACATATTCCATATTTGCTTTGCACTTTCATTCAAGGTTTTAAATTGTGATCACAGTTGTGGTTTCACCTTTCATTGTAATCTTTGATGTTGTGGGAAATTCTAGTTTCAAATTCAGTGAGTCTTGTTTTGTTCACGTTGCTGTTGACATTGCGGTTGAAATCCTGATCGACCACTTTTTTTTTAAAACCTTGCTTTCATTGTTTATCACATATAAACTAATTTAAACTCTTAAAGTACAGTCTGTCTTGTATATGTCTAATCCTTGTGGGCTGTGGCACTCTACAACCGATGGTATGTAGTTTTCTAAAGATATTGGATAAAATAAAAAATAAAAAAATACAACTGATGGTATGTAGTATTTGTCATGGTTAGTCAAGATTCAAGAATTTATGACTAATAGATTATCGTTTATAATGATATGTCTTGTTTGGGTATTTATTGGATGATTATATTATATGTGCAGAAGCCTGCCTTAAAGGACAGAGGTGATATTGGAACTGTAGATGTCAAACAGGGGAACTCTAATGCACAATCGAAGGCACCTCAACATGTGGATAGGAGTGAGGAAGAGCGTATGGGAAGTGGTGGAATTGACAAGAAAAAGAAAAAAAGAAAGAGGAAGGAGGTTAAAGATCTCAGGTTTGAAATGGTAGTGGATAAAACAAACTCCCAGTTAAAAAGACGGGAACGTAAGAAAAAGTAAGTGAGATAGAGCATTCATATTTTTCCGTTTTTAATGAGTTTAGAGAGATGCACTTTGTGCTTTCTATGTGACGTCTATTTACAGTTTTAATTGTTATTTTCTTATCAATTTTTGTTAGCATTGCATTTCCTTTAAATGCAAATGGTGCATTCAGAAAGAGTATTAAGTCTTAGTAATATTGTAACATTGAAGGATTTGTGGTTGTATCCATGTTGATGCCTTAATTTTCATTGTCCCATTTTAAATTTTAAAATAAGACAATAGCTTTTTTTTAGTGCAGTTTATTTTTTGGGGATATTAATTACGGGTGAGATTATAGTGGACTGGACCTTTTAGCCAATGCTTATTATCCTCTCATTTTATGCGAACGATATGCATCGACAAATAAATTCTTTTTGTTATATATGAGGTGGTTTATATGGCATTTGATGTTGAACTTGTGAAATTTCTTTACATAAAAAGAATGGCACATGACATTGCTCTAGCTTAGTGTAATCTCAATATCATAAATTCTCAGGTATTTCGAAGTAAAAAAGAAGAAGCACAAAAAATCCAATGAAGAAGAAAAAATGGACTTCCCTGGACATGAAAAAATAAAATTTGGAGATATTGTACAAGCCCCACCAAAGTTAGCTGTTCCTCCTAAGGTAAGTACTTGAAAATGTTAGCTTTCTTAAATGGATCAGGCCTACATATTTGAGTAAAATGTTTTTCTTGTGTGATGAAGGCATTCAAGAATGCTTCTCAAGAGAGACTTAGACTCCAGGCTATAGAGGAATACAGGAGTCGCAAAGGATGGGCATCAAGGCCAGGAAGTCACCTTCCACCTCCAGTGACTACTTTGGACCCTTAAATCACTCGCACCATGCTGTGAAGCATACTATGCTTATGAGGTAGTCTTGCATAGCATGCAGAGTACACATTACATGAACAAAGAAGAAATGGCTTTTTCATTTTTCCTTGGAGGTAGGTTTAACTTCATTCATAGGCATTTTATGGGTTCTAATGGGAAATATGATCTGATGACACATTTGTACATGTGAGGAAGTTATTTGTTACACTGTACAATCTATGGAAAGCCAATTATTGAGCTGATAGGATAGCTAAATTGTTAGAATATAAAGAAAATATCAACTCAAGTTGCTATTTGGATTTTGTATCTATAGATATTTTTTAATCTATTTTTTCCTTGGTTAGCTTTCGGCTTTGCTGTAACTGGAAAATATAAACTCATGAGTTCCATCTTAAAACATGATATATCAAACCAACTCTAAAGTAGCAGAACATTTCTGCATGCATTCTCATACAGCAACCAAAATAAAAAGCTCGAGGTGGAATGAACTGTTGGAGGTTAAGTATTTAAATATGAAAGGATAAATAAAGTATTTTTGGTGTTTTCAAATTAATATTGGAGTTTCATCGTATTCATCCCCAACCCCCCAAAGATCAGCAAAAATTTCTAGTCACAAGCTGCTATATTAAGAATCCCAAAAGCTCAACCAATGTGATCTAGAAATAATCAACATTCAGATCCAGAGTAATTTTAAACGTAAATACGGTTTATAGCAACTGAATTCCAAAAATTCTGATAGGCAAATATGCGTAATGCGAGCTCAATAAGCATATCTGTAATGGCAGTTTCATCGTGAGTTAGCCTTCACACGTGGCTGTCCAGGAATAAGAAACCAAATTATCTTATTTTTTTCCTGTCATGCACCCGTAAAACATTCTATGTTGCCACTCCACCACACCAAACCATCATGAACCATATTTGGGTTACACCACCACTTTGGTGTTGGGTGTAACTATTGTTTAGCAATGATGATATTTTTATCTCACATATTTGTATTTTGATTTTTAGATCTCACTTAAATTTAAAAGTGTATATAAAATGTGCGAAAACTAATTACTTATTGAATGCTCTAATCATCATAGACACGTAAGAAACAGTAGAGACCCTATCTATCCTTTATTAGGCTATCCAGATAAATTCAAGAGCATTACTCTAATATATATAATTATTCATGCTTGATTAAGATGGCTTGAACTCGAAGTGGTTGAGCCCTCTTTAAGGTTAACCCAAATTGCTCATTCATATTCATGTGTTCTAGCATTAACCCATCAGCAAGCTTCCATTCAAAGTTATGCACAAGAGATGCCACCATTAAATGCATTGACCTGTGAGCTAATGGCAATCCTGGGCATATCCTTTTGCCTGTCCCAAAGGGTATGAGTTCAAAATCATGACCTTTAAAATCAATCTCACACTCCAAAAATCTTTCAGGCATAAACATTTCTGGATTCTCCCAAATAGTGGGGTCTCGTCCCATAGCCCACACATTGACCAAGACTTGTGCATTTATAGGCACCTTGAAGCCACATATGTTTACCATTTCATCACACTTATGGGGTACTAAAAATGGAGCAGGTGGATGCAAGCGAAGACTTTCCTTCACCACTGCTCGTAGGAATGGCAACTTTAAGATGTGTGATTCTTCAAGTGTTTCATCTTTGCCAATTGTTTGAAATATCTCTTTTCTTGCTTTTGCCAATTTATCTGGGTTACGTAGTAGCTCTGCCATAATCCATTCCACCGTGCTTGATGTTGTGTCAATCCCAGCAACAAATAAATCCTACTAATACAAAATGCAATATACATGTAGTGTATTTGCAAAAAATAAGAAATTGAATTTCAGAGATGAAGGTTATAATATAGAAAAGCACAGTAATAGGACACTTGCTGATTTCTTATGAGTGAATTAGTTAAAGTTAAGTTCACGAGTAAAATATAAAATAATAGTAGATAAATACATAATTTGGTCCCCAAATGTCTAAGGCCACAAGGGCATCATTATTTAACAATCCTGTACATAACAAGCATCAATGAGATAAATTGGTGTTAAGTTATACATTGAGCAACTGATTTGATGGTTATTTGAAACACCTAATTCATACAATTTGATAACTTAGAATTGAAACTTTATACCAACCATACTAGAAAAATAAGTAAATTATAATTTATAAAGCTTATTTATTGGAAAACAAAATACTAACCATAAACAAATGTATCATCTCATTGCGACTCAACAGAGAACCAGTTTCTTCATTGTTGTTAAGAAGTGAATCCAATACATCCCTGGAGTCAGTTTCTGAAGCTCTTGAACACACTCTTTCTTCAATAATTCCATCGATAATCTCAAACAACTTCTTAACATAAATGCTCCTCCTTGCAAGGACACGCTGCGGGTCAAGTGGACGAAGAATGGGAAAGAAATCTGCAACATTAGGCCTTCCAGCTTCTTCCATCATACCCCGAATAATGTTCTTGAACTCATGAGACTTTTCAGGTGTAGAATTATACAAATCCATAGAGAAGAAAGTGGTTGAAATGGAATTAAGGATTGTTGCAAAGACAGCCTCACCAATGTCCACAACCTCGCCTTTCTTGCATCTTTCTTTCACAAAATCCAATAAATCACGAAGCTTTTGTTGGCGAAGGATTTGAGTGGAGTCAAGCACTTGTGGGGAGAATATTTTCGTGGCACAAACTCTTCTAAGGTTCCTCCATTTAGGTGATGGGGGAAGCCAGACAATAGAATATCTGTAATGGTCAAGTACATGCACTGAATGTGGGATTGTTCTACTAGAAAAGACTTGGCCATTTTCATGCAGCACTCGTTTTGCTATTTGAGGGGAGGAGATAACTATAGTGGTTATGCTACCTAATTTCAAAGTCATAAGAGGTCCATAGATTCTTGAGAATTTGGTGAGTGCTTTGTGTGGACTTTTGCCAAGGTCCAAGATGTTTCCTATGATAGGAAATGGAGGTGGCCCTGGAGGAAGCTTTGAAGATTCAGAGGTTTGGTTAAATAATTTGGGAATGAAGATGAGAATGGTAGCACTCACAAAGGTAATAAGTAGAAGTATTGTTTGATAGTCCATGACTTATCCTTTAAACTCGGGATATGCTGTATCCTACATGATATTTATAAAACAATTTTTTGTATGGTTAAATTAAAATATACAAAGTGGATGTAATTCTCATTTATAAACTATTTCTGTAACATTATTCAAACTCAAATTTTAAGATAATATCAAAGTTTATTTTAATAATTATTATTGTATCTATGAGTTACTTATTATTGTATCATTATTGAATACTTATGTATGTCTAATTCTATACATTCCAAGTTCTAAAATCTATTTTTTAACAAAAGAAAAATGTGTAAAAGATCTTGTATCAACTAATAAAATGTGTTGGAGAAAAATGTATAATTAAGAAAATTCAGTATGATGCATTCGACAGTTGTTAGACATGAGTGGCTTCTATTTTGCCATGTGGTGTAGCAGCCCACCACTCATGGATTGCGCCTTCTTAGATGCGGCACTCTTTACATATTTAAGTTTTTTTTACCTTTTACATATTTTTATCACGAATGTGTTACCAAATATATTAAATATTTCAATTATTATGTCACTCTTCTTCAATATTATTTGTAACTCATTATCATTCCTCGTCAATATTATTTGTAACTCATTACCATTCGTGACATGATCATTACTGCCTACTTCATTATGACCATTGTTATTATTGTCATTGCATCATTATCATCATCAATGATAATGGAAGTGACGATAACAAAGACAGTTAAATAATGATAATCATGATAATTATCATATTGATGATTTCAACAGTAATCATGATGATAAATTAATTGAAATATTTTAAAAATTAATAATTAAGATCTTTTAATTTATAGATGTGATTTTTATTTGATAATTTTTTAAGAGATTTAATAATTATATTATATATATTAAGCAAACAATGAGTATATATATTTCATTACTGCAGCTTAATAAAAGGATGGGTGTATTACTTAAACTAATTACTTATTTATGTGATTTAATTATCATAGACATCATACGTAAACAGCAAGAAGAATACACCCATTATCCATCCTTTATTAAGCGGCCGTAGTGAGAATTGAGAAGTATATATTCTCATTTTTCTCCTCATACATACATACATATATATATATATATATATATATATATATATATATATAAATTCAAGAGCATTTAATATAATATATATAATTAAATGTGCTTGATTGCAATCGCTTGAACTAGAAGTAGTTGAGCCTTCTTTAAGGTCAACCAATATTACTCCTTCATGTTCATGTGTTCTGGCATTAACCCATCAGCTAGTTTCCATTCAAAGTTATGCAAAAGAGATGCCACCATTAAATGCATTGTTCTGTGAGCGAAAGGTAATCCTGCGCATATCCCTTTACCTGCCCCAAAGGGTATGAATTCAAAATCACGACCTTTAAAATCAATCTCACGCTGTAAAAGTCTTTCAGGCATAAACATTTCTGGATTTTCCCAAATAGTTGGGTCTCGTCCCATAGCCCACACAATGACCAAGACTTGTGCATTTTCAGGCACATTGAAGCTAGATAGATATGCTTACCATTTCATCACACTTATGGGGTACTAAAAATGGAGCAGGTGGATGCAAACGAAGAGTTTCCTTCACCATTACTTGTAAAAATGGAAACTTTTAAGATGTGTGATTCTTCCAGTAGTGCATCTTTGTCAATTGTTTGAGATAACTCTTCTTGCTTTAGCCATTTTATCTGGGTTGTGTAGTAGCTCCGCCATAATCCGGCTTTTTGACAAAAAGGTTTAAAAAAAAATTAATTATCATCTGAGAATATCATTTAAAAATATTATGAAATGAAGGTAAGTAGTGGAATTTTATTATAACTTTTTTTTAAAATTTTTTACTCGTGAATATACTTTTTTAAATATATTTATGTCTTTAAAGTCATAAATATATTTAATACTTTTGACTTATTTATTTGTTTTTTTTTTCTTCTTAGAAGTAATAAGCTTAACTATAACTTCTATTTTTTTTTTGTTTTGCTTTTTTTTTCTTTCTTATTTTTGTTTTTTCGGTCTACAATTTCTTTTTTTTTAAGTAGTAATTTTATTATTTAAAATGTAAGTATTTTTAATTTTTATAATTTTATTTAATATTTGTATTTATTTTTATATTATTTTATTTAATATTTTAGTAATT
>PYAF01005756.1:807800-827283 GCA_007407185.1 Glycine tomentella
TCAGTTAAGACTTAAGAGAATACTTTTGTCTGTAGCAGAGTTCGGATTGCACCTCAGATCTCTCTGTTTTCTCTAGCTTTGTCACTCTTCCTCTCATTTTCTTGGAATCCCTTCCCCGATCAATGTTGAACTGTTAGGAGATAGGGAGTTTGTTGGGACAGTTATTGTAGTTTGTGATAGGAATCAGCCCTCTCATTTTCTTGGAATCCCTGCCTCGATCAATGTTCAACTGTTAGGAGTTAGGGAGTTTTTTGGGACAGTTATTGTAGTTTGTGATAGGAATCAGTCTCAGCCCAATACAGGGAACCTTTTAAGGTTTATTCCCCTAGGCCCAAAAGGACAATTGTGTCCACTCAGAGTTAGTGGAAGTTAGTTAGAAGAGTGAGAGAGTGAGAATTCTGTTTTAAGGGAGAAAACGAGAGTGGGGGATATGGTGGAATTAAGAATCAATTGGGAGTCTATCGTTTTTCTCTGACTTGGGGAGGGGGGGAGCTTGCTCTCATTTATATTGTACTTGCCTTCTTTGATTACATAATACAAACTAAAGCATTCTCTGTTAGGGGTTTACCTAACAGTTTGTTAGTAGAAGGGTTAGTCAGTTAGAGGGGATTTGAGAGGTAAATAAATAGGAGGAGGTTGTTAGGTAAGAGGCATTGACATTCTACCTTGTATCATTTGTAGATAAGCTTTTACTCTTTGTGAAACTGAAAGGAGAATTTGTGAAGGGGAAAACCTTGGAGGAGAATATGAGAATATCTCTCCTATTTTCTGTTCTTTTGCCAATCAAGATTTTTTTTACTTTTGTTTTCAAATCCTGATTTCTAACATATCACATGGATTCTTTCAGAGTCCCGCTGGCAGACACACAAAGGGATAAAAAAGTAGAATATTTTATTTTCTCCTTATGTTTTGACATAGTCCTTCTTTCCTATACATTTTCTTCTCTTATCAAATAGAACAATTAATAGGGGGTATTGTATCTTAAGTTCCATTTTTAGAATCTCTCTCTCAATTTCTTTCAGATGCTATGAGAGTGGTTCTGTTCTTTTATGGCCTTAAGTACTCTGTGTCAGTGTTAACTTAAAAAAGTTCATGTATATGCCACAGCCATATAGAAAATTTGCTAATAGAACTTTGTCAAAGGAAGTGAGACTTCCAATTATGGATATATTCCTACTTGATATATTTTTAATACCACCTAGTTTTGAGCAGTTTGTGTATGATTTCAGGATCTTCTATTTCTGGCTTGCAGTCATCCTGAAAATAGAAGTGGTCTGACAAGCATGGAGGAATGGCCTGAGTGGATTCTGGAAGTCCTGATCTCAAACTATGAGGTAATAATGTGAATCAAAAACAAAGTTCTTATCCTTTTTCTATCTCTCTTTGTTTTTTGGTTGTCTTTTGGTTGTCTTTTCTCCTTAATCTTTTTGTCATACATAGACAAAAAATTCATGCCATCTTCCTTTGTACTACAGACACATATTTGTAGGTTCTTGTGAAGATTCTTTAACTCTGCTACTTGTGTACTTTTGTTCAACTGTTTGACAGGTGGGTTCAAGTAAATTATCCGATTCAACATCCATTGGAGACATAGAAGACCTTATTCATAATTTCCTTAGTATCATGCTAGAGCATTCAATGCGCCAAAAGGATGGATGGAAGGTTGATATTTGTTAGAATTGCTTACTTCTTTCATGTCTACCCATTTGACGTTACTGCCAATTCTTACCCAATTTTCTTTTTAATCATGTTACTGTTGACAGCATGCACATGCAGCAGTATGCTTGCCTGTTTTCTGTATCTTTACTAAATCTTTGTTTCATTGGCTGGGGTCGTAACTGTTGAGCATCAAATATATGACATTTCTTGAACTTGCAATGAATATGTAAACCATTTTTTGATTCACTTGGGTTTATTTGGGCTTTCAGATGTACAAAAGACTGCTTTCTTCTTTTTCTTTTTCCCTTCATGGTAAAGGAAGAAATTTCATTCGAGTGAAGAGAAAAATAAAACTGGGGGTTTATATCTTCTAAATCAACAACATTAACATCAACAACACCTTTAACCCAAGTTAATTGGGATCGGTAAGGGTTCATCACATAAAAATAGTTGGGTGTTTACGGTCGGTTCGCAACCCCTGACACCAACCCTCCTCCTTTATCCTGGCTTGGGACAAGTCATGCATGCAAACACACATAGGCGGAGTTGGTTTATGTCTTCTAAATAAAGAAACTAAATGAATACTGGGGGTCTGAGGTTGAAAAATGTAACAGAGCTTCTTGTATTTGATAGCATATCTTGTCCTGATTATAAAATGAAATTCTTTTCGATATTCTCTAAACCTGTTGTTCTCTTTGAGCAATGAATTATCAATGAAGTATTGAAATTTCATTTTAATTATATTTTACTTAGTTACCACATAGTGTAGTCATAAGTCATCCATTGGAACTAAACTTTTGTCCTGGACCTGGAATTTCTACATGGAGCAGCAATTAACTGTTGAAATATTTGGGACTTCTTGGTGCGTGTTTGGAACTCAATCGTGTTCAACTAAATGCCAATCCATCTCCTCCCTTCCTTCTATGTTTGCTAAAGTGGGATCTTTTGGTTACATGGCTCCAAATGGATTTCCAAACACAGCCTTAGTCATCACATAGTATCAGTCTGCTGGAGTTTCCCTTCTATTATTGTCCATATTTTTTGTTTGCATAATTTCTGGTCTTATAGAGTAATTTATAATGCTCAGTGCTGCTCATTGTGTCCAGGATATTGAAGCGACTATTCATTGTGCAGAATGGCTTTCTATTGTTGGTGGATCTAGCACAAGAGAACAGCGACTAAGGTAAGTTTATGCATCCATTATGAGCTCTTCAGTATTTACTTCTCCAGTTCTTCTGTTTTGATTGTTACAGAAATTGTGTTTGGTTCCATATCATTTTATTTTGATGCTGTTTTGCATTGTTTCCCAACTAAACATGTTACTGTTTAGTATGAAAACATTCAATATAAAACCATTCATGAGCAGATGTATATGTAACGGCTTAATCCTTTAGGGAGTTGGTCCTTGACATGGCATCAGAGCCTTTTAACCAAGTTTTTAGGAGTTCAATCCTCTCCCATTCTAATAAAACTTAAATTTCAGTACGATGAAGGGCAAACCTGCTTTGTCTATTCACAAACTCATTTGTATATACTATTCTTGCTCTATTTCTAGTCAATGCGGAACGTGGGTTTTTCCCGATAGATATACCACCAATCATGAGTTTTTACCTTAGAGGTTATGCTTTTAGTAGAGTTGGTCCTTGACAGTGCACTTGTCTCATCATCACAAATTTGGAAGAGACCTCTTATTCTTTAAATTCTTTAGGAAGTATGTTGTTTGGAACCTATCATGTAGCCATCAATGTTATTAATTAATGGTGGATGGTGGAAAGCCCAAAATCCGCCATAAGAGGAAGCTAGCAAAAAAAAAAAATCTGAAAACATAACAGTTATGAGGAGGACTGATCAGGGATCGATTTGCTACAAAGAATAACTTAAGAAGGAGGAATATATGGAACTAAATGATGTCAGCTTCCCTTTTTGTAGAAGTCATGAGGAGGACCTGTCTCACCTATGTTTCAGCTGTGGTAGAATCATGCCGTTATGGTGGGATTCGATGTCGTGGGTAAACATAGTTGGGGTATCTTCTGAAATTCTGAAAGAACATTTCCGTCAACATTCTTACTGCTGTATTAATGGACTCAGGATACAGTGATGGCAGACTTGGTGGATTGCTCTGACTTGGTATATGTGGCATCATACGAATAGGATTGTCTTTCACAACAAAAGTTTTAATGGTAAAAAATTGATGGAGGATGCATTATTTTTTTGCTGGACCTGACTCAAAAATTTGGAGAAAGGATTTGACATCCCCTTTCACTATTGGTTTAGTAATATTAGGGAGAGCTTTTGTATACAGGGGAGGGTTTAGCATATAGTCTTTTTTTTGGTGTGGTTGAGGGCCTAGCCTAAAGCCAGAGCTTTGGTGTCCTAATTGATGTTGGTCTTCATGCATTAGGTCACCATAGTTCTGCAACTGTTGATGCTAGGATGTATATACAGCAGTACCACTTGTACTGAACTTATTATCATATATATAATATATATTTTTGCGATCAAAATAAAAAATAAAAATAACAGTTATACAATAATAAAACAAAATAGAAATTAGAAAAAATAGAGAATGAGGAAGTATAAGAGTATACATTACTCGTAGTGTATTTTTTACTTTTTTTTTTATCAGCAAAAATAATTATATTAATAAAAATATAGTAGCAGCAGTGCAAGTAGTACTACTAAGATTACATCCTAGCAAGAACCAAACAGAACAAAGGTGGCTTAATGCATAGAAGAAAAAGGCACCAGAGTTCTGATTTTCTGCTAGGTCCTAAACCTCCCCAAAATATAAGAATTGTACAGATTAAACCCTCCCCCGAACATCAAAACTACCCCTCATATTACTAGACCAGTGGTGAAAAGGGATGTCAAAACCTAGCTCCATATTTTTGAGCCACGACCAACAAAAAATTATACAGTCCTCCATCAACTTCTGAGCATTAAAATCTTCATTATGGTAGATAATCCTATTCCTGTGATACCAAATGCACCAAGTCAAAGCAACCCACCAAATCTGCCACCTCTGTAACCTGGAACCTTTTATATGGCAGAAAGAGTGTTGAAGAAAGTGTTCTTTTGGGACAGCAGAAGAAACCCTGACTATGTTTACCCATGACCTTGATTCCCACCACAATGGCATAATTCTATCGCAGCTGAAGAATAAGTGAGACGCATCTTCCACATGATTTCTACAGAAAGGGCAAGTAACATCTGTGATTTCCACATTCCTTCTTCTTAAATTAGCCTTGGTAGGCAATCTGTCCCTCAGCAGTCTCCATGTAAAGCATGAAGCTTTACAAGGGATTTTTAGCTTCCAAAGTTCCTTGAACACTTCATCCTGAGATTGAATTATATCTTCCCTATTAAGTATTCTGTAAGTACTCTCCTCTGTATATATCCCACTTGAAGCTCCATCCCAAAGCCAAGAATCTGATTGCTGCACTTTTAACTCTAACCCCTGTATTTCCTCCAAAAATTTTACTGCCATTTGTATTTCCTCCAACTGAACTGCCATTCCCAGCCATCCTGTACTGATATTCCCATTTGTTGTATGTAATGCTGCTGTTGTTGTGAATTCTGATATAGTCTAGGGTATTTCTCCATCAATGACAACCTATCCTCCTTCCATCCATCTTCCCAAAACAGCACTTTGGATCCACAACCCACCTTCCACCTTAACCCTCTAATAAACCATCCCCCCTCCGCATTCGAATTACAAACCAGACTTAAATCTCTCCACCATATAGATTGTCTGGCTGACCTTCTTGATTCATCTAAGTTCCTCCATCCTCCATATTTTGACTCCAATACTTGTGCCCATAGCTCACCCGGATGGTGAAACAAGTTCCAGCGCCACCTCCCCAGCAATGCCTGATTAAACTTAACAAGGTCCTTGATTCCCAAACCCCCTTTTACCTTCGGAAGGCAAACTGAATTCCAGCTCACCCAAGGGATCTTCATCTGGTTATTACTGCCTCCCCACAAGAACCTCCTCTGAATCCTCTCCAATCTACTCACAACTTTCTTCAACACCCTGAAAAAAGAAAAGAAAAATATAAGGAGCGAATTGAGGACTGCTTTTATCAGAGTCACCCTTCCCCCGAAGGATATATATTTCTGTTTCCAACTCGCCAATTTTCTCTCACATTTTTTAATTATTGTATCCCAAGTCTCACACCGCCTCGGATTTTCCCCAATTGGAACACCCAAATAGGGGAAAGGTACAGACAACACTCTGCAGTTTAAATAGTTGGCAGCAAAGTTTATCCATTGCTCATTCATCCCAAATGTGCCAAATCTGCACTTATTACAATTTATCTTCAATCTCGATACCATCTCAAAACTCCTTAGCATTACCTTGATAGCTGTAATGTTTTCCATAGATGCTGTCCCAAAGAAGATTGTATCATCAGCATACTGAAGTATGCTAATATCCACTTGATTTCTGCCCACCTTGAAGCTGTGATACAAATTTTTCATTTGAGCTTCTCTCATCAAACCAGTTAGGCCTTTCGCTACAATATTAAACAAGAAAAGGGCAAGGGGGTCCCCTTGTCTACCCTTGTCTAAGGCCTCTATGAGGATAGAATTCATCTGTTGGGCTTCCATTTACCAAAATGGAAATAGAAGCAGATTTTAAACATCCTTCAATCCAAGATATCCATTTATGACAAAATCCCAACCGCTTCATCATATACATCAGAAATTCCCAACTTACCGAGTCGTAACTCGTAAGCCTTTTCATAGTCCACTTTGAAGACTAGACAACTCTTATTACATCTTTTTGCTTCCTCAACTACCTCATTTGCAATCAGCACACTATGTTAGTGGTTAGTCGGTTTATAGGCAGTAGTTTAGACTGTTAGTTCCAACAGCTTTGTGATAGCTGTATCAACTAACTCAGGTTAGTTGATAGTTAGGATCAATGTTGTCAAACTCAAGGATTGGAAGAGGATCGGAAGGGGGGTAAAAGATCGTAACTCGGATTGTAAGAGTTACGTGTATATGTAAAATAGAAACTGCATAAAACAATAAAAGGGGTGCAGAAAGTAACATTGTGTGTTTGGCCCATATTAGGAAGAAAATGAGCAAGATGAGTACAAAAAGCGAAAAAGGGGGTACAGGAAGAAAATTGGCCCAAATGTAAACCTAATTCCTAATCATTGTGTTTGCACCTCACTCATCTTCTCCCACAGCTGCGTGCGTGCTCCACTGCTCCTTCTTCTTCCTCTTTTTTTTTCTTCTTTCTTTTCTCTTAATGGAATGATGGAACACAACATCATCGCCCAGCCTCCGTCTTCTACCGCTCCCATACTGCTTCTGCTCCACGTGCGACGAGAGGTTCCTCTGCGTGTGACTGTATGAGGCGTGCAAGCGCACCCCGGCGGCCTTCCTCTGCAAGGCCGCCGCCGCCAATGTTGTCAAACGCGCGACGAGCAGAGATAAGCCCGACCCGAGAAGCCATTTCTTGTTTTTTTTTCCTCCAACTGAGAGATCAAAACCGATCGTCGATCCGTCCAGCTCGCGAGCAAATGCGCGATCCGCAAAGCTGCCGATCCTCCCTCCGCGTAACCTCGTCGCCCCATCTGAGAATCGCAAGATCGCACGAATATACGATTATACTCGTGATCTTGACAACATTGGTTAGGATAGTTGGTAGTTACGAACTATATAAACAATTGTAATCTGATTATTGTTGGGTTGAATGATATCAGATTTTTCAATCTTAATTTTCTCTCTTCTCTCAAATTCTCTCAACTCTGTTAGGAAGGAAGAAGAGTTGCTGGTCAGTATTAAAAAGAATAGTCAAATAAAACAAAAAAATTAAAACAAAAACGTAACTAAAAAGACAGAGAAAATGTAACTCACTGGAGATGGCAGGAAAAGGTTGCCTGTGAAGTTGCTGCCGGTGCAGAAGCGCTGCCAGTATAGAAGTCGCTGTCGGAGGGAGAGGTCATGCAGCAGGAACGTCATACGCAAGAGAACTTAGAACCTTTTCTGTCGTGCTTTCTCTTTAGGGTTTAAAACCCTTTATTTCAATTGGGCCGGGTCGGGTTACAGGCCCATTTCCTTTTCGTCTTTTTTTTTTTTTCCTTTTTTTTTTTAATTTAACAAAACCACCTTTTCTGCCATGCCGCAATGGATGCCATGCTTCTGGTGGCCGCCATACGAAACCCGCAATGCCACACCATACAGTGGCAATTATAAAAAAACTGCTCCAACATGGTACCACCATAACCACTATTTAATAACACTTTGCCATGGTTCATGTATAAATGCTATTGAATCATATTTCCCTGATGGGCATGATTAGGATTAGGATGCACAAAACCGCCCATAGCGTCATACTTTTTTTTTTTTTTTGGGTGAATAACTCATAGCATCATACTCAGCACAAAACAGCACACATCTTAAGAAAATTATTAATTGCTATGACAAAATAATCTTTACTTTTTTGAGGTACAAAATAATCTTTAACTAAACTTTTATTAAATGAATTATACTATAGTTGTATTTGTAAATTGACGAGCTTTTAGGTGAGTGAGATACTAACAAACAAGGGTATGTTTAGGGGAAAAAATAATTAATCCTTTCCTGGCTTTCTAAAGTGACATATTTTGAAACAAACCAAAATTCACAAAATGACAGATAGTTTGAAATGGAGGGAGTATTTTGCTGTATACTAGTGAAGGTAGTAGCTAAAGAAAAATATGCTGAACCTTTGAAAAAGTTTATGTTCCACTGCAGTTTGTACCAGGTTTTGGTAAATTCTAAAATTGAATATAAGTTGCCAACTCTTGATGAAATATGATGAAGCAATAGGGGTATATGTTCCACATTAGTTGACTAGGAATCCTAAGAGGAACAATTAATGTCAGAAACAGACTTGAAGAAATGATGTTTAGAGTGATGATTGTAGTCTAGGTTTGTAGTAAAGATTATGAAGAATTTTGAGGAGTTTTACAATATCCTGCTATGCTACCATATTATTCCCTTGTTTTGATGGAAAGTTTCCAGTTATTTGTTTCATTTCATTTATATAATCATTCTTTTATGGGTTAATTTCTGTCTTGAAGACGTGAAGAATCGTTACCTATTTTAAAGAGGAGACTCTTAGGAGGCTTGCTGGATTTTGCTGCTAGAGAATTGCAGGTTCAGGTACATCTTGTTTTCCTATTATTGATTTTCCTTACGAAGAGTTTCGTACATTATATGCCACCGCATGATAATGTCATTAACTCTGATATTCTTTTTCCTCCAGTTATTTAAGGTTCTAAATGTCTGTGCACACTTTATAAACAAATCCCTCTTATGCCTGCACAGATAGATATTAGAATCCTATGTACAAGGATGAGTACAATTATCTATACTTCTCATTTTTGTTGAAAAATAGAAGAAAAAACAGCAATAATGACTGCATATATCTTTTACTTAATGCAGACTCAATTTCTGGTGCTCTCATTTATAGCTTTAACAAAATCTTTGGCTCATTAAAAAAACTTGATGCAGACTCAAATTATTGCTGCGGCTGCTGCTGGTGTTGCAGCTGAGGGTTTGTCACCAAAAGATGCTAAGACTGAAGCTGAGAATGCTGCCCAGTTGTCTGTGGCTTTAGTAGAGAATGCAATTGTGATTCTTATGCTTGTTGAAGATCATTTACGACTACAGAACAAACAATCCTCTTCTGTGCGTGCTCCAAATAGTTCGCCATCTCCACTTTCTGTTGTGTATACAACCAATAATCACTCAAATTCATTGACGACAATTGATGAATCAACAGAAGTTGTGAATGATCGCAGATCACTAGATAGTGACTCCGGGGGAGTCCCTCTAAATGTATGCATACAGTAATCTAAAACCAGACATGCATACATGTTACAAATAAATATTGATGTGTAGTTTTTATTTTCTTCAAAAAAAAAATCATACAAATCCATACAAAATTATTATCTCCATTCCATGGTGTCATACTGTCATTTTCTCCAAAAAAAAAATTTAATATAAATTATTTTTTTCAATACCTTCTCTGTTTTCTTCTATTCTCTAACTTCTGTGCTTATTCTTCAAATTTAAGAAAATGTGTATACTACATTTTTTGTTTTCATTATTTGCCTTACTATTCATTTCATTTGCATTGGCTAGTTCTCATTTTCATTTATTTTTATATTGGTGAAACTCATTCTGTCATGATAATTGTAGGTCCTTTCTTCAATGGCTGATGGAAGTGGTCAGATCCCTTCTTCAGTGATGGAAAGGCTTGCTGCTGCAGCAGCAGCTGAGCCTTACGAATCCGTTTCTTGTGCTTTTGTGTCATATGGGTCCTGTGCTAAGGATTTAGCTGATGGCTGGCAATATAGGAGCCATTTGTGGTATGGTGTCAGCCTTTCTCCAAGTCAAGCTCCATTTGGTGGTGGTGGGAGTGGATGGGATTTTTGGAAGTCTGCTCTTGAGAAAGATGCCAATGGAAACTGGATTGAGCTTCCTTTGGTGAAGAAGTCGGTGGCAATGCTCCAAGCATTATTGCTCGATGAGTCTGGGCTTGGTGGTGGTCTTGGTATAGGTGGAGGGTCAGGTACAGGAATGGGAGGGATGGCTGCTCTGTACCAGCTATTAGACAGTGACCAGCCATTCTTGTGCATGCTTCGAATGGTTCTTCTATCGATGAGAGAAGATGATGATGGCGAAGATCGTATGCTGATGAGAAATACAAGTTTTGACGATGTAGTGTCTGAAGGAAGAAAACCACGGTCAGCACTTTTGTGGAGGTAAAACAACCGATTCAATCTAACTTATTCTTAGTTCATTTTTTGATCCATGAATGACGAACGACCATTGAACAAGATCCATACAAGAACAAGATCCAGCTGCACAGCAACTTATTTTCCCTCCCTTATTTACCATATGGTCAACTGGTACTTAAGATATACCTTTTTGCTTTACCTCCATTTGAAATTTTATCCTATTGTGGGTCGACTTTGACTAGGGCTATTTTTGGTCGATTCCTTGGTCATAGTTGTTTTGGGTCGACCTCAACTAGGATTATTTTTGGCCAATCTCGGCTAGGGTTGTTTTTGGTTGATTCCTCGATCATAGCTGATTTTGGTTGACCTCGGCTAGGGTTATTTTGGGCCAACCTTGGTCAAAGTTGTTTTCGGCCGATCTTGATTAGGGCAGTTTTTGATCAACCTCAGTTAGGGTTATTATGACCGATCTTGGCCATGACTGTTTTTGGCTGACCTCGACCAAGATTGTTTTCGGAGGAATGCTATAAAATTTGAGAATCCAATAAAATTCGATAAAATATCCAATCCATATCCAAATAATTGGATTGGATTGGATTTAAAATCCAAAAAGCTTGATTTGGATGTAAAACCAATCCATTAAAATGGATTTGAAGTTGTTTGCATATGGTTGGTTATGGATTGGTTTTATATAATTGGATTTTTTGAACACTTCTACCTAAAATACAAGTTGGACCACAAATTTACTTAGACAGCATGGTACAAGTATGACATGACATATCTAACAGCTTAGTCTAGAACATAGCGCGAAAGCATGGGAGACAGCACAAACAAACTAATTTAACCCTTTCTTACATTTGACTCTCTTATTAGATAGGTGCAACATATTATGCATTCTTGTTGTTTTGTTTTGTTTGAGTCTATTTTTCTATTTGCATATTTTTTTTATCAGCAAAAATAATTTATCTATATAAGTGATAAATAGAGTACAAGTAGTACTGATATATATACAACCTAGCAACAGAAGTTTCAGAACTATGGCAACCTAATACATGAATACCTACATGAATTAGGATGCCAAAGATCTGGCTGAAGACTAGGTTCACACCCACACCAACAAGGAGGAAACTATATGCTAATCCCTCCCCTGATTCGTGGATCTTGTGTTCTATGTACATGACCAATATGCTACTTTGGTTTCTTGAATCTTGATTGCCTTATTTATTACTATTGCGCGGGGATGTTCAGGATTAATAATTATTCAAGTTCAAATGAGTACATGACCATCTAAAAAGAGTCACTTGACTTATGTTCAAAATCTTGACCATGCATGCATGATCAAATGGTCAAGATTTACTTTTCTCAAAACAACCACTCTAAATCGTGAATTATAAAAAGAGATGAAGAGAGTAGCCCCAAATTTGGTTTGCTTAACAAATTATCAGAATAAAATCAAATAGAACAATAGAGAGTAGGGTTAGAGAAGAGTGCAACCACAACTTGTATTGGTTCAGTCACTAATTGCGAATAAATCTATTACAGAGGATCCCTAACCCTCCAAATATGTATCAACTTCCTTCATTTGCTACCCTTGGGAGTATAGAATAAATCCATTATTAAGAAAAGGTTATAGAAAAGTTATTAGTATCATAATTTTCTTTTTCTATTTGCGTCATTTGAACAGTTCCAATTTGAAACAATCTGACTGATGGTATGGAAGAAGGGTTAATCTTGTTTTGTTTATTTATTATTTGTAATTTGAACAGTGTTCTTTCACCTGTTCTCAACATGCCAATTTCTGATTCTCAAAACAATCACTCTAAATCGTGAATTATAAAAAGAGATGAAGAGAGTAGCCCCAAATTGATTTGCTTAACTATTTATCAGAGTAAAATCAAATAGAACAATATAGAGTAGGGTTAGAGAAGAGGGCAACCACAACTTGTACTGGTTCAGTCGCTAACCGCGAATAAATCTATTACAGAGAATCCCTAACCCTACAAATTCCTTGCAATTTTGTTCTGTCTGCCTTAACGGTTTTTTTTTCTTTTATAACAAATATGTATCAACTTCCTTCATTTGCTACCCTTGGGAGTATAGAATAAATCTATTATTAAGACAAGGTTATAGAAAAGTTATTAGTATCATAATTTTCTTTTTCTATTTGCCTTATTGGAACATGTAAGTGCTGTTAGCTTTTGCTAACAGCACCCCTCTGTAATTAGGCTGTAGTTAGCACTTTGCTTATTGTACCTCTCACTGTACAGCTGTCAGTACAGCTGTCAGTTCTGTTATTTTCAGTTAGTGGTTTTTCTGTTATTTTCAGTTAGTGGTTGTTAGCATCAGATCAAGAGATTATAAATACCTCACTTGTACAAAGCTTCAAGTAACTTTGATATTTGAGAAATAATATTCAGAACCACTTTCTGTTTCTCCTTTCTCTTTCTTTCTTTCAATCTAAAATGCCTCATTTGAACAGTTCCAATTTGAAACAATCTGACTGATGGTATTGAAGAAGGGTTAATCTTTGTTTTGTTTGTTTATTATTTGTAATTTGAACAGTGTTCTCTCACCTGTTCTCAACATGCCAATTTCTGATTCTAAGAGGCAAAGAGTTTTGGTAGCATGTTGCGTGCTTTATTCCGAGGTTCGTGTTATCAGCTTGTCCATTTTCGTTCTTGCTTTGCAGTGCACAACTTGTGTCATTTGTCTTTCTGTGCATGACCATTGTAGTTACCATTGTACAACATCTGGTCAGGTATACCATGCTGTTAGCAGAGATCAAAAACCTCTTCGTAAACAGTACCTTGAAGCTATTTTACCACCATTTGTTGCTGTATTAAGGAGGTGGCGCCCCCTTTTGGCTGGCATTCATGAGCTTGCTACTGCTGATGGTTCAAATCCTCTTATTGCTGATGATCGTGCATTAGCTGCTGATTCCTTGCCAATTGAGGTACTTTACTTCGCATGTGCATGAAACATAATGTGCTTGTAACTTGTTTGGTACCCTGTGCAATGCATGGATAGGCTATTTACCAATTTATAAGTTGTTTATATAAAGATAAAATTATTAAATATTCATTTTAAATGTTAACTTTCATATACATATATAGATACACACACACACCCACATACATATATACATATATTTGCTAACTAAAAAAAAACTACGTACCCCATTGCCCGAAGGCTCCACGCTATCCACAGGTAAGAGGGAGGGATATTGTACGCAGCTTTATCTTTGCATATACAAAGAGGCTGTTTCCATATTTGAACCCATGACCAACATGTCACTAAGACACAACTTTACCGCTGTGCCAGGGTTCGCCGTCATATATATACATATATTTGCATTTGATAAAAATATTTACCCGTATTATTTACAAACTAACATCCTTATTCATGTGATTTAGATAGAAATAAACATTGTGTATGATATTTATCTTCATGTTTTAGACTTTTGAATAAGATTTGTATATAAATATTAAATATCACGTCAAATAAATACTTACAATCACATGAAAAAATAGTATTACTGACCATTGGTATTTTTGGTTTTCTTTAAAAGAAAAAAAATCTCATCAATTTACCTTATTGATTATATAAAATAATATGAATTTAGTGTTTCTCAGATAGTTCATATAACATGAATCCTTCGACAATTTAAAACATCACCAATCTTGTTCTTTAATTGTATAATCTTTATCTTATTTTTAATAATAAAAATTATATTATTATATACCTCAAGTCTTGTGATATATATAAAAAATTAATATGCTTTGCTTTTGAGAATATGTGATTGTAAAATGTGTATAAAATTAAAAATAAAAAAATTGTATGAACAAAATTAAGCAAACTAAAGTTCTGTTATGTTATTCTAGGGTATTGGTATGCAGTACTTCTTGTAATGCAGACAATTCTTTTGAGATATATATATATATATATATATATATATATATACACTTTATTTTTGCTGGCCAAAAAAAAAAAATAGTATGAATTGGATGAATAGTGAAAGAAGAGGCTCAAGTGATTGTATTGATGAACAATGTAATTTAGCTTGATAAATGACAAGAGAATGGGGGCAAATATGTAATTTGACTTGAACGAATAGTGTTTCAAAAAGGTTGAAAGTATTTATATTCTAATGCGAAGGGGTTGTCCTAGTTCATTGTATCAGCATAGTCATTTTTATTTTCTGTTCTGTTATGCTACTTTTGTTAACTGATATTTCTTTCAGGCTGCTCTTGCTATGATATCTCCAGCCTGGGCTGCTGCTTTTGCATCTCCACCTGCTTCAATGGCATTGGCTATGGTCGCAGCTGGTACTTCAGGTGGTGAAAACCGTGCTCCTGCAACAACTTCCCATCTTAGGCGTGATACTTCATTGATGGAACGAAAGCAGACTAAACTCACTACGTTTTCAAGCTTTCAAAAACCTTCAGAAGTCCATAATAAAACATCACCCCTTCCAAAGGACAAAGCTTCTGCAAAAGCTGCTGCTTTGGCAGCTGCTCGTGATCTTGAGAGATTTGCAAAAATTGGTTCTGGAAGAGGTCTTAGTGCTGTTGCAATGGCCACATCTGCACAGCGGAGGAATGCTAGTGATATGGAGCGGGTTAAGAGATGGAATATTTCTGAAGCAATGGGAGTTGCCTGGATGGAATGTTTGCACCCTGTTGATACAAAGGCGGTATATGGGAAAGACTTCAATGCCTTTTCTTATAAATATATTGCTGTTCTTGTTGCCAGTTTTGCCCTAGCAAGGAATATGCAACGGTCTGAGGTTTGTTTTCTAATTGTTTCTATGGATTTTAGATTATTGAGAAACTGCATGATAAATATTTCTCGTTTGCCAGTTTGACAGGCGTGCTTATGTAGATGTAATTGCTCGACATCGAATCAGTACTGGAGTCCGTGCATGGCGCAAACTTATTCACCAGTTAATAGAAATGAGAAGTCTTTTTGGGCCTTTTGCAGACCATTTGTACAGTTCACCTCGTGTATGTTGTGATACTCTTCTTCACATTGTCTTACCACACTCACATTCTTTGTAGCATCTCATCCCTTTCTACCGTGAATTCTCTTTTTGAGATATAATGAGAAAGTGACTCTAAGGAGACGTGCATTGTGTTTCTTGCTGTCTATTTCTGTGACAAAATCAGAAAATCTTAAAACAAATTTCAACCTTTTTGTGTTGTGTTCTTGACATTTATATGGGGGCCTTTGGTTTTGCAAAGGATTGGATTCCTTCTTTAATCTTATGCTTAGCTTTTTTCTATTCTCTTTTTCTTGTTATGCCTTAATTGGAGGATGCATTATCTGGCCTGTTTGTGCTCCCTTTTCTAGTAAAAAAAAAATCTAAAAATTCATCAGCTAGGAAAATGTTTGAGTTCATTTGAAACAACATCAAGAACACCTTTAACCCAAGCTAATTGGGGTCGGTGGATTTGAATAACTAAATATTTTATAATTTTATAGGTTTTCTGGAAGCTAGATTTAATGGAGAGTTCTTCAAGGATGAGAAGATGTTTGAGGAGGAATTACCATGGCTCTGACCATTTAGGTTCTGCAGCCAATTATGAGGACTATTCTGGAGAGAAAAATGACCAGCACACTCCAATTTTGTCGGCAGAAGCAATCTCATTGGAGACAGTCAATGAAGATGAAGAACAGGTGGAAATTGAGAATTTGAATGCGAGGGTCAGTGATGTTGATGATAAAGGAGATAATCAGACTAGACTGTCTGGAACAGCTGATCAATCTATTCAGGAAGCTTTAGAATCCGGTGCTTCTCAACATGCAAGTGATGAAGACCTTGTCCAGAGTTCTTCAGCCGTTGCACCTGGGTATGTACCTAGTGAACTTGATGAAAGAATTGTTCTTGAGCTACCGTCATCAATGGTCCGACCACTTAAGGTCATACGCGGAACCTTTCAAGTAAGTTTTATGGGCCTTATTTAATGTGGTATAATTTTGTCAAAGATGCAAGTTATACATGTGAATTCCTCCCTTGATACTGAAATGATCCTGATGAAACTGCTTTTGTGGGATGGTAGATTGTGTACTATATTGCATTTCATAGCCGCTTGGAAAATGTGTTTTGTGGGCTTAACTAGGTGAATGAGGGTGGGGTATACAAGAAAAAGATTAGATGTTGGAAGATTTTTGTACTGATATTTTTTGCAAGAAAGTTGTATTATGACTTCTGATGTTTATTAGAATATCATTTATGTAGAGAATGATGCTGGGTAGGTTAGGATAATTTATTTTCGGAGTAACCTTGTCTTTGGAATTTTATCTCATCTTTACAAGGTATTTGTTGATTTTGTTTATATTTAATTAGGATTAGAAATCTAGTATTAGAATAAATAGGACTGTTGGGTTAGTGGAAATAATTCCAAAAAAATACATAAATAGATCAAATACAGCCAAGGAGGTGTGCTATTGGGAGCAAAACAAGGGAAAAAACAACACTAGGACCTTTTTGATTACTGTTTTTGATAAACAATTTATAACCGTGTTTTGTGAAAATCATTTTTGAAAACAATTTTTGTTTTCCAGAATTGTAATTTTATGGAGCATGGTCTCTCTATCCACAAGTGTGTAAAATATAATTAAAATCGGAGTTTACAAAGATCACTATTTTATTCATATTATCTCACAATAATGTATTTAAATTCCTTCGCATGAATAAATAAATTATAAAAAAAGTTAAGAAAAAATGATGTATGGAATAAGTTTTTTAATTTGTTTATTTTTAAAACATAATTTTAGAACAAATTTATCAGCCGATTTTTTCTTAAAATTGTTTCCAAAACAGCATTATGAAACATCAAACATACCATTTCTTTCTTTCCATCTCAAAAGTAGGTTCCTTAAACTAATTTACAAGATAGTTTTGAAAATCCAAACCAAAAAAACACAATCAAATACACCATTAATTTTCTAAATATAAGCTACCCAAAACTCGAAACAAGGCATTAGAGGAAGAAAATAAACTACAATAAAGGATTTTGGGATTTAATCCCATAATGCAAGAGATCCTGAACTGTTCCTAAAAGTGAAATGACTTTTCAACCATTAGTATTTTGTTTCACAATCACAACACCCCATATCAATTTCATATCGTGTTATTGTCAGTCTTTGTACTCTAATTTCCACCTTCCCTGCCTAAATCCTATAATTTCAGCAGTTTTCTTTTATAAGGTATGGTAATAGCACTCATGTAAGGAACTATTCTCTTTTTGTAGGTAACCAATAGGAGGATAAATTTTATAGTTGATAACAGTGAGACCAGCACCACAATGGATGGTTCCGATTCCAGTGTTGAGACAGGGAAACAAGAAAAAGATCGCAGCTGGCTAATGTCATCTCTTCATCAAATTTATAGTCGGAGGTGAGATGATTCATAGACCATATTGTTATCTATTCATTCTGTTCCATTAGTGTTATCATTTCAAGTATGGTAGGTTGTTAGCAGTTAGGTAGTTAAGGCAGTTAGGATATCAATTGGTTAATTAGAGGGTGGCCACCAGATGTAGGTTCCTTTTTTCCTTTGTTTTTTTATTTCCCATTTAATTCAATAAAATCTTTCTTTTCTTTCCCGTTTCTATTCTTGGTTCCTAACATATGTTGAATGTGCACTTAGCCATTGATGTATTTGATATTTGTCTATGAGCCTATAAGGGAATATTCATGATTAGCTTAAGTTTCCTCCGTAGTTGTTAGTATTGTGTATTGTAGTTTTCTAAGAATTGAATACTTCTGTCTCTTGAAGGCTGAAGCACATTATTCCCTTTTTGCTTAGCTACATGAAGTTTTCTCTGTCATAGTTTTTATTATTATAGAAATTTATTGTTGGTTTGCAGTGTACTCTTTTTAAAACATGATTTTAGTGGTTGATAAGTGTTAGTTCCTGTTACAGATACCTCCTTAGAAGAAGTGCTGTGGAGTTATTTATGGTGGACCGTTCAAACTTCTTCTTTGATTTTGGGGTATTTCTTCTTAAATATACCAATTTTTTTCCTTTTATTTTTCAAGAAAAAGGATTTTTCCATTTGAAGTAAGGGAGTGTACTTAAGAGGATAAACTGTAGTTGTAACCATTGATTAACTATGTACTTGTTGAAATCTTGACAATTGATTTTCTAATCAATGGTTATGAGTTATGACTTTATTTTATCCTCTAAAGTACAGCCTAATTTTAGAGGAGCTAAATCCCAAGAAAAAATCTTTTTGTTTTTGAGATTATTCTTAACTCTGCTTAACATTTTCTTGATGACTGTTAAATGCTGTACACTTATAATCCTTGTCTAGGACTCTGTTATAAGCTTAAGCTTTTACATGGAAGTTCAAGAATAGTTTTGTTTCTCTAACATAGCTCTTCTTGCAAGAGCCTTTTGGTCTTGAATTGTGGACAATGCACTGGCCAATTGAACGATGATGCTGAAACTTAATTTAATTTTGAACTTGAAGAAAGGAGTGGAGAGGATTACTTGGTTTTGAAGGCTCTGATACCAGATTGAAGATCAGCTCTTCTAAAAGCCTAAGCTGTTTGGTGGAGGCTAAGTAATGGTTTAGTATGTCTAACATTTTTCTTGCTAATTTCCTCTTCAGAATGGTGAAGGGCGAAGAAATGCATATCGCGCAATTGTTCAAGCACAACCACCCCATTTAAACAATATATATTTGGCTACTCAGGTAATATCCTTTCTATGATTGTGTAATTTTTTCTTCATCTGGGCTTAATATATGAATAAACGTGGATAAAATATATACAAATTATGTTGATGTTTACTGCAATTTTACATTTATGTTGATGTTTTATATATTTTTAGTATAGCTTTTGGGTTGCATGATGTGGCTCAAGAATCTAAAGAAAATTCCTTCTTGTTTTATAGAGGCCTGAACAACTTTTGAAGAGAATTCAACTCATGGAACGCTGGGCTAGGTGGGAGGTAAGAGCCTTAAGTTCATTAAGAAAAAGTAATTTGTATTATAATTGGATACAAATCACCTATGTACATGACTACATGAGTTCTGTACTTCCTTTGCACAGATCAGCAATTTTGAATATCTAAT
>PYAF01005756.1:827383-860362 GCA_007407185.1 Glycine tomentella
GTGCGATGCAGATAATATTTCAGTAGGGAATGCTTAACATTTAAGCAATTAAAATCCAAGTACCCGTACACTGAAGTGGAATTACACTTTACAGAAGTAAATAACCATAAACAGTTTCGATCTAGTAAGCTAAGGGATACATTTATTGGCCCCAAAACACAGAACGAAATCAATATATGAAAGAATATTATCTTTAAGCGTGTGTTTTCTTGATATTTTGTGTTAGAAGAGAGAAACCAATATTTTCTGAGAATATGCTTGAGTGAATCTTCCATCCAGCAGAATGTATTTATTATCATTAAAGAGTATTACATACATAATTAATGCCAAAACAATTTACACAAGATATCATGATGGCCAGGAAAGCTGCTGGAAAATATGAGTCACCTGAGACGTTGCTGGAAAAGTTCAGCTGTATTTTTTAACGTCTGACAGCTTCAATGGCCCAGTCAAACCTTCTACAGACACATTTTTATGTGGAAGCAGAGGCCCCCTTAGATCGGGAGCTCTGGTACCATGTTAGAAGAGAGAAACCAATATTTTTTAATATATGCTTAAGTGAATCATCCACCCAGCGAATAGATTTATTATTATTCAAGAGTATTACACACATAATTAATGCCAAAACAGTTTACAAGAGAACAATTAAGATACCATTACTTCCTATGATGCATTGAACCTAGCTATACCAAGTATCTAAGCTACTTGGAAAAATAAATTATAAAGTTCTTATCTTCTAAAATCTTCCTATTTACAACATTTTGCTCTCTGCTTGGGTGTTTCTGTTTTGTCTTTTGAATTCAAGCCTCCTTTTTTGTGTGTATTGTAATCACTGTCTTCTGATGCCTTATTTTTCACTTTTATTTCATAATAGAACACAATAGAAGTAATTGCCCAGTATGTAAATGCTGTTCTTACATGGATTTTTTAGTTGCTGATTCTGGAGTAAATAATGTTTACTATCTTCTTTTACAGGTTTTGTATTATCTTGTTAGGGTCGAACCGTTCACTACCCTTGCAATCCAACTGCAAGGTGGAAAATTTGACCATGCAGATCGAATGTTTTCTGATATTTCTGCTACTTGGAACGGAGTTCTTGAGGACATGAGTGATGTAAAGGAATTGGTATGTATATAATTCTACAACACGATTGGTTTATATACTTGTGTACATTAAGGGGCTTCTCTCTGGGTGTCTTCCATAGGCATTATTACTTCTTTAATTAATATTGAATGATTATCATGTTTTTATTGAAACTGTTATCTTACACAGTTTCTTATTTCCACTTTTTAGGTTCCTGAGCTATTTTACCTACCTGAGGTCCTCACAAATGAAAATTCAATTGATTTTGGCACAACACAAATGGGAGGAAAGCTTGGTACATTCATTGATATTTTTGCATTAGTGCTTTTTTTCTTTAATGAAGATGTCATTGTATACTCACAAATGCATGTCATGGTTAATAGCTTACTTCTGCCATACCAGATACTGTAAAACTTCCTGCTTGGGCTGAAAATCCAGTTGATTTTATTCATAAGCACCGGAAGGCTCTAGAGAGCGAGTACGTATCTGCTCATTTGCATGAGTGGATTGACCTCATATTTGGGTAGGCTTCTAACTATTTTTTAATTTCAGCCCATATTTGATGTGTGCACGCATGCTTTGGCCTGCTGCATGTTTTCTTTTCATTTTTTATTTTTTTTTGTTTATTTTCATAAGTTTGTTATCCCATTGTATCTATAACTATTTTTTTAAAATATCCATTTATAATTTTTTTTTTGGTCAGCAACAATAATATATATATATATATATATATATATATTTAAAGAGATATCCATTTATAATAATTCCTTGATAATTTACGTTTTGTTTACAAGTGAGTTGGTCTGCACAGGTATAAGCAACGAGGCAAGGAAGCTGTTACAGCAAATAATGTTTTCTTTTATACTACCTATGAAGGGACAGTGGATCTTGATAAAATCTTTGACCCAGTATGTCTCCTTCACATCTCCATATTTTCAACTCAATTATTTGTTAAAATGCAATCCCTAAAAAAGCTGTATGGTGTGTAAATATGGTAAGTTACATTGTATAATATTATGTAACTATGGTAATTAGGGCATCTGTAAAATCCTTGTATTTAATACTTTTAGTATGAATAATATTCTCAGTTGTGTAGTTGAGACAAATGGATTTCATCATGTCTCTTGTTTCTTTCTTCCTTAACATGGTATATAGTGCTTGACAAGGGAAAGAGGATACACATAATACCCTAAAAAATAACAAAACAAGGGACGTGCCAGGAAGTTAAGTGCAATATCTGAAACAAGTACAGTTTAAGTGTTATTACTTATTACTATTATTCTCTGGGGAAGTCCATGTAATTAACTCCTATAAATTTACCTGTTGCAAGATACTTACAGGAAATCTCTTTTGTTGTATCATACTAAACAAATCATAATTTATTCATGTTTATGTAGCTTAATATTGTCCTTTGTTCATGACAAGTAAAGGTACAACAGCGTGCCATACAAGATCAGATTGCTTATTTTGGACAAACTCCATCCCAACTTCTGACTGTTCCTCACTTGAAGAAAATGCCATTAGCAGAAGTTCTGCATTTGCAGGTAACTGCTGGTTCTCTATAAGTTAGACAGCTTTTATTGAAAAATTACATTTTGACTGAGCATCAATACTGATAAAGTGTTGAGATGCCCATTGTTTCACGTTTCCTTAATGGTTGATGATGAATGGGGGTGAATATAGTGATGATGCATATATTTCTTATCATATCAGACAATATTCCGCAACCCAAAAGAAGTCAAACCATATGCTGTTCCATTCCCGGAACGCTGCAATCTTCCTGCAGCTGCCATTCATGCATCTTCAGATACAGTTGTGGTTGTTGATACAAATGCACCAGCAGCTCATGTTGCACAACACAAGTGGCAACCAAATACACCTGATGGGCAGGGTACTCCTTTCCTCTTTCAACATAGAAAAGCTATATTAGCCTCTGCTGGTGGTACAATTATGCGCATGTTCAAAGCACCGGCTGCATCTGGTGGGGAGTGGCAATTCCCCCAAGCTGTAGCATTTGCTGTCTCTGGAATTAGAAGCCAAGCTATTGTTTCTATAACAAGCAACAAAGAAGTTATTACTGGTAAATATAGAAATGCTTATGTTTGGATATGCTGCCTCTAGTATTTATTTTATCAAACAAGCTCTTCTGATGGATTTATACTCATGCCTTGCAACATTGTGAATTAATTACATACTTCCATTTATCAATTACAAGGAATCTTTGTTAGGGTATGAACCATAAATGTGTGGGATTATTTCGATTTTATAATTTTTACTTATATACATAGTTCTCAAAACTAGAGCAAACTGATCCATTTGACCAAGAACAGGTCTATTAACTAAAAGAACCTTGCTATTTCAGAACCAGACAAAGCTGGTGCAGAAAACTGGTTTGAACATGTATTTTTCAAAATTTTCCGTCTTTAATTTTCCATCTAATTTAAAACATTTAAGATAAATAAAAACACATATTTAAGGATTACACATAGGTATACACATTATTTTGTCAATTATTATTAATTTTTTATCTTATTAAACATATAACAAATTTTAGTTTTCTACCTCTGAATATTTGTAGCAAATTACACTAACAGAAGCAGCTGAACACAAAGGAGCCATTATTTCAAGTATCTATGTATTTAAATATTAGAGCCAGATTTCTAAACAAGACAGTTCAGTCATGGCAGGCATTTTGGCTTGGCTGATAGATCATTTTTTAGTGAAACTTTCCTTCAACATGGAAATCATAGGCATAATGGTCATATTTAGTATCCACAGTCATTTAATCTCTGTTCAGGTGAAACCATTTTCTGTACGTTTGTAACCCATAAAGCATGACAATTGGGACGTGAGAAGCCCATAAAGCTAAATGTCCCAAGACTGGTGCTCAACTTTTAGTCCCAAATGTCGTGGTAGTCCAAGTTAGCATATTCAAATCATCAATCAAATCTTGAAAATTTACAATTATAGAAGTAATAATAATAAATTAGAATATAATTATTCACTATCTGTCAGGATATATGAATAATAGTTTTATATTCTTTTTTGTTATTGACTTTTACTGTATCTTTTTAAATTTGATTGATGATGTTCATTGCTGACTTGAATTGCCATATTTCCAACTCCCTGGTTGTGCAGGATTACCAAAACCTTTACTGGGAAATATGAACATCCGTTTTTTTGTTTAAAGTAAATTATATTTTTTCACCCGCTTGGCACTTACAGAGTTTTAGAAACTTGGACTACATCTTGTAGTTGATTTTTTGTACTTTTTATTTGACATCTAATTTTGTAGTTTTGCTTCTGATTGAATAGGTGGGCATGTTGATAATAGTATTAGGCTAATATCCTCGGATGGAGCTAAAACATTAGAAACAGCTTATGGGCACTGTGCTCCTGTAACTTGCCTCGGTCTTTCACCTGATAGTAACTACCTAGTTACAGGATCCCGAGACACAACAGTATTACTCTGGAGAATACATAGGGCACTTTCATCTCACTCAAGTGTCATATCAGAACATTCCACTGGGACAGGCACATCGTCTTCAACCGGTAATAGTTCATCGCACTTAATAGAAAAAGACCGGAGACGTCGAATCGAGGGTCCTATACAGGTACTTCGGGGGCACCACAGTGAAATACTTAGTTGTTGTGTTAACTCAGATCTTGGGATAGTTGTTTCCTGCTCCCATTCATCAGATGTTCTCTTGCACTCTATAAGAAGGGGACGTTTAATTGGAAGGCTCAATGGTGTGGAGGCCCATACTGTTTGCCTTTCCTCTGAAGGGGTTGTAATGACCTGGAATGAATCACAGCATACTCTCAGAACTTTTACACTCAATGGTACTCCGATTGCAAGTGCACAATTATCTTTCTTTTGCAGTATCAGTTGCATGGAAATTTCTGTTGATGGGACAAGTGCTTTGATTGGCATTAATTCCCTTGAAAATGGTAGAGCCTATAATAGCAGTCCAGATTCACAGTCGAATAAGTCAGGTGTTGTTGATTTTGATTCAGAATCAGAAGAAACTTTTGATAACACCCGAATAGATGTACCATCACCATCAATTTGCTTCGTAGATATGCACACTCTGAAGGTACAGGATTAAAATGTCAAATATAAATTTACGTTAAAATTTTATCTCATTAGATTGCTTCTTTTAATTCCTCATTTTCATACACCATGACCAAGCACTCAATCTGGAAGAGCTATAGTCAAAGCAAGCTTTATTTCTGGTCTTTTAGGGGAATTATTATAGAAAACATCTGCATATATGCATTTTCAAATAAAATAATTGACCTCTAAGTTCTAATGAAACAAAGTGTTCTTGGTACAACATATTCTGTGGGTGTCCTAATACAAGACAGTTTTCTCAAAGCTCATGAGTCTCATTTAGTAGCTGTTACCCTTGGACTGTGGATCTTCAGCTGATTATCCTTCAGTGCTAACTACTCTGCCATACTATTTTCTTTTGTAGGTATTTCATGTATTGAAGCTGGGAGAAGGGCAGGATATCACAGCTCTGGCTCTAAACAAGGATAACACTAATCTTTTGGTTTCAACTTTGGATAAACAATTGATAATCTTTACTGACCCAGCTGTAAGTTAAATTTTTCTTGTCAAATATCAATGGTCCTGGAAGTGTAGTTTTTTCCCCCTTCCACTGACTTGTAAATCAGTAACCAGAACAAACTTCATATATCCATTGCGGTCTAGTTTCTTAAAAGTGCATATTACTAGGAATCACTACTTCACAGTCTGTGCAATTTGGTAGATTTTGATATTTCTGTGTATCTCTGGAACCAACTCCATAGAATCAAAATATTCTGCTTTATACTAGTGTCTTGTGGAATTTCCATTATTATTTTTACCACGTTAGAAGTTTAGGTGATAACAGGCCCCAATTAGATGTCCATGACAGCCAACTATTTATCTAATTATAATACCTACAGTCTCTCAATTACGCCTCCAATTGTTTGAATGCCTAAACTGTTCCATTCCATGGTTATTAACACTGCTACTTATTGTTTGCAGTTAAGCCTGAAAGTGGTCGATCAAATGCTCAAGCTTGGCTGGGAAGGTGATGGGCTTCAGCCTCTTATAAAATCATAGCTTTTAGGGTATACATTAATGGGTTACAGATCTTCTACACATAATTTCAGTTAGGAAAATTAGGTTGAGGTTATGACACGTTTGTAAGCATTTTGGTTGCGCTCCTATGGTTTAGAAATATCTTGTGGCATATGTAACATTCTATTGTTACCACTAGAGTTAGATTCCTTAGATTTAGCAGAGGGTTCTTTGCTCCTCCGGTTGTGCTATGGTGTTGATATTGGACAGGCTTCTGAGTTGCGACTGAGGTTTGAGCCATTTTTGTCCCACCATTTTTTTATTATAGAGAATGAATATCTAATAGCTATTCTTTCTTGTAATGCTGCCTGCTGCTTTTCAGACGTTGCGATTGAATAGATTCTGAGCTTTGAGTTGTCAATATTTGTTAATATATTAACCAAGTTTCAATTGTTATTGTTTCTTCCGTTTTTATTTCTCTTGTTATAACCAATTTCGTGAATCCACGTCGATGTTGCTAACGAGGATAGGATCAGCTAGTTCGATCAAATTGTGTTGTGGGTGATCGTTTATTGTTAGACATTATTTAGTAATATATTCAATAACTTTTTATTACAAGTAATTTTATTATTCTAACCATTGAATTTAAAATTTTCAGAATGTAAGTCATACAAAATTTTAGACAATTAAAAAATTGATTGATATTTTCTTGTCTCGCTTTGTTTTAGTTACATTTAAAACTGAAGTTTAACTATTAATATGATGAATTTGTAACTATTATATGACACAATATATATGCAACGATGACAAAAAATATTATAACATAATAGAAGGCATATATAATGAGAATACTTTACATGTTAAAAATGACTATTGTAAATTTGGATTATAAAGCATAAATAAATGATCGAGATTAAAAGTTAGTTAATAGTTATATAGTCACTTAAAATGTTATATATATTTATCTTTTAATTTTAATCATTAAAATCAAATTCAGTAATTTATATTTGTTGTTCTTATTCGTCACAAAAATGTAAAGCATTTAAAAATTTATAGTCATATAATCACTTATATAGTAATAATCTTTTAATTTTACATGAGGTTAACAAATTGACCAATCCATTAGAGGGCAACTCATAGGAGTATTTGGTTTGAGTCTTGTGTGTTTTGTTTTTCACTCCCTCTTTTCTAAGTGCATCTTCGTTTTGTTGTCAATGAATTGAGTATTGACCCATTTTTATTTCAGTAATACTTTTATAGTGTTTGGTTTCATTATTTTTTTAATTAAAATCCAAATTGATAACATTTTATTACTTTTGAAATTTAATTTCTTCGGTAAACTAAAATTTTTTATAAAGATTTTATTAGAATAAAATACACACAAAAAAAAATTAAAAAATTGAGGAGGTACGCTTTTAAAAAAAGTTAAAGAAAATTCCCTATTTGACTTTGGTTCGAGTTAAACTAGGGTTAAGTTAATTTGGATTTAAAAAATTATATATTTAACTCATTATATTTTATCGGAATAAAATTTTTTTTTTGCAATATCCTTAATTTTTTTAAGTTTTATTTTAGAAAAATATTCTTATGTAAAATAAAACTTTATCTTTGAAAGACATTTTTAATATCTTTTTTAATATCTTTTAAAATTATCCTTATGTAGATATTATTTAAACGATAACAATAACAAGTTAAAAATTTGTGGGATCCAAAAAAGAAAAAGAAAAAAGTGGCGCAAAAACCAACCAAGTTTTTTATATTAGAGAGATTAGGGTTTGAACATTCTATTCTTCAGCCCGACATCGGCCTGAACGTTCTCTTATACTCTAATTTGCCTGTTTGTTGTTGAAGAATAAAAAGAAAGAGAGATTAGGGTTTTACAATAGAGAAAGAGAGTAATGGGAGGAAAGGGAAAGAGAAGAAGAGAGAAAAACTACAGGGCTGCGCATGGTGGTTACACTGGCCTCCCTCCTCCACCTGATAATAACCAATGCTAAAAAAAAATAAAAAATAAAAAAATTGTGGTCTGTCTGGTTTTTGGCGCCGGTAGCACCAGAGTGGCGCAAGTAACGCGGGAGGCACGTCAGAGACCAATTTTCTCTGGAATTCAGCGCCGACAGCCCCAGAAGCGGCACCGGTAGCGCGGGAGGTGTGCCAGAGGCCAATTTTCTCTGTAATCCGGCACCGATAGCGCCAGGAACAGCGCCGTTAGCGCGGGGACGCAGATTGTTCACTTAAAAAGACATTTCCTCTCTCATTTGGTTACAAAAGCTTACTCTTCTTCTTCCCTGTGCCATTCCTCCATTGTTAAGCCTTGAGAGCTCCATAACCACTCAACCTTTGACCAAAACACTTCACTTCCAATATGAAAGTTGAAGGGAACTACTCAATGAGCTAGATTCCATCATCATTTTCCCCTGAAAACTATCAAACGAAGAGATCATTTTTTATAGGGAATTCACAAATTTCGAATTTAGAGGGGAAAAGAGGCGTTTTAAGGACACTCAAGTTTGGAGAAGTTGTCCTCTAACTTTCCTTGTCGATTTAGAGGTAAGAAACACAAATTCTACCGTTTATTTAATAATTTGTTCTTGAGATGAATAGTAACCCTTTTGAGTTAGAGCTGAAATTAGGCTTGGGTCCTTTGGAAAAGTATGCTTAGGAGGTTATTGTGATGAAGGATTAGCCTTGAAATATAAATTTTATGGACTTTGGAATTTGGCTATGAGAAATGTATTAATAAGAAAAATATTGGTTAGATTGATGATTATATGGTATGTTTAGGCCTTGGTGCTTTTACTATATGTGCTCAGGAGGTTATATAAACGGTAAAAATGTGTTGAAGTAATCGTTTTAGCCAATTTGATAATCATTGAAATGTGGTATGATTAGGGTGTTGAACTCTTTGAATTGGCTGATACAGAGTCTTAGGGAGACTCTAGTGGCATGATTAGGCAGAGATAGATCCTGTTAGGGGTCTGTAAGTCACTGGTTGGGTGACTAATTATTCTAACTTAGAAAAAGAGGTTAAATGGAAAAGAGTAGCATTTCTTTTCGTTTTAACGATTGAGAACCGTTGTTAATTACTTATGTGCCTTTGTATAGGACGTGACACCGAGGGTGCCAGTGGCGAAGCCGGAGACCACAGTTCAGGGATTGAACAACAGAGCACGGCTTTGCCAGGTAAGTTCTTTGTTCTTGGGAATGTTTTCCACTGCTTGAGTTCCACCATTCTCTGAGGGAGTGATGGTTGCATGCATGATTCATATGCATTGAATTGGATGTTACAGCTTTCCTCATGATAATATGTATGTATGTTTCTGTGCTTTGTGTTTGGTTGCCTTTCGGATAGATCTTCTGGCCAGTTAGATAGATATAGACCTCCCTAGAAGTAGAGCGCAACTCCTAGTCAGTTTGGTCACGTAAAGGGTGTATGATCCCTTAAGACCAGAGATAGGTGGTCCCGTCGCAGTTGAAGCCTATTCTCGGAGGTGTCATATGTGTATCCATGTGTAAAGGGGTAGCTCCCGATGGGATGATACGGATGTGAGTTCCGGTCTCACACTGAGGAGTGCTGATGATGATGCATCTTTGGCGAGCATAGTATTCCAGATACACATTAGAGCTAGAGAATGTCTATGTGTTGTTGTGAGGGTCAGGAGGCCTGGTGTTGTGATGTCTTTGATGTTGTGTATCATGAAAGTGAGCCAGGGGGAGGAGAAGCCTCCAAGAACCCTGAGCTTACTGAGATTGTATCTCACCCCGTGTGTGGGATTTATATTTTGCGGGTGATGCATCTGGCAGAGCTGATGGGTCCCAAGGCGGGAGGCCCCAGTAGGGACAGACTCTGTGTAGCTGCTTGGCAGTATTTTGAGAGTACTGTGGCTTTTTGTTTAATGTTTATCATGTATTTTGTACCCCTGCAAGGGAAGATGTGTGTGTACACATATTTTGGATCCTGTATGGATGTGATGTACATACATTGTATATTTTGTACTCTCTTGTGAGGATGTGATATGTGAGATCATGGCACTTGGTGTTTACTCTTTTGTATAGCCACATTGGTGATTTTATGATGTATATCTATATGTATATAGATACCCCTGATTTTCTGTTTCTCCTGTTGTATCTATATTGACATTATTGTTTTTGTCTGTCGTTCTTTATGTTATTTGGATCGTTATGACTTGTTGTGGAGCCTTGACATTCGTATATGTAATTGTGGATACGTACCTTACATAATGAATTAAGAAATATGGTTTTGAAAGGAAATGACGATGACATCATGTTTTTATTAGAATGCTTCCGTTGATTTTTGATTATCGATTTTAAATTAATTATTGTGCTAATATGATTAAGTAATTGTTAATACACCGGATGCATACGGGGTGTTACATGCCTTATCCTTCCAAACACGACGCTTTGCCCTCCAAACTTCGCCAAATCATCTCTTTCACACAACATCCAAATGGTCCTTCTCCTTCTCTTTTCTCTCTCACCTTCCATCACTTTTTTTTTTTTTTTTTTCTGTTTCTGATTCGTGTCTTCTTTTTTATTTTTCTTTTTCAGGGGCTACTGGGTCGTTAAAGGACAAGAAAAACGATGATGGGCATGCCCAAAATGTAAAGTTTCATATCTTTTTCTCATTTAATTTGTGGCTCATCATTTATTTATTTGATTGTCTTTGAAGTTTTATGAATTGGTGACAAATGGAGACTTTGGTTGATTGAGTTGTGGTTGCTGTAAGAATGTGTTTGCTTTGCTTATTGTAATTGAATTGTGGAATGTGTGTAAATAGCTGGCTGGTTTGTAAAATGATGAAAAAAACTGCTCCTTTTCGTTCTATGATGATTGGCACCGTTGTCCTGGTCTCTGTTTTAGCAGCTTGTAGATTTGGTATTAATTACAGAATACTTGTCAAGTGGCGTGAATGAGCCAGGGGTAGTGGATTGATTGGGTAATGCACAGTACGGAGACACTATCAGCAAAACTGAAGCAAGGGACGGGTTCAATATTTGGGATGAATTCATGTGGAATGTGGGAATGTGCAAATTGAGGGGAGGCTAAAGTCACGTTTGGGGTCACATGTTGGGGACTAGATCTATGTGGTGCTCTGAAGGGTAGAGCATATGATACTACGTTTTCTCATTGTTGCAATCTGCATATAGTTCCATATATGCAGATGCGCAAACAAATGTGACTGGGTATAGGATTTAGTTACAAAACCTTCTTTTTGTGTATACTAGTTACTTGTATAGTGGAATTGTGTGATGTACGTGGGCTTGACACTTACAGCAAAGCTATGTTGGCATTTTTGTATATGGTTTGTACTCCTTGTACCCCTTTATAATGAAATTCACTTTAGCTGATAAATAAATAAATCTGAGCACACAATGCATTTGTTGGCTCCGTTACTGTATTGATTTATAATTCAGTGAGTCTTGAATTGGAACAACATGCACATTACATATTCAGTATTTGCTTTGCACTTTCATTCAAGGTTTTAAATTGTGATCGTGGTTGTGGTTTCACCTTTTATTGCAATCTTTGATGTTGCGGGAAATTGTAGTTTCAAATTCAGTGACTCTTGATTTGTTCACGTTGCTGTTGACATTGCGGTTGAAATCCTGATCGACCCTTTTTTTTTAAAAACGTTCATTGTTTATCACTTATAAACTAATTTAAACTCTTAAAGTACAGTCTGTCTTATATATGTCTAATCCTTGTGGGCTGTGGCACTCTACAACTGATGGTATGTAGTTTTCTAAAGATATTGGATAAAATAAAAAATAAAAAAATTCAACCACATGACAAAACTGCATTAGCAAGAGTATTTGTCATGGTTAGTCAAGATTCAAGAATTTATGACACATAAAAGTTAAAGATATGACTTGCTCCTTTTATCCTTCTTTTATTTTAGTTTATTTTTCCTTTCTTTGTCTTATTTTCTCTTTTTCTTCTCATCTCTCTTTCTCTTTCTTTGTCTTTTTTTCAATTTATCGTTGGATTCATCTACCACCGACCCCAAATAATTTGGGTTAAAGGTGTTATTGATGTTGATTATATTATATGTGCAGAAGACTACCTTAAAAGACAAAGGTGATGTTGGAACTGTAGATGTCAAACAGGGGAACTCTAATGGACAATTGAAGGCACCTCAACATGTGGATAGGAGTGAGGAAGAGCATATGGAAAGTGGTGGAATTGACAAGAAAAAGAAAAAAAGAAAGAGGAAGGAGGTTAAAGATCTCAGGTTTGAAATGGAAGTGGATAAAACAACCTCCCAGTTAAAAAGACGGGAGCGTAAGAAAAAGTAAGTTAGCCAATGCATATTATCCTCTCATTTTATGCGAACAATATGCATCGACAAATAAATTCTTTTTGTTATATTTGAGGTGGTTTATATGGCATTTGATGTTGAACTTGTGAAATTTCTTTACACAAAAAGAATGGCACATGACATTGCTCTAGCTTAGTGTAATCTCAATATCATAAATTCTTTCAGGTATTTCGAAGCAAAAAAGAAGAAGCACAAAAAATCCAATGAACAAGAAAAATGGACTTCCCTGGACATGAAAAAATAAAATTTGGAGATATTGTACAAGCCCCACCAATGTTAGCTGTTCCTCCTAAGGTAAGTACTTGAAAATGTTAGCTTTCTAAAATGGACCAGGCCATACATATTTGAGTAAAATACTAAAATGTTTTTCTTGTGTAATGAAGGCATTCAAGAATGCTTCTCAAGAGAGACTTAGACTCCAGGCTATAGAGGAATACAGGAGTCGCAGAGGATGGGCGTCAAGGCCAGGAAGTCACCTTCCACCTCCAGTGACTACTTTGGACCCTTAAATCACTCGCAGCATGCTGTGAAGCATACTATGCTTATGAGGTAGTCTTGCATAGCATGCAGAGGACACATTACATGAACAAAGAAGAAATGGCTTTTTCATTTTCCTTGGAGGTAGGTTTATCTTCATTCAGAGACAATTTATAGGTTCTTATGGGAAATATGATCTGATGACACATTTGTACATGTGTGGAAGTTATTTGTTACACTGTACAATCTATGGAAAGCCAATCATTGAACTGATATGATAGCTAAATTTTGTTAGAATATAAAGAAAATATCAACTCAAGTTGCTATTTAGATTTGGTATCTCTAGATATTTTTTAATCTATTTTTTCCTTGTTTAGCTTTCGGCTTTGCTCTAAGCTGGAAAATATAAACTCATGAGTTCCATCTTAAAACATGATATATCAGACCAGCTCTAAAGTAGCAGAACATTTCTGCATGCATTCTCAGTCCTTCATAACATCAACCAAAATAAAAAGCTCGAGGTGGAATGAAAAGGATAAATAAAGTATTTAAATATGAAAAGGATAAATAAAGTATTTTTGGTGTTTTCAAATTAATATTGGAGTTTCATCGTATTCATCCCCAACCCCCTAAAGATCAGCAAAAATTTCTTGTCACAAGCTACTATATTAAGAATCCCAAAAGCTCAACCAATATGATCTAGAAATAATCAACATTCAGATCCAGAGTAATTTTAAACGTAAATACGGTTTATAGCAACTGAATTCCAAAAATTCTGATAGGCAAATATGCGTAATACAAGCTCAATCAGCATATCTGTAATGGCAGTTTCATCTTTGAGTATGCCTTCACACGCGGCTGTCCAGGAATAAGAAACCAAATTATATTTTGATTTTTTCCTGTCATGCACCCGTAAGACATTCTATGTTGCCACTCCACCACACCAAACCATCATGAACCATATTTGGGTTACACCACCACTTTGGTGTTGGTGTAACTATTGTTTAGCAATGATGATATTTTTATCTCACATATTTGTATTTTGATTTTTAAATCTCACTTAAATTTAAAAGTGTATATAAAATGCACGAAAACTAATTACTTATTGAGTGCTCTAATCATCATAGACACGTAAGAAACAGTAGAGACCCTATCTATCCTTTATTAGGCTATAGTAGTGAGAAATATACTCATTTCTCTCCTAATATATATATCTAAATACACGTCCAGATAAATTCAAGAGCATTACTTTAATATATAATTAATCGTGCTTGATTATTATAGCTTGAACTAGAAGTGGTTGAGCCTTCTTTAAGGTCAACCCATATTGCTCCTTCATGTTCATGTGTTCTGGCATTAACCCATCAGCTAGTTTCCATTCAAAGTTATGCACAAGAGATGCCACCATTAAATGCATTGACCTGTGAGCTAATGGCAATCCTGGGCATATCCTTTTGCCTGTCCCAAAGGGTATGAGTTCAAAATCACGACCTTTAAAATCAATCTCACACTCCAAAAATCTTTCAGGCATAAACATTTCTGGATTCTCCCAAATAGTGGGGTCTCGTCCCATAGCCCACACATTGACCAAGACTTGTGCATTTATAGGCACCTTGAAGCCACATATGTTTACCATTTCATCACACTTATGGGGTACTAAAAATGGAGCAGGTGGATGCAAGCGAAGACTTTCCTTCACCACTGCTCGTAGGAATGGCAACTTTAAGATGTGTGATTCTTCAAGTGTTTCATTTTTGCCAATTGTTTGAAATATCTCTTTTCTTGCTTTTGCCAATTTATCTGGGTTTCGTAGTAGCTCTGCCATAATCCATTCCACCGTGCTTGATGTTGTGTCAATCCCAGCAACAAATAAATCCTACTAATACAAAATGAAATATACATATAGTGTATTAGCAAAAAATAAGAAATTGAATTTCAGAGATGAAGGTTGTAGTATAGAAAAGCACAGTAATAGGACACTTGCTGATTTCTTATGAGTGAATTAGTTAAAGTTAAGTTCACGAGTAAAATATAAAATAATAGTAGATAAATACATAATTTGGTCCCCCAAAAGTCTAAGGCCACAAGGGCATCATTATTTAACAATCCTGTACATAACAAGCATCAATGAGATAAATTGGTGTTAAGTTATACATTGAGCAACTGATTTGATGGTTATTTGAAACACCTAATTCATACAATTTGATAACTTAGAATTGAAACTTTATACCAACCATACTAGAAAATAAGTAAATTATAATTTATAAAGCTTATTTATTGGAAAACAAAATACTAACCATAAACAAATGTATCATCTCATTGCGACTCAACAAAGAACCAGTTTCTTCATTGTTGTTAAGAAGTGAATCCAATACATCCCTGGAGTCAATTTTTGAAGCTCCTGAACATACTCTTTCTTCAATAATTCCATCGATAATCTCAAACAACTTCTTAAAATAACTGCTACTCCTTGCAAGGACACGTTGAGGGTCAAGTGGACGAAGAATGGGAAAGAAGTCTGCAACATTAGGCCTTCCAGCTTCTTCCATCGTACCCCGAATAATGTTCTTGAACTCATGAGAATTTTGAGGTGTAGAATTAGACAAATCAATAGAGAAGAAAGTGGTTGAAATGGAATTAAGGATTGTTGCAAAGATAGCCTCACCAATGTCCACAACCTCACCTTTCTTGCATCTTTCTTTCACAAAATCCAATAAATCACGAAGCTTTTGTTGGCGAAGGATTTGAGTGGAGTCAAGCACTTGTGGGGAGAATATTTTTGTGGCACAAACTCTTCTAAGGTTCCTCCATTTAGGTGATGGGGGAAGCCAGACAATAGAATATCTGTAATGGTCAAGTACATGCACTAAATGTGGGATTGTTCTACTAGAAAAGACTTGGCCATTTTCATGCAGCACTCGTTTTGCTACGTGAGGAGAGGAGATAACTATGGTGGTTATGCTGCCTAATTTCAAAGTCATAAGAGGTCCATAGATTCTTGAGAGTTTGGTGAGTGCTTTGTGTGGACTTTTGCCAAGGTCCAAGATGTTTCCTATGATAGGAAATGGAGGTGGCCCTGGAGGAAGCTTTGAAGATTCAGAGGTTTGGTTAAATAATCTGCGAATGAAGATGAGAATGGTTGCACTCACAAAGGCAATAAGTAGAAGTATTGTTTGATAGTCCATGAGTTATCCTTTAAACTCAGGATATGCTGTGTTCTACATGTTATTTATAAAACAGTTTTCCACAAGTGGTATGGAATAAATTAAAATATGCAAGTGGATGCAATTCTCATTTATAAACTATTTTTATAAAATTATCCAAACTCAAATTTTAAGATAATATTGAAGTTTATTTTAATAATTATTGTTGGATTTATGAGTCACGTGGTATTGTATCATTATTGAATTCTTATGGATGTCTAATTCTATAAATTTCAAGCTCAAAATTTCTATTTTTTAACATAAGAAAAATGTGTGGGAGATCTTATATGGACTACTAATATGTGTAGGAGAAAACTGTATAAGAAAATTAAGGAGGATGCAAACGACAGTTGTTAGACATGAGTGGCTTCTATTTTGCCATGTGGTGTAGCAGCCCACCACTCATGGGTTGCGCCTTCTTAGATGCGGCACTCTCAACATTATTCCCTTTATACAATCTTCTTCCCCTATAAGAACCCTAGCCCCCTCAACATTATTCCCTTTCTACAATCTTCTTTCCCCCATAAGAACCCTAGCCCCTCAAGTTCGAGTTCCCTTTTTTAATTTTTGGATAAATAACTATTTTTATCTTTCAATATGTAAATTAATGATAATTTTAATATTTGTAAGATAAAAAAAAAACTTAATTTGATCCCTAAACATGTAAAAAATGGAACAATTATATCTTCTACCTAATTTGATGATAAACTGATTTATAATTTTACAATTTCATAATTTAATGTCAAATTATTACTCGAAAAATATAATTTAGTGTTAAATTAGTCCTTAAGTATTTAGTAACTAAATCTGAATTTTCTTTCGTAGACTAAATTATTATCAATATACACTTTAGGAATCAAAATAGTCATTTATCCTTAATTTTTTGTTTTGTTTTTTTTTAGTTTTGAGGTTGGTAATTACATTAGGAAGTCCGGATTTGAATCACAAACTTCTTAGCTTGACATTTTGTTTTGTTTTGTTTTATATATTTTTCTGGTTATATATTTTAAAAAATTACCAATTATAAATCTTTTGTAAAATTTATGTATAATTAAAGTTTAGTTTGTAGATAAAAAGTAATATTTTGTGATTAAAATATACATTGGATTTATTTAGAATAAATATTACATGTTTGTCAAAACATGAATGAATTGATTAATTGTTAACTAATCAATTTAATGAATTCTTTTGTTTAGTGTTTGTGTTAAATAAGCTTAATTTTCATAATTAATAATAGTCATAATTATAATTAAAAATGCGGTTAATTTAAATAACTATTACAACAATAAAAAAAAAAAAAAGAGAATCAATTTGACAATCAAACTTGTTCATTATTTGTGTTAATTGCATTTAATTATGGATATTGCTCCACCACAAGAATCATTAGAGTCGACCTAGTGGTGGAGATTTAAGATAATATGCATGGTTATAATTAGTTCGAACCCCAAAACAATCATTATACACTCAAAAAATCTTGGACATAAAAAGTGTCAATATCTAGAAGCTATATCGATGTTTAAATATATGTTGATCAACTAATTACTTTGATGGTTATTTATTTTAAATATATTAAAAATATTTATGATTCTTAATAAATATCTGAATTTTGTGTTTATTTTTTTGATAATTATTTTCTTTACATTGGGTTTTTTAATAAAACAACAATTTAATTTTTTTTCATTAACACTTTCTCATATTTTTCAAAAGAACTAATAATGAATAAACAAATTTTATTAGGAAATAAACACAAAATTCACTAATTTATAAATTTATAAATGATTAAAAAAAGTATCAAGAAAAAAACAAATTTTTTATTTTACCAAAAAGAACAAAAATGAAGGGAAAAAAAAAACTTCTCTATTGTGCGTTCAACATTCAACCATCTCGCTTTCCTTCAACCACAATGACTGCATGTTCCTCGTTTTCCATTTCTCTCACTTTCAAATCCTCACCTCTTGCCTCTTAGTATATGCTAATTTGGTTTACCGTTTGAATGAACGGTTCATATCCCAAAATAGCATTTTGTGAGAAATAACCATTTTTTACTTTTGCTTGAATAGTCGTTTGAAAGGTGTACAACGAGGAAACAAACATAACTTTCTTCTTTTTCTAAGTTTTCTAATTTAAGTTTATAAATTATACTCTCTCCGTTTTGTCATTTTAGCTTAAAATTGAAATAATCAAGGAAGTTATTAATTTTTCTAATTTTAAGGGATTTTGTTAGTATATTTCCTATTTTACCCCTTTTAAATGATTTATTTTCACAAAATTCTCCAAATTAACTGTCATAAATTTCTTCTCCCACATGTAAAGTTTCCAATGATCTTTCTCTCTCTTGAAATACAAAAATTTATGGTTATTTTCCTCTAAAAATTCTCAAATTTCTATTGAAGGGTCATTGCTATCTTTTGAAATACTAAAACGTTTTGTGAGGATATACAAAATATTGAAACTTCTCTCAATATAACAATTCACATTCTTTTGTTCAATCAGCAATAAATACACCCTTGAATTTTTCAACTATTTATTATCTAATTAATTTTATGATGAAAAAAATAATATTACTTTGAAATCTAAAAATGACAGATAAAAAGGAATAAAAAATTTCAAAAAATACGACACTTAAAAAGAATCGAAGAGAATACTTGTTTATTTTGTTCATTTATTAGTTATGTTTCTATCCGAGAAATCATGCATGGATACTAGCATTGGAACATTACTTGGCTGTGGGTACAAAAATCTATGATCAACTGTGAGAACCCATAACTTTCCTGGCAATTGATTTCCTAGTACTATATATTTATTCTTCTGAACTCATATATAAAAAAAATAATTAAATTCATATTAATTAAAAAAGTTAGGTGAACTTATTTAATTTTAATAATTTCAAATAAAAAATAAAATTATTTTTAAGATGTCCTTCATTGGAACTTGATGTCATCAATAAAAAAGATACTAAAAAAAAAGTTAGAATTTAAATAAAAAGTGTTTTAAAAATAATAACATTAGATAAAATTAGTTAAATTTAGTTATATAAGTCTAACATATAATATATCTGACTTAATTTTCCTTAATTAGCTACAGAAAATATCTATTCTCCAATTTCATTTAGTTACCGTGTAGTTGTTGAAGTAATAAATAGATTTTTCTTCCACTTCCAAATAAATGGTGGAGTTGAAGTAGTGACACCCGTTGTGATTTTAAAGGTGAAGTAAACACGTGGTCATCATATACATAATTTATTTAGTAAATTATACATACTCATATATCTTTTTGCATATTCATAAGTACAATAGTGTTTGGTTATAAAACACTGTTAATGAATACATAGTAAGCATAGTCATCATCAATTGAAAAGGCATAGCAGCGAGAAATATACTCATCAAAGTTTCAGAAAACTGTGTGTGATCTTGATTTGGAATGCAACATCAAGATTTTTTTACTAGTTTGTGACCACCTTTTATATGTAAACCTAGTATATTCTAATTTTAAAATAGAAAACAAATCACTAATTAATATCCAATTAACATCTTCAATTTTAAATAACATCCTAAGATAATATTATTTTTAAATCTAAATAATATTCAATATATTCTAATATATATATATATATATAAGGGCATCAAATTAATCAATGGAAAATCTTAGACATAAAAACCATCAGGATGAAAATCACCTGTCGCCAAAGTCTGTCTCCTATCCTATTCCTCCAATAATATTGACCCGTGGCATAATATTTAGAAGCTATATCGATATTCAAATTATATACATCAAGCAATTAATTTGATGGTTATTTCAATTATATCGATCCATAAATTTGATAACTTTGCATTGAAACGTTGAATGATCATTGCAAGAAAAATGAGCACATACTAATTTATAAAATTTAATTATTGAAAAACTATATACTAACCAGAATTAAATGCAACGTCTTATTGCGACTCAACACAGAATCGTCTTCTTCAATATTGTTAAGTGAATCCAATACATCCTTGCACACCTTGGGATCGGATTTTGAAACTCTTGATGACATTCTTTCTTCAATAATTTCATCAATAATCTTAAACAACTTGTTAAAATAAATGGTCGTCCTTGCAAGCACACGTTGAGGGACAAGTGGAGGAAGATGGGAAAAATGTTCTTGAAGTCATGAGACTTTTCAGATGTATAACTAGACAAATCCATAGAGAACAAAGTGGATGAAATGGAATTAAGGGTTGTTGTAAAAATAGCCTCACCAATATCCAAAACCTCACCTTTCTTGCAACTTTCTTCTACAAAATCCAATAATTCATGAAGCTTTCGTTGACGAAGCATTTGAGTGGAGTCAAGCACTTTTGGGGAGAATATTTTTGTAGCACAAACTCGCCTAAGGTTCCTCCATTGAGGTGATGGTGGCAGCCAAGCAGTAGAATATATGTGATGGTAAAGTGCTTGCACTGAGTGTGGGATTGTCCTACTAGAGAACACTTAGCCATTTTCATGCAATACTTGTTTAGCTGCTTGAGGAGAGAAGATGACTATGGTAGTTATGCTGCCTAGTTTCAAGATCATAATAGGTCCATAAATTTTGGAGAGTTTTGTGAGTGCTTTGTGTGGATTTGAGCCAAGTTCCAAGATGTTTCCTATGATAGGAAATGGACGTGGCCCTGGTGGAAGCTTTCTAGATTCTGAGGTTTGGTTGAATAATCTGGGAATGAATATGAGAATGGTTGCACTCATAAAGGTAACAAGTAGAAATATCGTTTGGTAGTCCATGGCTTAAGCCTTTAATCTCTAGCAAAGTTATACTTATAAAACAAAGTTATATATATAACAATTTTGTACAAATGGAAGAGATAGAAAAAAGGGCAGAGAAAATACATGTTTCTATGAGACTTTATATAATTTCGAATTTATCTCAAGATCAGTAAATGAGTGGCAAAGAAACAATTCCTCTATTTTTATTTTTTTTTATATTTTGCAATAGAAGAGGAAGGAAATGAAAGAAGAAAAAAAATAGAAAAACACAAGGGAACAATACCAGAGGCATGAATGACGATGCAAAACATGGTTGTTAGACGAGTGTCTTCTATTTTTGCCATGTGGCGTAGTGTGCTGTTCACCATCCTAATTTGTTAGACATGGGCATGTGTATGTTTCATTTAGGATTTTTTTTATAAACAAATATTAATTATTAATTTGTTAGTTTTTATTAATAGAATTGAGTCCTCTACCTATCTCTTTTTCTCTTTTTTTTTAACCATTTAACAAACTTTATATCTCCATTTCATTTCATGTAGGGTGATAGGTAAGTATGTTTTATCCTTCCCTCAAAACAAAACTACTCAATTATATGCATTCAATATATTCAACCTTCTCGATCGCATTCCTTCAACCACCACATAATGACTGCATGCCCTCTCCCACTTAAGATTTGTACGATTCCTTATGGTTATAGGTTTAATAAGAACGTTGATAGGTTATTATACCATTCAATCATGAAGCAACTGCAGAAAGAATTTATAAAACAAATCAAAATATAATTCGCTTTATTTCAATTTTTCACAAATATTTTCATACTACAAATCTGAATTCACATAATTCTTGTGCACTTCCTCAAGTATTCTTCTTCTCCCAGATCCTTGCGCTCCTTTTTTTCCAAACTCGCACCAATTTGTCCACTCTCCTCTACTCATTGATTTGGCCATCATTGGAAGAAAGGGTGCATACAAATTTGAAGAACAAAAATGAAAAAGAACAAAGTTATGGACAGGTGGACATGCACATGCATGTTCGGAAAGAAAGACCGAACAGATGAGGCTTAAAAGATTAACCAACTTCTCTTTGTATATCTAAACTTCTCTACCTATCTGAACTTTTTTTTCATTCTCAGATCAAGCTTTTTCTCTCTTATAGATTTCCAATTCTCGTATTTGTAGGCTATGAGATTATGTCACCAAAAAGCTTAGGAGAGTCTATCTTGATTTTTAAATGTGAACTCTTGATGGAATTCCTAGTCATTGATTCGTCCATATATATACCTTTGGAAGCAATTATTCAGCAGCAGCAGCACCCAAAAATTGCTGCTTAGCATTTGAAGGTATATATAATTGATAGATATTGATCACTATTACTAGCTTCAATCACAGTTAAGAAAGAAATTATAGAAATTAGAAGGCTGATCATGAAGGTAGTGCTAAATTTCTTATGAAATGATAAAATCTATTGGCAAGAATTGGAGTTGAGATTGTTGAGGAAACATGTTTTCCAAAGGATCTTTGTTAAACTAATATTTTAACTTAAAGACTTAAGAACCTAAGTGTTAAAGATATCCAAAAGGCCATGTTATGTATTTCCTTGTCTTTTTTTTTTTTTTTTTTTGAGGTAATTATATTTCTTGTCTTGAAAGTGTGAGCCTTGGCAGACAGTAAGGTTGTTTTGAAATTGGGTGATCCATTGTTTCAGCAGCCTTCTGATTTGCAGTTGTACATAAATTCATGACTGATTGTTGTTGGTAATTGGTGGTGTTATATATAACAGGAACACACAAGTTGACCTGCAAGCTCAGAATCGTGTTTATAAGATTGGTCAAAAGAAAAGAAGTTCAAGTTTCCCATTTTGCAGAGGTTTACAATTTTATACACTTATTTTGTTCATCATTAGTTATGTTTCTATCCATAAATCATGGATAGTAGCAGTTGACATAGATATGAGATATCACTTGGCTATGGGTACATAATTTTCCTGGCAATTAATTTTCTAGTACTATATATGACTTTTTGGCAGCCTGAAGATGCTATATTTTTAACAAATTGAAAATACAATTTCTAGCTGTTTATAAATGTTGAATTTATCAAACTGAAATGCAATTTATGGCAGTTTATAATCACTAGTGTTTCAAGTCTATTAACTGAAAATGCAATTTCTGTAATTGTCAATCCATGTTTTTGTCCAAAATGGTTACTTAAATACTGCCTAAAGCTGTTTTTGTCGTCTTTTTTTTTTTTTTTTTTTTTTTACAAATGCTAGTTAATTAAAGTGTTAGTTTTGTTAGTATAGAAAATTGAACACGGGACCTTTCCCCTCTTCTCTTCTCCTTTCTCCCTTGATCTCCAATCCACCTTATATCTCCATGGATAATCTATTATGATATAGTGTTCTGCTCAGGCCAGGCATAAACTTGTGGATGAAGCAAGCTATGTAAGATAATAAATTCACTGCAAACGAACACACAAACTCTTTTACTCGCATTCTCTGGAACGCGACAGTCTGCTACGACACATTGAACTTGAACCATTGCATTCCTTCTGTAAACTTTCAGCTGAAGAGGTGAAAGGGGAAACTCAATCAAAGAGAAAAAGAAAGATTCGAAGTTTCAACTTTTAATCCCTGAATCACTAAAACAAAAGCAAGATAAAGCTAAACATGGAGTTAGTCGTGAGTCATGACACCCGTTGTGGTGTCAAAGGTGAGACAATTGCGTTATAGTCACAATACATCACTTATTTTGAAAACAACTAATATATGTTTCCCCATATTTATAAGCAGAATAATGTTTTGTTGTAAGGTCCATATAAGTGCTAACAAAGTGTAGTAATTTGACAAAGATTTGAATTCTCTTATACATATTTGAGGAAAACAAAATGACAGTAACTATAAGAGGACTTGCAGTGATTTGAAACATAATCATATATAAAATTAATCGTGTTTGATTGGAGTAGCTTGAACTCGAAGAGGCTGAACCTTCTTTAATGTTATCGCATATTGCTCCTCCATGTTCATGTGTTCTGGAATTAACCCATCAGCTAGCTTCCATTCAAAATTGTGTACAAGGGATGCTACTATTAAATGCATTGCCCTGTGAGCTAATGGCAATCCTGGGCATATCCTTTTACCAGCTCCAAAGGGTATGAGCTCAAAATCATGACCTTTAAAATCAATCTCACATTTCAAAAATCTTTCAGGCATAAAAATTGTTGGATTCTCCCAAATGGTTGGATCTCGTCCCATGGCCCACACATTGACCAAGATTTGTGCATTTTTAGGCACATTGAAGCTAGATATGCTTACCATTTCCTCACACTTATGGGGTACTAAAAGTGGACCTGGTGGATGCAAGCGAAGAGTTTCCTTCACCACTGCTTGTAAGAATGGCAACTTTAAGATTTGTGATTCTTCAAGTGTTACATCTTTTCCAATTGCTTTAGATAACTCTTTTCTTGCTTTTACCAATTTATCTGGGTTGCGGACCAGCTCTGCCATAATCCATTCAACCGTGCTTGATGTTGTGTCAATTCCAGCAACAAGTAAATCCTACTAATACAATATATTATCTCAAAACTCAATGAAATACACATATATATAGTATTAGGAAAAGTTGCAAATTAAACATTAAATGCATGCAAAAATAAATTAATAGTGATAGGATCACTTGCTGGATTCTTGTGAGTAAGTTAAACTTAAAATTGATTATATCGATTATATCAATTAATAGTGAACAAATACACAACTTGGTCCTCCAAAAGTATAAGGGCATCAAATTAATCCCTTAAAGTATTAATTTAGAGTAAATTGATGTTTAATTATACATTGAGCAACTAATTTGATGGATATTTCAAATATGCAGAGATACCTAATTCATAAAATTTGATAACAGAATTGAATCTTTAAACCATCAATGTAGTTACGTACTTGACAATTATAAAATTGACACCAGAATATCGTTATTAAGTTTTTGAAAAACTAGCGAAATATGAGCATTATAATTTATAAAATCTAACAATTGAAAAACTAAATACTAACCAGAAATAAATGTAACATCTCATTGCGACTCAACAGAGAACCCGTTTCTTCAATATTGTTAAGAAGTGAATCCAATACATCCTTGCACACCTCCGAGTAGTCGGATTCTGAAACTCTTGAAGACATTCTTTCTTCAATAATTTCATCAATAATCTTAAGCAACCTCTTAAAATAATTGGTCGTCCTTGCAAGGACACGTTGAGGGTCAAGTGGATGAAGAATGGGAAAGAAGTCTGCAACATTAGGCCTTCCAATTTCTTCCATTATGCCTCGAATAATGTTCATGAACTCATGAGACTTTTCAGATGTAGAATCAGACAAATCCATAGAGAAGAAAGTGGTTGAAATGGAATTAAGGATTGTTGTAAAGACAGCCTCACTAACATCCACAACCTCACCTTTCTTGCATCGTTCTTTCACAAAATCCAATAAATCTTTAACCTTTTGTTGGCGAAGGATTTGAGTGGAGTCAAGCAATTGTGGAGAAAATATTTTTGTTGCACAAACTCGCCTAAGGTTCCTCCATTGAGCTGATGGTGGCAGCCACACAGTAGAGTATATGTGATGGTCAAGTGCATGGACTGAATGTGGAATTGTTCTGCTAGAAAGGACTTGACCATTTTCAAGTAGTACTTCTTTGGCTACTTGAGGAGAGGAGATAACTATGGTGGTTATTCTGCCAAGTTTTAAAGTCATAAGAGATCCATAAGTCTTGGAGAGTTTGGTGAGTGCTATGTGTGGATTTGAGCCAAGTTCCAAGATGTTTCCTATAATAGGAAATGGACGAGGCCCTGGTGGAAGCTTTGTATATTCTGATTCTGAGGTTTTGCTGAATAATCTGTGAATGAATATGAGAATAATGGTTGCACTCACAAAGGTAATCAGTAGCAGAAATGTTGCTTGGTAGTCCATAGCTTAGGGCTTTAACATCTGGATATCGTACACGAATGTATGTAGTAATGTTGCTAGTCCATAACAGATTTACAAATCAAATTTTATACAAAATAAGAGATAAGAAATAGGTCATGTGATGGAACACACACCCACATATCTTATTAAACATTTTTGCTATTCTCCTTTTATCTCTGTTTTTTACTGAACAATTATAGTAAAAATTTATTGTATAAATAACTATTTATTAGGGACTCTTAGTCTTTAAAATCAGAAATTTATCACAGGTTCAGTGAATGAGTGGCAGAGAAATGATTCCTCTATTGCTTTTTTGTGCGGTAGAGAACAAAAGTAACAAAAAAAAAAATCAACACAATTGAACAATATCAAAGCATGAGGATGCAAAAGAGAGATTGTTAGATGAGTGCAAGGTTTTAAAAAATATCGTGCATGCAAGCCCCACTTCTACTAGCCACTCTGAAGTTCTTAATGACCCAAGTTGATATATAAACAACCAAAATTCATTAGGCAATGTGGGACTCTTGTCTTTTGGAATACTACGTCCTAAGAATACAACATCGGATTCATGCAACACAGGGCCTTTGTGCTACATTTTTATTTTTATTTTTTATCATTCAAGTGCTTACTCCCACATCTATGTGTTTGTACCTCAGCAAGACTCGTGAGTTCTAAAACAAAGTTTGAGTGGTCATTAGCATATGCATTATAAGAAGAATGCAAGACTAACCATAACACGCATAAAAATAGAGAGCATATATAGAAAATTTACCAACTTAGGTTGAGACTTCCTGAAAAAATGATGGTGGCATTTGTCAAGAGTGTGGGTGCTCTCTCTTCTCCTCCACGAGTGCTTAATACGTGAGATTCAGATGATGAAAAAATGAGTATTCTTATCTAAAAAAATGCAGAGAGAGGAAGGCACGAGCATGATTAAGGAGGTGGTTGTGTGAGCATGTGGTGTGGTGCAGGAGAAGCTGGCATGCCTGTAGCAAAAAAAGAAAGTGAAAATGTTAGGCAAACCACCAAATAGTGGTCGACCTCCATCAAATACCCTTGAGTTGGAATTAAAAAAAATTATATTATTAATTGATAATTTTTAATAAAAATATAAATAATAGAAAAGAAAAGTGAGTGACAGTTAAAAAAGGAGAAAGTTCCAAAAAATAAATTAAATGAAAAGATGGGAAAAGGGGAAAAGGGAAAAGTTCCAAAAATCCCTAAATTGTTTTTTCTCGTTTGCCTCCTCTTTTACTTATTCTTTATATCCTTTGCACTGGTACAGAGGTGATTTGTAACGAGGCTCACGCTTGCTTCACTTCTCCCATCCCGCTGGCACCAACATGGAGGTCATTTTGTGATGAGGCATGTGCTTGCCCCATCTAGAGTTCCCAAAAATCCTCAAAACTAATTAACAAATATCTATTCTTGAGAAAAATAGTTAAAATATACTTATTTTTGTTTCATGCATGTTTACCCCCAGAAAGTAGCAAGATGTTTAGTCTTTTAAGCATGAGTCAAATAAAATCTTGTTCACATGTTACTTTTGAATAATATTAGAAATGTTATAGTTAATCATAAATGATAAAAGGTTAACCAATATTTATGATAAATTTAATCATCTTATTTATATAATGAATACAAATTTTCATCATATGGTGTGTCTAAATTTAAAATAATAATAAGAGTTACCATGTGTATTATATACTTATTAAATCATTTAGGATCATTATTTTTTTGGTAGTTTTTAATAAATTTTGAATATAAAATGAAATTCAATCTAATATAATCATTTAATTTACTAATGTAAACTTGACTTTGTACATAACTAACTAGTTAATTTAGCTCGATAGAACTTGAATGATTCTTAGATGACATGACAATTATGTTTTTCTCAAATAAGTTTAGATGCATAAGATAAATAAATTCTTGTTCACATGTGTCGTTTGAGTAATAATATTAGAAGTGCTACCGTTAACCGCCAATGATAAAAGGATAACATGTATTTATTATAGATTTAATCACCTTATTCATATTATGAATACAAATTTTCATCATATGACGTGCCTAAATTTAAAACATTTATAAGAGTTAATATGTGCATTATACACTTATCAAATCATGTACAATCATCATTTTTTGTAGTTTCTAATAAAAGTTTAGATGTATTATGAAATTCAATTCATTGTAACCACTTAAGTTATTAAAGTAACATTAACTTTGGACATAAATAACTGGTAAATGTAGCTCTCGTGATGTCCTTAGTACATGTAAAATTATTCCTTCAAATGACATAACACAGACATTGATTATACAAGTTTAGTCTTTTAGGCATGAGCTAAAGAAATTCATATTCACATGTGACTTTTGAGTAATAATATTATAAATGTTAGAATTAACCACAAATGATAAAATGTTAACAATTATTTATGATAAACTTAATCATCTCATTCATAGCACAAATACAAATTTTCGTATTTTGTATCTAAATTTAAAATAATTATAAGAATTATCAAGTATATTATACACTTATCAAATCATTTAGGATTGTCATTTTTTATAATTTTTAATAAAAATTTATATGTAAAATGAAATTCAATCGAATGTAACCACTTAAAGTTATTAGAATAATCTTAACTTTGGACATAACAAACAAGTAAAAGTTTTAATGTAAAAAAAAATTCAATTAAATGTAAACTTTCAACATAATTGATAAGTGAAAATTTGGATGTAATACAAAATTCAATCGAATGAAAGTGTTTTAAAAGAAAAAAGTTGTCTTTTTTTTTTTTTACTTTTTCAATCTAATCTTACTATCTTTATTTTTAAATTGAATTTTAATAAATTTTCAAAAGAAATTATGGATTGTTAAAACTTACTTTATATCATAATACAAATTGTTCATCATAAATTATATAATTGTTCATCAATAATTGACAATGTCTAGGGTGCACTAGCTTTCTAAGAGCATCTTCAACACGGGGTGCTTCAAGCGTTCCTTAACGTGAAAAATCGGTTCCTTGAAGAAATCTTGCACTGGAATGTGTTGGCGTGGTGGAACAGTTTCTTAAAAAATGGTAAGAGTTCTTTATATAAGGAACCGAAACTTACTCAATAAAATAATATTTTTTTCTCATCGACTACCCTTAAAAAAAGAGGGAAAATACCGAACCAGAGGTTGCGATGGTGGTGCCGCTCGAAAGCGGCCGCGCACATGAAGCAAGAGGTCAGCGTGCCGCGTGAGGAGGAGGCCGCGAGAGGTCGAGGGAGCGCAGGAGGAAGAGGCTGTGTGCGAGGTCGAGCTTGCACGCTGAGGAAGACGCTGGTGGCTGCACACGAAGGAAGGCGTTGGTGGCTTGTAGAGGAGAAAATGGAAAATGAAGAAAGAATGAAAAGAAACGTGAAGCTTCTGGAGTTGACAAAAGATGATGGATATTTTTGTTTAAAAAAAAAAAAGAAAAGGAAGCTTATGGGTGGGGTGGGGTGGAACGTTGGGATTGAGGTTTTTAAAAGAAAATAATATTCTTTAATGATGATGGGTGAAACTTTGGGTTGATTACTTTTTTATAAATTGTTAGTGACCATTTTTTAAATATTGTATAAAATTATATTTTTAAGTATTTTTATTTTCCAATTATATTCAGCTTTTAAATATTGTATAAAATTATATTTTTTATTGTTATGCATTTTCTTTAATACTTTTTTCAATTATTATTTTTTATTTGTATTTATAAAAATTAAAAAATATTAAATTTTAATAAAAAATATAAATATGTGAATAATTTAAAATTTCTTATTATTTTTTGTATTGGAACAATTTTTTATGTAGATTTTTTGATGAGTGACATGATCTAAGTGATCTATGATAAAAAAAAACCCATCGAATATACTCTGATTGGAGATTGGAGATGCTCTAAGTGATCAATGATAAACGACTTTGATACACGGTCAAATGAATCTCATCCACACATTTGTAAAGTGCACCTTCTGGTCTTCGCAACCCTCCCTTGCACTCCTTCGGCAAGTTTTTCTTTCTCTCTCCTTCGTAAGCTTCCCTTCCACTCCACACACAACGAGGAAGACCTGCACCGCTGCAAGGTTGTGCCTCTTCCTCTTCCCCCTCCTCAACAATATCAACTTCGGACACCCTAAATCGGAACCTACGCAATCATGGTTCGTCACTTTCAATTTTGTTCAGGTTCCGCTTCTAGAAGTTTCTCCTCTGGCGTGAGCTCCGACATTGTGAGCAGTGAGCGTGATAGAGAATTGTATTCATTATTGAGTTTCTCTTGGCCTTTCTTTTCCCCTCCTGTTGAGTTCTTCATCTTCTCTTCAACATCATGTCCTGATGTTTCAATGTAATTTTTCAGAAATTCTTTCGACCCTAATCCTTTTAAAATTCTTCGAAATCCTAATCCAATACATCCCTTGAACTATTTTTCCTTCGGTTCTTTTATAGTCCACACGATGAAGATTTTATTCTCATGTTTTAATTGATGATGTTTGATTCAATGCTGTAATTGATAAATTCTATGTTATTGATAAAGGACACTGACATTTTTTGAACTAAGCCCCTCGCCAAAAAGTTGGTTCTTGAAGAAGGTGGTGTTATTGGTGGAGCTCGCACAGGAGAGGCTGTGCTGCGCAGAGTAGGATGGAGACTTACGGAGGAGAGGGAATGAAAAAAAAAAAAAAAATCTGATACAGGAAGTACATCATATAATTGTATGGATGAGACTAATCTTACCATGTATAAAAGTGATCCATCATAAATCACTTAACAACTGGTCCACTCTAGCCTTTGTCTCAATAATTAGTTAAACTTAGATCTCTTAAATTTATAAACAAGAAAAGGACAAACAAACAAAGTCAATACCCATGACCAAAAAATTAGGAAAACCTATACTTAGATAGCCTACCCTATTTATGTAAATTCCTCAAGACAAAAAGGAGGAATAGTATCCCACCAAGGATAACCATTTTGTTGCACACCAAAATTATATAATTTATCTGCACAAGAGTGTTTTCTTTTTGTCTCTGAGAGTCTTGAAATAAAATCTGCTTAGCAAGGCACAAACAGTTAGGCAACCTATTTGAGAGTGCTTCCAAGAGGCTTCAAAAGAAGAAGAATTAAAGGCATTCACCACCAGCCTTGAATTGCATTCCAGCCAGAGCCTATTCCAACCCTTGTCAAAAGCAATTTCAATAGCAAGAATTGCACCGAAAAACTCAACAGCAGATGGTGTAGCAATATCAAAAGATTGAGCAAAACAACCCAAAGTAGCTCCACTGCTATCAGAAGATTGAGCAAATCAACCCAAAGTATATTAACCATCAGAATTGCATTTTCTTTAACATGTATATCTAAACACAAATAACTTAATTTTAAATACCTATAACATAAGCTCTTACAGTCTTACGTAATAATTAAGAGTTTATTAAATAAGATCTTAATATTAAGTTGTTTATCCAAATGAGTCTTTAATATAACTGTTACATACATGACTTGCTATTATTTGTAAAAAAATCAAATAACTTTGCTTTGTTTCTCTTTTACAAGATGACATTCTCGAGGTACTTAGATTATAAAAAATAAAAATAAAAATAAAAACAGTCAAATGCCTATGATAATTGGACCTGACACTTTTAAAGATGGATAGTCAAACTTTGCTATATCATCAATATTTTTTCAATACACCATCCTTAATTTATTAACAGTAACGAGCTAGAGGAAAAAAAAATGAGACAATACTCATATATTTCCCTCTCATATATATCTAATTATACATATCCTTACAAATTCAGGAGCATTGCTCTAATTGCTTTGATATATAATTAATCGTTCTTGATTAAATTGGCTTCAACCCGAAGGGATTGGACCCTCTTTAAGCTTATTCCATATTGCTCCTTAGTGTTCATGTTTTCTGGAATTAACCCATCAGCTAGCTTCCATTCAAAGTTATGCACAAGGGATGCCACCATTAAATGCATTGACCTATGAGCTAATGGCAATCCTGGACATATCCTTTTGCCTGTCCCAAAAGGAATGAGTTCAAAGTCATGACCTTTAAAATCAATCTCACACTCCAAAAATCTTTCAGGCATAAACATTTCTGGATTCTCCCAAATGGTTGGATCTCTTCCCATGGCCCACACATTACCAAGATTTGTGCATTTTTAGGCACTTTGAAGCCACATATGCTTACCATTTCATCACACTTGTGGGGTACTAAAAATGGACCTGGTGGGTGCAAACGAAGAGTTTCCTTCACCACTGCTCGTAAAAATGGCAACTTTAAGATGTGTTGTTCTTCAAGTGTTCCATCTTTGCCAATCACTTCAAATATCTCTATTCTTACTTTTGCCAATTTATCTGGGTTGCGTAATAGTTCTGCCATAATCCACTCCATAGTGTTTGATGTTGTGTCAATCCCAGCCACAAATAAATCCTAGTAATACAATTTTATCTCAAAGCTCAATGAAATGTACATATATTAAAAAGAAAAAAAAGGTGAAGATTAAATAGTAAATTCATGAAAAAAAATTAAGAGAAATTGAGAGATAAAGGTTATATAAATCCATGTATGTACTAAGGATCACATGCTTTTTTCTTGTGAGTAAATTAAAGTTAAAATCATTTAAAACAAAATTTGGTCCTAACTACAAACTAAGCGACCTAATGGAGGCATTTTTTTAATACTATTTGGGGATAGATTTCAAATAAATTCAAAAAAGAAAATAAGTCGTAACAAATATTACTACTTCTAAGTTAGAAGTTATAACATTAGTTACGACTTGTAAATTTTTTATTTTTTTAATTGAAGTCGTAAAATAATTTACACCTTCAATTTTTATAAAAAAATTACAACTTTAAAGAAATATTATTTTTTATTATTTTTAAATTGAATTCATAAAAAAATTTACAATTTCAGTTTAGTTTTTTTAAAAAATTTTACAATATTAAAGTCGTAAACACTTTTTTTTATGTTATAACTTTAAAGTTGTGAGATTTTTTTTATAAAAGTCGTAAATAAATTTATGACTTCTATTTTATATTTTATATTTTATTTTATTTCGTAAAATAGTTTTTAAAAAATTGTAAATAATTTTTT
>PYAF01005756.1:863862-878465 GCA_007407185.1 Glycine tomentella
TATTTTTTTATAGTAATATGAACACATTTTAGAAAACTTGATAGTAATATTTTTCCTTTGCTTTTTAATAGTGGTATTCGTGAATTAGATTTAATCAAATTGAATTTGAATTAAAAATCATTCAATTCAATAATTTTAGGATTTTAACATTATCTAATCGATTTTGTTTAAAACTTTAATTTCATAAAATCCAATTTAAAACAATTTAGATTAAAGTGGTTTTCGATTTTAAAAAATATATTAAATAATGATAAAATATAATATAATAAATAATTTAAAATATCAAATATTTCATTTATATATAATTATATAATAATTTTATAAATATATAAGATATAAAAATATAAACATGAGTACTATTATCAAATTATGAATATAAATATATGTCATATGCACAGTTCAATTTGGATCAAATCAAATTAATTTTAGAAATTAAATTTAAAATCTGATCCAAATCTAATGATAAACTTCAAATTTTCAAATTTTTTATTTATTTGATTTTAGTTTTATTTAATTTTTGGTTGTTTATATCATTTTTTCTCCATTTTCATTGGATTGGATGACTTAATAAATACATAGTTATAAGTGGGTCAAGCTAATTATAAGGAAAAAGAGCAAATAGTGAGAGACGGTGCGTACGTCGTTCCAACTAAATCCCCTTGTCGAGCCCTAATTTTGAATTTGTGCGCCATTCCCAAACCAGTGCAGTGAAAATCACGTATCTGCAATGGAGATTCTGTATTCGAAGCTCTACGACAAGTACACCAAACTCAAGGTTTGTTCTTTAATTGATGCTTCATCGACAACCCACACAGGTTATTAGGCTTTGTCACTGATTCTATGTTTTCTTTCTCGTTGCAGTCTAAAAAACTCTCCGATTTGGATCACATAAACAAAGAACAAGAAGTTAAATTCGTGAATTACTTGAACGGTACGTTTCTTTCCATTCCTTTCCGCGTGAATTGTCGGAAGAACGACGAATGAACGTGTTCTGAATTTCGAACACTTTGAGTGTTGCAGCTGCGGAAGAGTTGATAGAGCACTTGAAGAGCGAAAAGGAAGGGCTTCTTGAACAAGTCAATGAGTTGAGAACTGAATTGGCTTCACTTAGGCACGTTTTCAACAATGCAGCCTCTCTTTCTTTTTTTTTTTTGGTTTAAACATATAATTTAACCCCTGTTCATGTCATGGATTCTCAATTTGGTCCTTAGGCATAACAATTTATTAAATTGTCCCCCATATTTGCAAACATTACTGGCTTGATCCCTGTTGTCATACTTTGACAGTTAAGCTTCTTATATATTCTTATTTTGGTCTACACTTATATGGATCGAATTAAGAATGCGCTACATGTATAGAGACCAAATCAAGAATGTGTAAGAGAGTTAATGGTGATAGAAACCAAATTGATAACAAGTATAGAGACTGATTTAATAAGTTTTTATCCGTAGGAACCAAATTTAGAATCTGCAATACAGGGATGGAATTATTGTTTAACCTTTTCTTTTTTAGTTATTTTTCTGTTGAGGATTTTTAAGGAATGGTTTATTTTGTTTGTTTACTCAAATGTGTTACTTTAAATTTCAGGGCTGCCAAAGACAAAGAGGTTGCGGATTATCAGAAGCTTTTGATGGAGGAAAAAGAGAAAAGTGAGGCTCTCGATCGATTTTGTGGTTCTTGAAATTTAAGTTAAATGCTTGTTAAATAATTGTAGGTAATGCGGATGTTTACAAAGTTTTTATTTTAGTTCCTGATTCACATGGAGAATGATAACAAAGAAATTGTTGAAAATAATACTTCTTACAGGATATTAAATAATTAGAAGGTTTGAGATGTTTGGAGTTCAACCAAAACATTATAATAAGTTGCTTATTTCTGCATGTATGTGGGTGATTTATTTATTTATTTGGATAACTACATAGTTAATCTTTTTCTTCGGAACTTTGGTGGGAATCTATATTCAATGTTTGAGTTTGTCTATGTTTCATTGCATCTTTTGTGAATGTAAGTTCACCACAGTATTTCAATGCCTATCGCGAAATGTATCTCAATTTCATTTATTCTTCTTCTCTATTGATGATTTGGGTGTGAACTTTTGGCAGATGAAGCTCTTTCTGAAGAAGTTGAGAAATTGCTAAAGCTTCACCAGGAAAGACCATGTCATGATTTATATAATAACAGCAAGATCAAGACCGTAGATGATCAGTTTAAGGCAAACTGTAACAGCTCATCTATAAGAATGACAAGAAAACGTACAAGACAGATTGCTTTGGAGAAAGAAACAATTCGATCTTTTGAAAATGAAGGTAATTCTGTGGAGAGAGAGTCAACACAAATTGCTTGCAAGGAGACTGCTTCTGATAAGGTGAGTATTTAAAACCCTAAAAATGGCATATACAAGTATGTGTTTAATTATATGAATACGCGCGCGCGCGCACACACACATATATATAATTATATATGCATTCCATTTAATTCATTTGGGTGGAAAATATAATGACCTTAATCTCCTGACATTTTGTTGTGAAAAAGCCGCTGGAATGCTGTACCAAGGCTAATGATCAATCAGGTTGGTGTTAGCAATTGTTATCCATGCTTTATGTGTGAATTGTTTGGTTGGGGTTTTGGTATATTTTATATATACTTCATTGTGTTTTACAGGCATCGATTTACATGAAAGTGGTCATGGTAACAGGCTTATTCAAGTTCTTTTTGAGTATGCACTGGGCATGAAATTATCCACTGACTATCAAACAGGACGAATATGCATGACTGCTCTGCATCAATCAAGCGGTAATTCATAATTTTGGATTGTAACTGATTTCTTTGTCTTATTATTTCTTAATCTTTTTATAACTTGTTTGAGTTAATAGTTTTTTGGAATATAAATAATTAATATGCTTGGCTAGATTGTTTCAATCTGGATATAGTTTTGGAATTCTGATGGCTAGTTAGGTGGTCAAGACTCTAGATATGATATGTATGGATAGGATAAGAAGGCAAGATAAAAGGAGAAAAGGAAATGGGCATAATTAGCCCTTATCCTAACGAGTGTGTAAGCACACCAAATAACCTAACATATAGTAACTATAAATTGCATACAAATGACAAAATTACCCCTATATAAAGGTAAAAATAGGGAGGGTTACTTTTTTTGAAAAAAAAAGTAGAGCATTGAAACAGGATACAGATCATAATTCTGCTATGAGCATAAAAACACACTGCGACACAATAGAGAGAAGGGGCGAAGATACTCTGCTCATTATCTGTACCTCAGAGTCTCAGACACAAACATGACACACAGTTGCCAGTGAAATTTTCATTTTCCTCATTTTCCAATCTTCTCACAATTTCTCTTCAGAATATCTAGGATTCTTTTTTTTGGGGGGGCGGGGTGGGGTGGGGGGGAACAAGTGTTGGTTTTTGGACACTTGCTGATCTTTAACTTATAGTTCAAAGTTATTTTATTCTCGGTTCAGCACGACGTTTTGTTTCAGTTGTGGGTATTTCTTTGACAAAGCTGGTCTTGGTTCTAAGTTTTAACTAAAATTCTAGTGATTTAACATTTTGCATACCTGTAACTGCTAGGTTAACATGTTTCTTTTATTGCAACCATGGTAGGTTACTCCTTCAGTTTATCGTGGATCAGCAAATCACCAGGAGAGGAGGAAGCAGAGCTGCTGTACCATGTTATATCTCTAGGCACATTTGAAAGAGTGGCACCAGAATGGATGAAGGAGGACATCATGTTCAGCCCTAGCATGTTCCCCATCTTCTTTGAAAGGATATCTCGTGTTATCAAGTTGAACCACTAGTGTTTTTTGTAGCATTGATCCGCTGAATGTTTATTTACTGTGCATAGTAACTGCTTAATTTTTATTTGGAGAACATTAAGTTGATTTTTGCGTGTAGATTAGTTTGTTTCTCTCCAATCCCATTTCACATTCCATTAGCTAATTCAAAGAATCTGTAAGGATATTTGGAAGAGCTTTTACAGAGCTTGTATAGCTTAGCTTGGAAGAGCTTTTACAGAGCTTGTATAGCTTAGCTCGTTGTTGTGTACTATAGCAAGAATTTAATTAAGTTTATGAAGAGAACGTGAGTTTAAGAAAGGGACATATTTCTTCGCAAGTTTTTTTAACCTAGTTTTAGACAAGTTTTGAGGTAAATGCTATGAAAATGAGCTTATATGATAGTAGTAAGCTCTTGTAATTAATTTGCTTATTTCAATACACTCGAAGGGTCACACAACTATTGTTAAAGGGGAAAATCATTATTACTTTCGCTTCTTAACATCATGATTTAAGGATCCTGATACTGCATTATAGTCTGCCACTGTGTTCAAGTGTATTATGTATTTTTTACAAATGAAATCCTGTCTGATACACATATTTGATTAATACATTTATTATTATCTTTCGATTAATCAAGAGCATTTACTTAATCAGTTAAATATTTTTTAAAAATTACTACAACCAATTAATTAAGTATATATATTTGATAACTTATTCAAAACCAGTTACATTCGTGACAAATTTTACTATAATCAATCAACTAAATATATAATTTAAAGACATACAAAATCATTTAAATATTTAACACATGTTATTACAATTTTTTCTTTAACAATCGTAATTAAAAATTTTGGCTTTCCGATAAAATTCTGATAGATTCTCACAAACTTAACTTCTTTAAATCAATTATGAAATTAATCTTTGTTGAGATTAATATTATTGTCATAAATAAAAAATTTAAACATCCAGTTATTCCTTTGTTTTCCGAAGCACGTCATTGTCGTGTAACTGTTTGAGGCTTTGAGCCAAGCAAGCTTACACACCACTTTTATTTACCAAAAATCAATCAAATCGAACAACACATTCACTAAAAAGTAAAAACAAAAACAAATCTAAATATACAATAATAAGTTTAAACGCACGCAAACCCAAATTGGCTTTTGCGAGTGATGAAAACCACAGAATCGCGTTTGCGACTGAGGAATGAGTTTCCTGCAGGGTATCATTGATTCCTTCAACTCCATCTTCACACCCGATAACAACAATTATCGCGACGCCAATTCTCCTTCGCCTTCTTCCTCAACGAATCGAATGGAAGCTTCTCCTCCTCCTCCTTCTTCGGTTTCGAACGAGCGCGTGGCCTACAAGCTCAAAGGCTACTTCGATTTGGCGACGCAGGAGATCGCGAAGGGCGTTAGGGCAGAGGAATGGGGCTTGATCGACGACGCGCTTCTCCACTACCGTAACGCACACTCGATCCTCCTCGAAGCTAATTCAACTCCCGTTCCGTCCTACATCACTTCCAGGTACTCGCAATTTCACGCCAATTAATTGTTTCTTCGATGCAAAAGTAGGGTTTCTAAATGAGTTCTAATAATATGAATGTTTTTTTGGTTGATGGAATCTGTGGCAGTGAACAGCAGAAGGTGCAATCTTATCGAGAGAAGATATCCAAATGGCAGAGTCAGGTTTCTGAGAGATTGCAGACTCTCGCTAGACGAGCTGGCAGCTCATCTGCTAATCAGGTATGAATGTAGTTGGTGTTTAGATTTTCAAGGCAGAATGTGTTGTTTTCAGAGTGATTGGTTTTTGCTTTGTTGTTCTGCAATTTGAGGCTGAGATTGCAAAGTGTCATTGTAAGGAACACATTAACTGTTAAAAGTTAAAACTGTATTACCTCTGTTCCATGATGTTTTAGACTTTTTTTCTTCAGGATTATTGATGTAGTACAATTCAAAGTCTCGTTAATTAAACTACCGAGACTGTGTATCGACTGACATGGGTTTGTTTCAGTGTAAACGGTTGTCTTGAGTTTGAGGTCTGAGCCTGAGTATGCAGTTGTGTTAAGAAAAAAAGGTCTCATTAATTTATTTATTTTCACTTACATGTCCTATTTAACAATTGTTACTGACTTACAATAGTAATTTATAACAAGTAATGAGCTATTAAATAAGGTATTTTAATTCAAATCTAACTATTATTTTTTACGTATATTAAGTTCTTCTTAATGTCTGTGTTAACCTTAAACATCAATAGATATAGAATAGAGGTAGTGTTTTGTATCATAAATGAGGGGATTCTGATTACTTCCATGTAGGCAGTATACTTGTATTTTTAAGAAGTAATTTTGTTGGCTAATGTTCAGACTTCAGAGCCTTTGGACTTTTCAGCAACCCTGTTAAATTACAATTATCGAGTGTTCTTACTTTATATTTGCCATAGGGTACTAATTTTATGATTATAATAAACCTTTAATGTTTCTTTTCTTTTTCCTCAAAAATGTTTGCAGAGCACCTCAAAACTTGCCCAAACTGCGGCAGTTCCAATTAAGCCATCGAGTACTAGAAAAAATGTGTTACAAAAGCCCCCTCAAAGAACAGGTCAGGTGAATAAAGTTGGAAGCCCAAAATCTAGTCAAGGGTCTGGTGTAAATTATGATGACAAACTAGTTGAAATGATTAACACTGCCATAGTAGATAGAAGTCCATCTGTTAGATGGGAAGATGTTGGTAAGAATCTATGCACGTTTGCTTCTTTGTTTTATATATTATCATTTCTTTGATTATTAGTGTGGAAATGTAGCTGGACTTGAAAAGGCAAAGCAAGCTTTAATGGAGATGGTTATTTTGCCAACTAAGAGAAGAGACTTGTTTACGGGTCTTCGAAGGCCAGCCAGAGGTAATGCCTTAGGACCTCATTGCATTTGGTTATATATTGGATCATGGTGAAAATTGTAGAATGAAAATGCCAAATATTGACATTGCTGAACATTTTTCTAGGTTTGCTTCTCTTTGGTCCGCCTGGTAATGGAAAAACAATGCTTGCCAAAGCAGTGGCTTCAGAATCACAAGCAACATTTTTTAATGTCACAGCAGCTTCCTTGACATCAAAATGGGTATGTCTCTATTTGTGTATCAGTTGGAATTATAAGGTTTTAGTTATAGAGGGAGGAAAAGGAAATAAAAGAAACTTAGTACATGGAGATTTGACGTTTTACTTGATTTGATATGATGTGTTATGTGTTACAAAATCCTTATTTAAACTAATACCAGGTATAATTACAAATCATGAAACTTTAGAAAATATGGAAGTTAATCCCAAACAGGTAGTCCTAATCCTAGATATTCTGAATTATTCCAAAATAAAATCAAGATATTATTGGATAATTTTTCATATATTCTAGTAGTATCCTTGTTTAACTCTCATTTATTTCTTATCTTAATATGTTTAAGTAATGGTTATGACTTCAGAAGTTTCTCCATGATTAACTTGTGCTCAATAGGTGGGTGAAGGTGAAAAGCTTGTCCGGACACTATTCATGGTAGCTATATCCAGACAGCCATCAGTAATTTTCATTGATGAGGTATTTCTCATGTGTATAGATAGAGAAATTGTTCTCCCCCTACTAAACATGACTAGAAAGACATCATAGAAGAATATGTTTAGGGAATAGGGAATTTTTTTTTTTTTTTTTTAGCTTGCTTTAGAAGCAATGAACCACTTCAAAATCAATTCTCCCAGAGCTTTGTTTGATAACTATTTGAAGTTTTGAAAATGTCCAAATAAATGCCCTCTGCATTTCAACTGTTTTTGTTTGAAACTTGGTTCAGAGCACAACATTAATTGTTGAGAGAAAGAAAACAAGAAACATGTGATGAATTCTGTGTGTCAACTAAACAGTGGAGGCTATTATATACAATAAGTGTCATGTCATAAATACAAAGATTACAGTAAACGAAACCTAATTATCTTGATTACATAATAATAATAATACTATATCCACACACCCTATTTGCTTTATTTCTAACAAATTTCATTGAACTATTATTCTTAAAGAGCGTAGAGCACTTGTTTTAAAATGATGTGGCTAAGGATCCCTTTTGATAAAAGTTGTATCTGGTAATTTTATCTTCTAACTGAATTAGGTTAATGACTTGAAATATTTATTAAGATTGATGACTCGTATAAGCAAATAAAGTGTCAATTTTTAGTGAAACAAAGATTATTTCTTTATCACATTAGTCTGCCCTGGTTTGTAGCACTCTCAATCTCAGGGTGACCAGCATTATCATTGATTGTCCCAAATTCTAATCCCTTATGATGGCTATAGTGTAAAGTTAATAAGTCATGCTATGTTGTTGTGTTTAACTATTAGTTTTATTTTCCCAAAGCCATACTAGTTAAATAAGAGAATTCATAAAGCAGAAAGAAAAGGTAGTATTCTTTGCATCTCAATTTTTTCCTCGCTCAAACAATAGTAATTTCCTTTCTTAACTGATAACAGATTGATAGTATAATGTCAACAAGGTTGGCAAATGAGAATGATGCCAGCAGACGCTTAAAATCTGAATTTCTTATCCAGTTTGATGGGGTGACCTCCAATCCTGATGATATTGTGATTGTAATTGGTAAGCATTAGATCTGAAGATACTTGATCATTCTGTTTCTAAATATGAGCATGATCTAGAATCTAGATCCACTACAGTGGTAAGTAACAGAATAACATGTATTGTGCAATTATAATTGGTAGGTGGGCTTTTGGCCTGTTCCAGAAATAGTTGTTTAATCTCATCTATTGGAACATCGTGAGGCCATTACACAATTATCAGATTTACCTCTCTTTTCTCTTTTACATTAGCTGTATCTCACATTTTGTGTGGTATGTTAGGAACAATATTAACTCCTTTGCCATGTGGCTTGCATTGTAATCTGTCCTCCTAAAAACATGGCATCTGTAATATGACGGATGCAAAACTAATTTAGCTATTGTAGATGTGGAATTGCTTGCTTTATCTTTTTTATTTTTATTTTGCAATATTATGTGTTTTTTAATATAGATAAGTGAATGCCTGGTCATGTGTCTCTAAATCTTTTAGTCTTACTAAACTCATAAATTTCCTTTTCCTTCTTAATATAGGTGCGACAAATAAGCCACAAGAATTGGATGATGCAGTTCTTAGGAGACTGGTAAAAATTTCTTTAATGTCCTATAGTGTAGGAAATATAATTCCAGAATGTCATGTTGTTAATGTGATTTTTAAATGATATTTTATCACTGTTAGATATAAACAATCTTCTAATTTTATTCTCATTGATATATATATATATATATATATATACATACATATATACATACGTATATTTTTTTCTTGAGCTGATGGTGTAAAATATTGTACAGGGATTTTTATTTTTTTTAGTCCAATGACTTTTATATGCCTTGCAATAGGTTAGGTTGATATACCTTAAGTAATGGATAAATAATGTGATTCTATCGTACTGTATTTAATAGTGGTTTTAAAATGGTCATATGAAATAGAAACCCTTTTGTTGATAATATTATGTTGCATATATGCCTTTGTTAATTGTAACATGTCTGTATTTAGTATACCATAAACTTCTATTCTAATAATTAGTATTCTCTTCTATGTACCTTGACAAATTTCTTAGACTCCTAGCAATTGTTTTATAGGGAGTTTTTTGCATGGCAATATGGAATTCGTATACTTCCTTCCCCTGGACTTATGTTCTCTGTTACAATTCCTCTTACCACATTCTGGAATGTTGTGTGGAAAAATAGATTAGATTTCAAATCAAAGAAGAATCATTAAAACACTTTGAATTATACTTTTCAAGAGACATGCCATTTGTGCCCATTGAAATCTATGCATGATAGTATGCCATGGATAGTCATAGTGGTTATAATGATCTTTGAACTAGATGCTGCTTCTCTACTTACTGTATTCTTGGGTTTGCTGTGAAATCTTTACTAGGTAAAGAGAATATACATACCTTTACCAGATGAAAATGTTCGGAAGCTACTGCTAAAACACAAACTCAAGGGTCAAGCATTCTCCTTACCTGGTAAGCAATTTGCTCATATTTTATGCTTTGTTATACTTCTTTTGATTTGTGTACTATGTGATGCCACAGAATGTATTTCCTGGTTATCTATTCTTCTAATGTATTCTGGTTTCATTGTGGCTGTGGCTTATAAACTTCTTTATTTATTCTGGTTGTGTGTGAAACCTTTATTTATTCTAGTTGTGTGTGGAACTTATTGCAAAATTTGGACAAATTAGTTTCCTTGTTATTGTTTACCCAACAAGATACTTGATTTCACAGGGAACGGACATTTTTTATTAATTGTAAGAGTTTGTATTTCTGTTGTATGCTTTAAACTTTTGTTATTTACATCTTTCATAAAAGAAAGCTCAACATTATTGTATTAGTTTCCCTGCTCTGCTTTTAACTGAAAACTTCGGAATTTTATGTTGCAGGTAGAGATCTAGAGAGGCTTGTAAAGGAGACCGAAGGTAATATTTGTAGCTAAAATACACATTTTGCTTGTTCCAACCAAGTTTGAGTCCTGATGAGAAAGAAACCAGAATGTTGAGATATTCTTTTTTCCCTTTTTAATATGACAATATGCTCGATATTCTTGGTTTGCAGGATATTCTGGCAGTGATCTGCAAGCCTTGTGTGAAGAAGCCGCAATGATGCCCATTAGAGAGCTGGGTTCTGACATTCTTACTGTTAAGGCTAATCAGGCATGCTATTTGAAAATTGAAATTACTATGTCTTTGGATAAGATTAGTATAATCTTGTAAATGAAAGCCTTTCTTTTATTGTTAAAAGTTAACTATTTTAAGTTTTACCAGGTAAGAGGACTGAGGTACGAGGATTTTAAGAAGGCAATGGCTACCATTAGGCCAAGCTTAAACAAAAGTAAGTGGGAAGAGCTTGAGCGTTGGAATGAGGATTTTGGTTCTAATTGAAGTCATACTCTGATGCATGTATATATGCATGAAATAAAAATAAAAATAAAAACAAAAAAAAACTGTGTACATAACTGAAATTAGACTAGACGAAGGCATCAAGGTCAGTGGCTAAAATAATAATGAATCAGGGTGCTGCTTATTTTGTTAATGGCTATCCTGAAATCCTATTCTAGCGGCTAGCCTAAAATGACTGCCTTTATTTATTTTAACTTTTATTCTTTGTATATCTTTGAGATTACTATATTTAGGGATTGTAAATCCCTTCCCCCGGGGGTTTTCTGGGAAGAAAAAGATTGATACATTGCCCTGGAAATGAGGGGAGAAAAATATTGAAAAGAAGTTTTTTTTTTTTTTTTTTTGAAACATGGCAGTATATGAATTTTCAAGTTTTTAAATCGGAGTGTAGTAATTCTTTCTATTTTCTTCTTTTTTGCTTTTATCAATAAAGTATAGTGATTCTTTGAGGCTTAGTTGAACCAGGGTAGTGGATTTATCATAAACCTAGTTTTCGAGAGCATATTGGACATAATTTATGATGACGAGTCTATCTTTTACCTCACAAGTATTCGTCTATTTCTTATATCACTGGCTATTATTTTTCTCTTATATGCTTTAATTTAATTTAGTTTAATCGTTAAATCTAACATTTGTTTCATTCAATTTTCACGAAGAAACTTAAAAAAATTAAGTTTAACGTATTTCTCATCTTATTGAATCTGATGTACTGGCCATGACTGGCATTTCTTCACGTTGTTAACAAAATGCAGTAAAAAAAAATGTTTTAAGCTGAATGCAGTGTTAAGGATTTTTCCTTAAAAAATAAAGAAATAAAAAAAATGAGATAACAATTCCAGATTATTCCATACTTTAGGGTGTAAAATTTGACATAATTTTTTGTCTTGGTTAGCATAATATGGGGAAACCTTCATTCTCAGAAGGAAGTTTTAATGGATATTCAGAAATGTCCAAGAAAATGCTAGTCTCCTATCTTGGAAGAAAAAGTATTTGAATATACTTAAACCGGTGTGATAAAATTATCAATTACAACTCTTAATTTACCTGTATTGTAATGGTATCTAAATTCATAAATTGGGTCCTATATAAATTCACCATTATTAATTGTATATAGTGTTTGACAAACTTTTTGAATCTTTTTCTTCTTAAAAGGAGAAGATGAACTAAACACATTTTATGAAAGATTTTTAAAAAAAGTTAAGCACTTTAATTTTTTAAAAGAAAAAACAAATAACTTTCTTTAAAAAAAATGTTAAAATCCCATTTCGAGTAGTTTTTAGTTTCAAAAACCAATTTTTAATTCATATTTTCAGGATTTTTTTTTCAATTTTAAAAAAATGTTGTTAATCTTGTGTCACACTCCAATCATCAAGACAAGTTAGAAACCTTGAAACTCATGGCCTAAGACAAGTTCAGGAATTTCAAAAAGTTAATGAAAATAAATTATTTTTTAAAATAATTTGAATGAAATATTTGTATAATATCTCATGATATATTACATAATCCATGATATACAGGCAATATCTTGAATATCAAGAACTAAACATTTGTTTTCATAAAAAGTAATGATAAATTATATATGCGAATCAAATTGGTTTTATGGAAGAGGTAATAAAAAGTCAAAAATATGAGTTGATAAAAAAATATATAAATATTTGTTCCCCCCAATCTATCTCTCTCCCTCTCTTTACGTACTCTTTGCTCTCTTACTCCCTCCCCTCTCTCTTCTCCATCTATTTCCTCACTCTTTGGTCACTCCTTTCCCATTTTTATGTTCTCTCTTGGTAACTTTTTAAGTTATAAAGTAATAATAATTATCAAAAACCTACTTTATTTTTAATTTCTTATTTTAAAAAAACAATCCACCTAAATAGGATATGAATCAAATGAAGCTTATCCACGAAAAAAAGAAGGTGGAGAGGAGTGTCTAATATCTATCCACACGGTTAAGCCTAAATAAGGCCAAAGACACACATGGCACACTATGATTAAATGTGGAGCAACTTCTATTTTGTATTCATACCAATTGTGTTACTTTGTTCTAGCGCAACCACCACCAATCCAAATTGAGCCCATGTGCTCCAGAATATGCTTTTAATCTCTTTTTTATTTGTTTCACATTCCAAAAGTTATACGAGAATTTATGTGAAACTTTCTTCTTCTTTTTTAATTCTTTATGTATAATCATTATCAGAATTGCCAATGGAGAATCTGTATAAGAGTATAGCTGTATAGGGGGAGATGATGGAAATAATTAATATTCAAATTATACATATTTAGTTATTATCAAGTGTTGCACATGTTTAATAATATCTAAATCTTGCAATCAACATCAGATTATTTGTTTTAATCATTTTAAATTATAATGAATTTATTATTCAAACTATTGTTAGATTTTAATGTTATTACAGGAAGTTTACAACAACTCTCCTTGGTTACTTTTTGCATTGAATGTTGGGGTTTCTATATTTCCTTTCAAAATTGTATTTCATTGTTGTGGGGGGCATCTATTTTCTATCTACAACAAAAAAGTAATTGGTAAACGAATTAATGAATTCAAAAATAAATAAAGTGGGAACATGAGATTTACTATAAAGAAAATTTAAAATAAAACACCACAGACATTAAATATCATTGAATAAAAAGTTGATTATTTATTTATCCTGGCATATCTAGATGGTTTTAAAATAGAATTGGAGAGATATATGAATGAGTGAAGAACCTTCTGCTCAACACCAACAAGGCAACAGCCATATACAATTATTCATGTCGTGGGCAAATTAAAGTGGTGGTTTGCATATATGTGGTATCAGGTGTGTGTGGTTTGCAACCACGTATATTAATTGAACAGTCATGAATCTAATAAATAATTAAATACGTTATACATAATTAATGAATAAAAATTAAATAGTATTATTTAATTTTGTTATATATCATATTTAATAAAGTTGGCATTATTTATATAAAACATATGTCTTATGCACAAATTTTATTCCAAATAATAATGAAATTTAATAAAAGCTATTATATATATTTTGAATATGAAATTTCTAATAACTATTTTTAGTAATAATCTTTTCAATAATTTTATTAATATTAAAAAATCCTAATTTTATTAATAAATGTAGTATAATCCACTAATATAATATTTAATATCACTATTTAAGTTTATTATTATTATTACGAAAAAGAATTGACACGCACGTAACATGAAAGGGAAAAAAAATTCAGATAATTTTGTGCTTGCTATAGAATGAAATATAATTAAGATCAATAGTCCTGCTCTCATTATAATATCTAACATGATTTTACGAATCTGTGTATTACAACATTTAATCCCATGTAATTCTCGATGTAATTACAATCTTGTTATAAGTTTTAACTATTGAAAAGTTAGCTAAACCCCTATAGCTCTGGTAGTTAATAGCAAAAAAATTGAAAAATTAACTTATTAAATTATAAGTGTTTGATAAAATTAACTAATGAAATAGTTAAAAAGTATAAAATAATAGAGAAATAATAAAATTATGATTTATTTAAAAATAATAATTAAGAAATTTGATAAATATATTAAAAAGAAAAAAAGTTAGAAGCTAACATTTTAAAGAACAATATTTAAAATATCTTTTCAAAAACTACTAAAAAGAGCTTTTTACCAAATCGACAAACAAATTTTTTAACTAATAAAAAAAGTTAAAAATTAACTTAAATGTCTTATCTAACATAGTCTATAACTCTATATGAGTGTTACTCCTAGTTAGCATCTTTTAATATTGGTCAAATACTCAAATGATTT
>PYAF01005756.1:878565-966939 GCA_007407185.1 Glycine tomentella
GAATTTGATAATTTATTTTATATTTTTTTTGTTTGGTTTAGTTATTTATCTTTTTAAAAATTTATTTTAATCATTTATCTTATATTTTTATTCAATTCAATCATTAGATTCATTTAAGATTGACGTTGCTAACAGTCTAATAATGAACTTTTTAAGTTAAAAATGATTAACGACATCAATTTTAAATAGACAATGGATTAAACTATATAAAAAATAAGTTACAGAAATAAGTTGAACCAAAAATATAAAATAAATTATCAAATTCAACTTTTTAAAATATAAAGGATTAAACTGAAATAAAAAATAAGGTAAGTTTGTTTTAAGGTATCAACAGAAAATGCTGAAAATATTGATTTGTTGTTCTTTTAGTTTTGGATCAGTTTTTTAAATTTTAAACAATCATATTTTCACTTATTTTCTTTTTAAAATAAAAATAGAAAACACTTAAATCAAACATTACCTAAAATAAATGACCAAATTAAATTTTTTAAGAGATAAAGAATCAAATTAAAAAAAAAAAGATAAAAGACAAAGATCATTTACCCTTTAATATTTATTTGTTAATCTATTTACCAACTTCATAAGCAAGCAAAACCACCATGATTTTTTTTGCCCACAGTTCAAAGGTAGCATTTACGGAATTTTTCTTCTATAACATTGTGAAGTAATTAACAAAATATGACAACTGTCATATTTTATTTTCTCTTGACACAAGCAAAGGGAGGAAAACTTTTGTGAGGGCAAAGAAAGCCAAATTAAAGGAGCTTGATATTATATATACATATTAGTACCATGAATGGTGTCGTCGGAATAAATAAGAAAACTAGCCAAAGTATCATATAATAGTGGATGATGGTTATGTTGGGGACATGTGGGAAAGTTTTTATGGTTACGTTATGATGTGCATTCCACTTTCCTCCAGCCATAAATGGATCATGCCAAGCACTAGGCTCAATACTCAATCCTCAACATGCTTCTAGCATTTCACAATATTATCTCTTTTTATAGCATCTCTTGGTCCCATCTCTTTTAACATTGCAGACACTAAAGTTGCCATTATTACCTATCTCTTGCCAGCCATATATATATATATATATATATATATATATATATATATATATATATATATATATATATTTCAGAATTCATTTTGTTATAGATGGAAAGATGCATTTAATTATGTGTGGATATGTTTTACTCCCTCGCAAGATAATTATAATCCTAGATTATTTTATACTGATTAACTAAGAAAAAATAATTACTTGATGAAAAAGAATAGTAATTTAAGTAAATTCCTCTTACATTATTATTAATTTATTTTTAAATTTTATAGTTTATTATTAATATATAAGGAATATAAGTGAAAAAAAATAATTAATGATACATTAAAAATTAAAATAATAATTATTTTGGAATTTTTTTTACATGATAGAGGATTACATATTTTACACAAATTTAATCAAGAAAACAATAATACAACTATATAAATTACCTATAAATTAATATTGGAAACTGGAAGGCGTGCTGTTCCTAGTAAGGGTATTTCTCTAACCTACCCTTTCAGATTTCTATGAATACATAAAAGATTTTTTTATTCAGAAAAGTTAATATGGTTTATGGGATCAGATTTTGCGTACAATTACCTCCAAACCTTTTTATCATGGCATCGTTCATGATTTGTCTAGTTTTTCTTTTCTCCTTTTCCTTTTACGGTATTTGATTGGGTTATTTGAGAAAATTAATAATCATTTTAGACATTGATAATTATTATGATTTTTTTTATAATAATCACTTTTACTCTATTTTTCTTTAGTGATAATGAGGATAAAACTAAAAGAAAATCATTAATATTTTACTAATGTTTTAAGAAGATAAAGAAAAATGGTAAATAAACAAAACTGGGAGAGTATTTGAATGATTATATTGACCAAGCAAGTGTCGAATTTGAAGCAGGTAAAAGGGAACAAATTCATCACTTGAGTGCTGAACTTTCAAACAAACAAACAGGTAAGTCTCTCTGCAAAGCCCTTTTCACTGCAAGTTTAGGTTATACAATGACTTAACCACGTGCAGTATGGTCTTGTTTGTACCACTTTCTCTTTTTTAATTGAGCTAGCTCTTGATATATGCAACTAACTGGGAAATCCCAGCTCAAGGTTTAAGTTTCATACACAGAAATGTTTAACATAAATATTATTTTATATGATGGTACTAAATGTATACTCAAATAGGATTGTCCTAGAAAGAAGAAAAAAAAAAAGGCATGTACTCCAATTGTCCTATGACTCCTAAGTCCTATCTCTTTTAATACTATGTAGTTAGATCAAATTGTATTTGCATGAAATGATTTTAAAATAATTTTTTTTGAAATAACAATAATATATATATATATATATATTATATCTTCTAAATAACTGAGGATGATATTGAATAACTTTTAACATTAATTCGAAAAGTAATATAATATTTAAGAATGCATACTATATATTCATGTAGTCCCCTCTCTCTCAAGTCAAAGGAAACTGAATTTAAAAATAATGAAATTGAAATATTAAATGTTAATTAAAATAATATTATAAATATTTAACTAATAATAAATCATTATTATATATTGATAGTTACCTTTATAATTAAAAATATTAAGAATGTTTGAACATTTAAAATTAATTAAAATTAAAAGTTAGTTTAAAAATTATTGTTGATGTCATACGTGACACGAGTGTACATAGTAGTAGTACTACAATTAAATCTTAAAAAAAAAAAAAAAAAAGTAGTACAACTTGGCTAAGTTGGTAAAATAATACTCCACATTTACGAGTGAATGGAAATTTTTATAATCAATTTTGACTTTTGTCTTCTCCCTTTCGCCTCTTCCCACTATCCATGCATAATGTGTATGCTTATTAATATTAAGTTTGATTATTATTTGCTAAATTTATGTAAAAACTATTAAATTACACGAGTTTCTATTTCATCTGATAAATTTAACATAAAATTTAATCAACAATATTTTCATAAAAACATGTTATTAGCAATTCTTTTATTAGCTATCAGCAATTCATGATTCACCCATAATAATCCTTCATCAAGATCAAGACTACTCCCAAATCTCTTTTGATTGTTGGTTACAAAACTATTCCCAAATGGGCAACCATAACAACGATTCTATTCTATTCTATGGCAAAGTTGGTAACGTTACAAATACAAAAACCCTTGCCGTGGTTTTCGAATTTAGAACGTTAAAAACACACACAAGACACCGTTCCATAAGACCCCAAAACACAACTTAAAAACTTTGAAAAAGACAGAAGAAAGGGACAAGGGCACATGAGTCATTTCACCAAAAAGGGCACAAACCATGCCAACAAATGCCACGACCCCTCTTTCCATTTTCCAGCTGTGACCAAATCATCCTAGTCCCCCCTTCCCCCCCTCTCATGGCCCTCCACAACTCAACCATAGTTAGTTAGTTAGTTATATCATTTCCTTAACCATTATGCTCCTTTTTCCCCTTGTAAAAACTATGGTCACCCGTTAATGCCAAAACATCCTACAACATTCATTACACTCATAGTACGTATATTGTCCCTTCACAAAACTTATGAAGGTTATAAATCGATATTTCGTATAAAAAAAACTGAATAAACGGTTGTTATTTTATTGAATCAAGTTAGTTCTTAAAAATATGTGAACTAAAGAGGAATTACTGAAATAGGATGTGTATTAAAAGTGTCGAGTGATTGTACATTATTATTTAATCATAAACTAATACTCCTATATAATGTAATTATATTTGTAATGGACATTCATTAAACTCTTAACTAATATTTGTTAAGTTAGTTGAAAATTGAAAATTGTTATACTAACTTATTAAGTTGTAGTAGATGTTTAGTGATATTATGTGTTAAAGTAGCTAATAAAATCTAAGTGCATTTTTTTGTGAAGTAACTCTTAGTGCATATACTTAAAAAAAGTTTGATGCTCTCATAAACTTACACTTAATAGTTAAACATACAGTGACATTTCACTTAGAAAAATGTTAATAATATGCTCTTTAATACTTTTTTATTTGAGTATAATTTATGAGAGTCACATTCTTTATTTAGTGAATCTTATCTTTAAATTAGTTGAATTTTACATAAATATCAATCAATAAACATATGGGCTTTGATTAAACTATATATGGCCATCGGTTATTATTTTAAAATTTTGATTATTTTTTGAACATCAATTTTGATTAAATGTTAAATCCCCTCTTACAATATTAAAAAAACAAAGTTTTTGCATTTGATGGTTGAAATTATTCTTAATTAATATTAGTCCTTAAAAATAATTTTAAAGAACTAAAATACATGCTTTTTTATTAAAAAAAAGATTTATTATATATAAAATACACAATCGTAACGAATGCATCCATTTTTTTGGATCTCTATACCTTATTTTTCATAGAAACAACTAAAATTAAAGAAATGTTTTTTCTCCAAACATACTCAGCAAAGTATTTGTTATAATACTTCCAGTCATTTTTATATAAAAAAGAACAAGTGATATTTGTCACATGTTTGTTATAATTTTATACTATCACTTATTTTTAATATAAAAAAATCAGACATAATACCATTTTAAAATGACAAGCTAATAAAAAATCATTTTAAAAATAATTACATGTGTACATTTGACATATTATATACTTCAGTAATATCTATATTTTTCCTATCTAGTATCTTCCTTTCTATCACACTATTATATTATACTTACACTCCCCTCTTAGACTCTCTTTCAATCTCTATATATACTGCAAGAAGCAAGCAGATATCAATATCAATGTTCACCAATCTTTTTGTATCATCTCATACTTACACCATTCCTTGTGGATTAATTTAAAACTACTAGATAATCTTAAAATCCTTTTTACTCATAGAGAGAATCTTAAACTAATTCTTAACTAGTAATTCTGACGTGGGAAAAAAAAAACCCGCAAATGTCCGACTTTTTTATTTAATTAAGATTTTAAAGCATGATGTGGTGATGTCATTGTTTTAGTTTAACCAAAAAAATTGGAGTTCAAGTTCTTTTTATCCAGTTACGTTAAACAGAAAAGTTTTGTAGCCTATTTTCTTTAAAAAATTTTACTCTAGTTTCCTAACTTCCTTTCCTTTGTGTCCTGAAATCCTTAACCATCATATCAAAAGAACAAAAACAAATCCTTAACCATGGTTAACCAAACCCAACCTAACCCCACTCACACTCACCCCAGTCTCCCATACCATCTTTTAACTCCTTCTCTAACTCCTCACTCCCACTTCCACTCTCTCTCACACACTCTGTCTCTCCATCATGGCTCACCTTCTCCCTTTCCTCCTCCTCACCCTCCTCGCCGCCACCGCCTCCGCCCACAATATCACCGACATTCTCGCCGCCAACCCCGACTATAGCGACTTCAACGGCTTCCTCTCCCAAACCGGCCTCGCCGGCGAAATCAACACCCGCCAGACCATCACCGTCCTCGTCCTCAACAACGCCGCCTTCTCCGCCGTCGCCGCAAAACACCCCCTCTCCGTCGTCAAAAACCTCCTCAGCCTCCACATCCTCCTCGACTACTTCGACAACACTAAGCTCCACCAGATCAGCAACGGCACCACGCTCTCCACCACTCTCTACCAAACCACCGGCAATGCCAACGGCAACGTCGGCTCCGTCAACATTACCGACCTCAAAGGCGGCAAGGTCGGCTTCGGCTCCGCGGCTCCTGGCGCCAAACTCGACTCCTCCTACACCAAATCCGTCAAACAAATCCCCTACAACATCTCCGTCATCGAAATCAGCGCGCCGATCATTGCGCCGGGGATCCTCGCGGCTCCGCCTCCCTCAGCCGACGTTAACATAACGGCGCTCATCGAAAAAGCCGGATGCAAAACGTTCGCCTCACTCATCTCCTCTAACGGACTCGTTAAAACGTTTCAGTCAACGCTGGATAAAGGTTTGACTATTTTCGCTCCTAACGATGAAGCGTTTAAGGCGAAAGGCGTACCTGATTTGAGCAAGCTCACGAACGCTGAAGTGGTTTCGCTCTTACAGTACCACGCCGCCGCTAAGTATCTTCCCGTTGGATCTCTGAAAACGACGAAGGATTCGATTAACACGTTGGCCTCCAACGGCGCCGGAAAGTTTGATTTGACCGTTTCCGCCGCCGGAGATTCCCTTACGCTCCACACCGGAGTCGATTCCTCTAGGATTGCGGAGACGATTCTGGATTCCACTCCGCTTTCGATTTATTCTGTGGACAGCGTTCTTCTTCCGCCGGAACTGTTCGCGAAGTCGCCGTCTCCTGCCCCGGCGCCGGAACCGGTTACTGCGCCTTCTCCTTCGCCGGTGTCAACTCCATCGGAAGCACCTTCGCCGCTTCCGGCGTCTCCTCCGGCTCCGGCGGGAGAGACTCCTGCTGGTGCTCCAGCGGATGCGCCGTCGTCGGAGGCTGAGCGGAGCACTTCCGGCAAGAGTGACGGTGTTCACGTGAAAGCTTCTGCGGCTCTCACTGTTGCAGTGAGTGCATTGGCTGCATTTGTGATTTCTGCCACCTTTATGTAATTTTAATATTTCTATAGCTTTTATTGATTTTGTTTTTGTAAGTGTTTTTGAGTTTTTTTTTTTTAATTTGCGCTTTTGTTTTTTATTTCTATTTTTCCGGGGATGTGATTGGACCGGGGAATTTGGTTTATTTTTATTTTTTTTGTTATAAATTAATTTAGGCATGTGGTGATGTACGACACTGCGACGTGTTAGTTGTGTATTTTAATTTTAATTTTTGAGTTATGGAAGATTCTGGTGTTTTTTTCGGTGGCGTTATCTGCTGTGGTGCTTTCTATTTAGTATTTTGTGGAATGGGTTATCCTTTGGGGTGGGATTGGTGGAGGTGAAGGAAGGCCACGTGGTGGAATGTTAGTGGATCCTACGTGTTTCCTTTGGTGAGGACCATCGCATTTTAATGTTTTTTTTTTATACAATGGAATAGAAGAACTCAGATCTGGTTCTGAGGGCTGTGCGACGAATAGTTTACATTTTCCAACAATTTTTTAATTCTTGAATGGTTTAGAAACCTAGGTGATGCACACGCGAGTTTAGGTTTAAGATTTTTAAACGCACTTATTCAATTCATGATTCTGTTTGTATTAGAAAAATGGTGTTAGCCGTTGGGATTAATATAATGAGAAGCATGACTGTATGAGGATTTAACAATAAGTAAGATGTCAAAAATATTTCCTCTTGTGGAACTTTTTTGTCTTCAATTTAAGATGTTGGTCAACTTCGTCATTTTTCTTGAATTTCACAAGCAAACAAGCCATGTTAATTTAAATTAGTGTGAACAAGACTTGGTTTGTTTAAATTTTAAAATAATTGGAAAGAGTCTCTCAATAATTAACTTGAAGTCGAGTTGTAGGTGTTATTTAGGAATTTGGTACTTTTAAAACTGAATAAAAGTGAAGGAAGAAAATTTAGTACTTGATTGATAAATTAATAAGTGGTATATTTGTTATGTATGTGCCCTTATCATTTTTTGGTACATAAATGCAGTTATTTTTCATCACAGATTACTTTATATTTTTTTTTAAGTGAATTAAAATTGGATAGATAACAGGGGGGGAAAATGACTATTTTCTTATGATGCTGTTAGGAGTTAATGTTGTGTTAAGGATAATTTCATAAAATTTAGAGTAATAATTTGAATGTTGTTAACAACGTGGCGCATGTCACGCCATAATTTGATTCTTTTATAAAAAATTTGACCATCTCTTGTTGCTATGTTGTGCTTGCAAGTGTGGCCATATGATATGATTCATGAAGATTTTTCTCTTTGGCTTTTAGGAAGTAATGAACTTTGGTTGCAGTTAGAGTATCATCAACAGACAGACAATTTCATCCTGACCTTTGGGTGTTTCTAAGAGTTTTCTACTACCATTCTTCCATAGTGAAGGATCAGTAAATTTGACACACAAAAAAGAATCACTAAATTGGAAAATTACTTTCATGAAGCTTCAGTCATCATGACTATGTTCCATACTCATACGAATCATAATCTATTAACCTAGTCGTGTTGTGGGCTATGAGCATGCCTTCATAATGAGGTTTTTCATTAGTAGTATTTGGGAGGTTTTCTGGCACTCCCTTTTCTTATCTTCATAATTTCTGCTGTTTTTTTTTTCTTGATCTTTCAAAAAAAAAAGTTTTTGAAATTATTTTTTTCTATTATAGAAACTAATTTTTGGAATATTAAAAAAGAGAGTAGGAAAGTGCGAAGACAAAAATGGGAGTACAATTAGAACTTCCTACGGTATTTTAACTTGCACAAATGGGTAATGCAATTTTTATATAAGTTAATTTATAAAGAAAGAATGTATTTAAATTTAAATATAACACATGAGATAAAACATAAATATGACTTTTGTAATTTATAGATTAGTATTTTTATGTATAAAAAATATTAGCTTATGAAAAAATTCATTTCTATACTTTTAACACTTAATAACATGTTTGATTCTTCTGTAAAAAAAAAACACGTGTTGATTCTTCTTATTTTAACATTTTGGGGTGAGATTATTTAATTTAAAATCAAAAGTAGGCTTGAGTTTTAAAGTTTAGTTTTTGGCTAAGTGTCCATAACAATCACCCTAAACACAAATTATGTAAAAACCCTCGTACTTGACTTTGTACCCATGATTGTTAAGCTATACTTCCCCGATAACAGGTTGAATAAGATCGAATTCTACATCAATGCACCCAAAACACCATTAATGGATCTACCCATTGCAACAACAACAACAACCATTGCACGTAAGAAGCCTTCATCATATTCAAACAATGGTTCTTTCCACTTCAACATGCGGGGAAGCGAAATTTGAATTCCATTTATTATCACTAAGTAATGGCAAAGTATTATACACGAGCATCCAAAATCAATCTTTTCACTATCTACTGATAGATCCACCTTGACCATGTAGCAACCATGATCAACATCCATAATGCTGAAATCACCATTAAATTTTCAATTCTAAGAGTATTTCTTTCATTGGATTGTAACCAATGGTCTTTCCTATAAGTTTAACAACAATAGCATACTTCCAAGGGTTGAAAAACTTGTGGAACACATGTTCATCGAAGTGTACCTTCGGGAGCAATTTGTTGTCAATCTCATTCTATGCAAACTAAATTCTGAGCAAACAAATCCTACTTCTCTCTTGCATGTAGAGGTTGTGTACTTTCAATGACGGTCTCAAACTGACATAACATGTATTGGTGATAGTGTTGTTAATTTGTTATGTCGCTGAAATTACCTTCGTCTAGTAATTCATGTAGTGGAGGTGAAATCTTCGTTGCGCTTCTAGAGAAAATGAAATTTTTACTGTCATCTACTTAATTTTATCTTAATTCTGTAGTTCATTTTTAAAGATTCTATTGCATTTCTTTTTATCCATCTAAATATAACCTATATTTACTCAGTTTTTTTTAAAGAGAAACCATGTATTAAAAAATATTTATATTTATAATGACTAATTGATAAGTTTGTGATCTATAAAAAAAAATATAAGTTTGTTTTTTCGAAACGAAGTTGAATATAATATTTTTTGTCTCTATATCTACGTAAACTTTTTGTTTTAGTTCTCATAATTAAATTTTTTGTTTTAATGTATTTTTTATTTTATTTTTGTTCTTGCAGTCAAAATTTTAGTAATATAAAGCTGGCATAAAATGGAGGCATAATCAGTCAAAAAGTGGAGGCATAAAAATTAAAATATAAAAAAAGTTGTTCACCTAAGAACTAAAACGTACATTTTGTAGGTATGATGTAAGTGCGAGATTAGTTTGGGGTTGAGAAATTGATTGAGTTTATAATTAATTTTGAATATATTTTTATATGTTTAATTTTATATTAAAAAATTATAATTAATTTTGGATTGAAATAATTTTGAGTAGTTTCATGGTTAGATTTAAAATTTTATATTGAATTTACTTTTTATTTATTTTATAATAAAACACTCAAACAAAAATTATATCACTTTAAAATCAATTTTAATCAAAATCAATTTTATCAACGTTCATCCAAACACACACTAAAATAATACTTGATAACCAAAATGCTAATTATTTTTTCTTAATACTAAATGACTTATTTATTTTTTATCTTATTTTTGACAAATCTTTTTTGTCGATAACTTCAGACCAATCAATCGAATATTGATTAATATAGAATCGATCGAACATAAAATTTAAACTTACTTATTTTTAGTTTAAAAATTAAAAACTTAATTGTTTTGACTAACCACGTTTGAGACTAATATTTTGTTGACATCAATTGAGACTATCTTTTAGCTACCGTCGACTAATGATATTTTTTGTTTACATCAAATAAGTTTTTTTAAGTAATGTCATTTAGGGTTATTTCGATGGATTGTGAGATGAGGAAATTTTTTGGTCGATGTCGACTAAGGTTTTTTGGATGATGTCAGTCGGTTATATTTTTTAGTCAACATCATTCAAAAAATAGCCCTAAATAATGTCAATCGAAAAAATAGTGGTTGATGCAGTTGTGAAAAAGCCTCAACCGATATCAACAAAAAATATATAGTCGATGTTAGCAAAAATAGACATGATTGATGTCGAGCAAAAATCATAGTCAACATCGGCCAAAAAATGTCCTCAAAATATATCTACCAAAATAAAATTGTAGCTGATGTCTACCAAAAATAGTCTCAACCAATGTCGATCAAAAAATTCATCAATCAATGTTGGCCCAAAAAACTCTGGAAGACATCAGCCAAAAAATATTTTCGACCAAAGTCGATTGAAAAAATCCTAGGTAACATTGTCTAAAAAATAGCATCGACCATGTTGGCAAAAAAATATCATTAACCAAAGTCAACCAAAAAAACTCTAGATGCATCTGTCAAAAAATAGCATCGAATAAATTTGGACAAAAAATAGCCTAGTCGACATCATTTAAAAAATAGCATTAGCTAACGTCGACTGAAAAAACATCATTTAATGTCGACCAAAAAAATTCTAAAACGATATAATCCAAAAAATATTATAAATCAAAGTTAATGGAGGTAATAGATGTAAGAAGATCTAGAGTGAAATTTCTTAAAAACATAAAGGATTGAAATGTATCTTTCAAAAAATAAAAAGCTAAACTGAAATACTGAATAATAAAAATAAGATAAAGGATTAAAAATGTCATTTAATATTTAAATGATAAATTTGGGTGTTAATTATTTAATCACTTTCGTGAAGCTGTTCGGAGGCTCTCTGGCTATTGACAGCTACACTATGGCGACTAATCTTTCTGCAACGAAGTCCACCACGACGACGTCGTCTCAGGAGAAACGACACCGTTCGATCTTCGAAGTTCCACCGAACTTCTTCGACACTTGTCGTCTTCTCCCTTCTCCTCACTCATCCGTTTCCGACCACCACAGCGTAGGCCAAACCCAAATCATCGAAACATCCTCAAACGACGACGTCCTTTGGGATGCCCCTCAAAACGCCGTCGTTTCCGCGCCTAGGTGGACCTGCAATACCTGCAAGACTCAATTCGATTCCCTTCAGGACCAGCGTTCCCATTTCAAATCCGACATTCATCGATTCAATGTAAGATTCAATCAATCCAGAGTAGTTCTGTTTACAGTGAATTTTCGCAAAATTTAGAATACCCATTTTTGTATTTAGAAAGATAATTTAATTAGAATACACTAATATTGTAACTAAAATTAGCATGTACTGTAAGTTTGATGACGTTCATAATAACGACTTTAAAAGACAGAATGATTTCTGATTAGTTGAGTTCATTGTAATGATGCATGAAAATTAGGCCCTAAAAAAAGGAAAAAAAAAATCGAAATTTCAATTTTGTTTTATTCTTGTTTGGAGAAGAAAAAAAAAAAACCCTTCCCGAGTGGTCCTGTTTTCAGTGAAATTAGAATACCCATTTTTCTTTAAAGGGCTAAAACTTATTCTGATTGTTTTGTTTTTTGGAAGCTTGATATGATTATGTGTAAGTTCAAAATGATAACACAATGACAAGGTGCGTTGTGGTTTGGGGATATGAGGGTGGATTCTAGTGGTTATCCTGTAGCTTCTAAAACGGGGTTGTTTTGATTATAGGTGAAGCTGACAATTGCTGGAAAGAATATTGTGAAGGAAGAAGATTTTGAGGTTCTAACATCTGAATTTGTCAAAGACTATGATGTGTCAAGTATATCAGGATCAGAAAGTGACGATGATAGTGAAACCGAGTCTCAGAGTCAAAGTGTATTGCGTGACAAAACGAGCGAAAGTTTTAAACATAAACTATTCTTCCATCTTCAGACAGGGCAGAGAGTTTCTGTTTGGAAGTGCTTGATTATGAATGTGACTGAAAATGTATTGTATGATAATGAAAAGGCAGAGCCCGAAGTGGTTGAGAAGTTGAAATCTTTGACTGCTGAGCCCAGAGACAATACCCATTTGAGAATTGTTCTGCTTGCGTCCGGTGGACACTTTGCGGGTTGTGTCTTTGATGGTGATGCTGTTGTGGCTCACAAGACATTTCACAGGTTAGAATATGCTTCTTGCTGCTGAACAACAGAAAAATAGTTATAGTATTTCTGAGTATTATTCAATAAAAATGAATACAATTGTAGTTTCATTTAGGCAAATCTATGCATAATGCATACACCATTCAACTGTGCACAAAGACTAATATTAGAATATCTGTGAAGCATGTATCTGTGTCGAGTATTGTCCTATTGGAGTTCTAGACTGTTGGAAATCTTGTGTTAGGTCAATTTTGGCTGTTCACAATTTTTTTTCTTTTACATGGATGAGTCAAGCATGAGAATTAACTGTCAAAACTCAATGATTCTGCGCTGACATGTGATGTTGCAAGCCTTTCTTGTAAAGCTTGTGTGAAATTGTATGCGTAACGCCCCTTGTTAGAGTATATTCCCTCAAAAGCACTATTTCACAAAAATCCAGTCTACCCATTCCTAAGAGTAAAAATCCAGTCTACCCATTCCTAAGAGTATTGGAGTACGTTAGGAACTACCCTTATTATGTTGACAACACCTTTCGTACAGGCATCTTTTTTTTCTTCCCATTGAGACATTAAATTAAATCCCATATATCTTTGAATCAATTTTTACTGACTCAGTTATTCTCATTTTAGCTTATCTATTATGAGGAATAGACAAGCAAGGGATTAGGTGCAATCAAGGTTGTTAAAATCGAGATTTTACTTAGGATCGGGAGGGGGGATGAAAGATCGTAAATCGAGGATCGTAAGATCGAATCGTAGATCCTACCTACGTCAATACCTAAAATTCCAATATATAATCTATATTTCTATATGCATAAAATTTAATAAATAAACAAACATTAATATATAAATTCATAAGTCATATATGATATATCATAACATAATATAAATTCATAAGTCATAACATAATATAAATTTATAAATTATAAGTACATAACACAACTCAATAAAAATTCATAAGTCATAACACAAAATTTTGAGAGTGAAGAGTAAGAAGAATATAGCACGCATAATGTCACACACACACACACTTGTAAGCTGTAACTAACAATAGTTATATACTATTGCAACTTTGCAAGCCTCTGTGTTTTCTAGAAACAGAGTACCACCCATCATGCTTTCAAGGTCTGGCAGACCAAGCCCTCCTAATATTTATAAGTAAAAGTTTCTCTCTCTCACCTCACCTCATGGTTTTAAAAAAATTTAAATTGAGTACCAAGAATAAAAAAGCAAAAGCACAGTTGTCTCTCTCTCTTTCTCACCTCACCACTCCGTCCACTCCAGCCTCCAAGCTTCCTGCGTCCAACAGCGACTCCACTCTTCTCTCTCTCCCTTCGGCCTCCAGGCTCCTGTCTTGCCGGCGCCGGTGGTCTCTATCCACTTTCCTCTCCCTCACGGCCTCACGCCCTCACTCCTCACCTCACGAAGTCACACTCATGCGCACGTCGTCAGCCCTCACGAGCACGCCGTTCGTCGCGTCAGCACTCACGCACACGCCGTCGACCGTCACGGTCTCCCTCACGACATAGGCTAAATATATTTCTTGGCTCCGCCACTGGGGAGGCCGTCACGCTGGGGAGGTGGCTCGCGGCGCAGCAGCGGGGTCACGTGGTTTTCGAAAGCAAGGTAAGTTTAGGTTTTAAAACTCACGCAGAGGCAGGATCGTTCGGGATCGCCGATCACACGATTCTACGATGAAGATTGCGATCCCACTCCGATCTTGCTCGCCGGCGATCCCACCCACGATCCAGATCGCTAGACGCCGCAGGGATCGTGAAATCGTGCGATTTCACGATTAGGATCGCGATTTTAACAACACTGGGTGCAATAGTGTGCCAAATACCTGTATCACTATTTTCATTAATACCCTTATTTTCTATCTGAATGGAAACAAATGTTGTTCTTGTAGTCTGTTTCACTTAGTTTTTGCAGGAGGATGTGTGAAATGTTGTATTATTTGTGTTTGAGCTTTTGTAAGTAGTTGATTAACTTTTTCAGCAGTTCTTTTTATTTCCTAAGGCAGTAAAGCATGTATTGTACTTCCAGTTGACCAAATACCTGTATCACTATTTTCTTATTCATTTTATTATTTCTAGTTTCTATTTGCTAAAAATTGTAAAAGGAGTTTGAATTTTGTTTGTATTCATAAGTTCTTATCATTCTTATACAGATATGTTGTAAGGGCCAAGGCAGGAAAAAAACAATCGTCTAAAGATGCTTCTGGCAGGGCTGCTCATTCTGCTGGGGCTTCACTTCGTCGATATAATGAACTTGCATTAAAGAAGGTGTTCAAATCAAAGCTATATTGTCTTGCTTGCATGTTTTCTATTTTCATGCTAGCCAATTTATTTATTTATTGATAATTCCATGCTAGCCAATTGTTGTGTTGCACAGCACAGTCTTTGACTTGGAGGTAGTTATATACAACTTAATAAATCATTGAAAATGGTGCTATTTTTCCTTATTTCAATCCATAATGAGCGAAGTGGAAACTTGTGTGTTTGAAATTATAATTACTTGAAATTAGTCTAGTAAGGTATTTTAGAAAATTACTGAATTTTTATTATTAATTATTTGGTCAAGGGCAATATGATCTGTTATTGTGTTATTTCCTATATCGAAAATATATATCATATGTTTAACTTTATCTGTACCAAAAATTTCTCCTCTTAAAGCGTAGACTGCCTTCTCTCAATTATTTATAATTAAGGTAACAGCTACATTGCTTAGTTTGTCAAAATTTTAGAACCTGCAGTATCATTTATGTGATTACTTGGTGTTTTTGTTATAGAATTTAGGTGGGAAAGAGAAAGAAACAGAAAGACAGAGAAAGAAAGAGGGGAAGAGAGAAGAAGCAGAATAGATAGAGAAAGAAAGAGGGAAAGAGGGAAAGAGAGGAAAAAACAGAATTGAGAGGATAGATGGAAAGAGAAGAGAAACAGAGAGGTCAAGGATATGTGCACTGTGTGATTATCATTCGGTTTGTCTAAAATACAACAAACCTGCCTTATTTATAGACAACTACCTAACAACCATAAAATAACAGCAGCTGACTAAAACTAACTGACTGACATCCTTTTCTTTTTATATTTACATATCAATATCCTTCCACCAAAAGAAGACCCTTGCCCTCAAGGGTCTTGCATTTCAAACATAGGGATCCATGTAGCCTCCTCATCAGGTAAACCTCGCAACTGCACCAAAATTTTAGTGATAATACGACTCGTCTTCCTTCCCATACGTTTGTTGAGAATCTTTTTAGGAAACATAGAACTAGGTATGGCTGGCCAATCAATGGGAGGATGCCTCTGCTTAACAGAGGAGTCCGGGCATAACTTGAGAGATAGGAGACATGAAATGTTGAGTGGATTTGAGAGTTTTCTGGAAGATGTAATTTGTAGGCAACTGGACATACCTTTTCCAGAATCCTATAGGACCCATAGTACCTAGGAGCAAGTTTTTGAGAGCTTCTTGCTGCGGTAGATATCTGTCTATAGGGCTGAAGCTTCAGTAACTCCGATTGGCCAATCTGAAATTCCCTATCAGACCTTCTTAAGAACTCCTTCCTAAAATTGCTCACGAAAACAGGATCCCTATTACTAATTATCTCAACTGGTGCTCTATGTAGTTTGCAATCTGATCTATGAAATGCTGAGCAAGTGTTGCCGCTGTATATGGCTGAGAAAGGGCCACAAAATGGACATACTTGCTCATACAATCAATAACAACCCAAATAGTATCCTCGCAATTGGATTTGTGAGGGCCCTCAATAAAATCCATTGTTATACTTTCCCAAATCCGATTAGGAATAGGAAGAGGGAGCAAAAGTCTAGGGGTAGCAACTGTATCATACTTACACTGTGCACATGTATCACAATGTTCAATGAAATCCTGAACATCTTTAATTATTGTTTTCCACCAAAATAGGGATCTCAACCTCTGATATGTTTCTTGCCCCCCTGAGTGACCTCTATGAAGGGTAGAATGCATCCATTCCAGTAATTGTTGCCTCAACTCAGCATCATTGCCCACTAATAACTTTCCTTTCTTTCTCAAAAGTTGACCATCCCAAGTTGTAGTGTCCCAAATTACCTCCCTTCCAAGTTAAATAAGACACTAAGGCATGCAAATCTGCATCTTGTTTTCTACTCTTCTCAATTTTCTGTAGAAATTCTGAGGATGAAGTATCAAGTATCAAGTGCCACGTGCATTAGTTGCTGATGTGGCATCCTAGGAAGTGCCCCAACCACATAATAATCATTGCCTTTCTTATACTGAATCTCGTCATCATACTTGGCCAGCTTTGCCTACCAAAACATCTGAAATGAAGTCTTTGACTTCTGACCCAACAAATACCTTAAGCTTTGTTGACTTATTCGAATTATAAACTTTTTCCTTTCTAGATATTGGTGCCAATGCTCCATTTCTAAGACCACAACCATCAACTCTTTCTCATAGATTGAAAGGGATTGATGCCTTGGTGCTAGTGCCTTGCTGAAAAATGCCAAAGGCTGCCATTGCTGCACAAGTACAAGACCAACGTTTCCACTGCAAAATCCATTGAAAAATCTGTGAGTGCTAAAATGGTGCTGAAACAAGCACATTTTTCAGTATTTGAAAGGCTTGAGATGCTGACTTAGACCAATTAAACCCATTTTTCTTGAGTAAATTGGTCAATGGTTTGGCCAAAGTTCCATAATTCTTGATGAAGCACCAAAAATAACCAGCCGGCCCGAGGAATTTTCTCAGCTGCTTCATATTTGTAGGTTTTGGCCAATCACTTGTGGCTTGAATCTGCTTGGGATTTGTAGAAACCCTTCCCTTGCTAATAATATGCCCCAAATACTCCAACTTGTTGGCTGCAAATGGCCACGTATTTTTCTTCACAAAATAATGGTTTTCTCTCAAGATTAGCAACATTGTCATAAAATCAAAGGTAAAATCTTCATGCTGCATTTTCCATTTAAAATTCTTCCACACACCATAGACCTTCTATCTTTTTCAACATCAATAACACCTTTAACCTAAGCTAATTGGGGTCGGTGGTAGATGAATCCAATATAGATGCTAGGAGGTTGAAAAAAAAAAGGTAGAAGCAAAGGGAGAAAGAAGGAGGGGGGAGATGAGGAAGAAAAAGACTAAAAAGGAACCATCTGGAACATAGAGATAACTACGGGTCTAACCCTCCACCAAGCTTATAGCTTTTCTCTATTCCGTCCTAAGACACACTGTCCACCAATCTATATCTCACTCTATTAAGTCTTGTTTAACTATCTTTTCTCAGGTAAATTTTGGTTTACCTGTACCTCTCTTTGTGTCAAGCTCTTGGTAACAAACTTTTGTTCTTACGGGAGCATCCAAGGGTCGTTTCATTACGTATCTAAACCGCCTCAATCTATATTCCCTCATCTTTTCACTCACCGGTACTATTGTTACCTTTCGTCGAATATCTTCATTTTTTATCTTATCCATCTTCGTATAATCACACATTCACTTTAACATCCTCATTTTTGCTACCCCTATTTTATGCTCATGTTGCATATGTGCTGACCAACATTTAGTTACATATAACATTGCCGGTCTTACAGTTGTTCTATAAAAATTTCCTTTTAGCTTAAGGGGACACAACAACCCAGATGTACTCCGCCATTTCATTTACTCTGCTTTGATTCTATGATTTACATCCTCATCAATCTCTCCACCTTTTTGCAAAATTGATCCCAGATATCTAAAAACATCTTTCTTGGGTACCTCTTGACCAAGTAGATGCACAGGGTCTTGTTCATCATCTCTTAACAGTGAAAAATCACATTTCATATACTCAGTCTTGCTCTGGCTTAATGTGAGTCCTTTAGACTCCAAAATGCTTCTCCACAATTCAAGTTTCCTATTAACACCTTCGATCTTTTTCCTCCAACTAATTCAGCCCCATTCTCCTTCTGTCACAACCTCTTGGCCAAATCACTAGTCCAAGAAATCATGGGTGCTGCCAATGAGGATTTGTAGTGTTTTTGGTTCTACTTGCCCATGTATTCTCATAGAGGCTATTCCTTCCACACCTTTAATTGAGTGCAAGCAAATGTTAGGATTATCTTCAATATCACTTCCAGCTTCCTCTACAATAGTAACTTCTTCTTCATCAAGCTCAATGAGCTGCATTTGCATCCTTCTGCACTGAGGGCAATTGCAGTCCTTGGTGAACTTATCATGACTGTAAAATCAACGGTTCTGAGCTCTATGATCAACTTCTTCTTCTGCAGTTAAAGCTTTCAACATTCTTGATGAACTCTTGGGGGGAAAAAGGACATTATTTAATGACCCTGCTGCTCACATCTGTTTTGGCTGGGACGCACTTCCTACCAATGCGTTTTTGCCGGACTTCCAGTTATCTTCTGTATAATTGCTGTCAAGAGCCATGTCACTCATGTTCTTGGTAGCCATTTTCTTCTCATCATGTTGTTGAAGCTTTATTTCTTGTAGACATGCCAAGCTGCGAGCTTCTCTCATGGTTCTTGGCTTTGAATAAATGGACCAGGTCAGCATATTCATCTTGCAGACCAGCTAAATACACAACAAGATGGTCTTCGGATAAGCGAAGTTTACAAAAAATCGCATCAAATGCATCATTAAATTCTGCCAAGCTGCCTTGCTGTCGCAGATTCATCAAATCTTGAAAGTGATCTTGATGGCATGTACAGTGGTGCCCTTCTCTGCAGCCAAGTCCAAGATTTATGGAGGCACAATCTTGTTTGCGCTTTAGCTGATGCAGCTGATTAGAAATACCCTCCACCATGTCTGAAAGCACATCAACCTCTGCAAGCTTTTTCTCCATGTGAACAAATCTTTCTTCCATTTCACGCATCATCGTCTATGATCTTGTTTTTGTGCCCATGGGTGAAAAGATTCTGGTCTAGTGGCGGTGGACAGCCAGCTCTGAATACCACTGTTATAGAATTTAGGTGGGAAAGAGAAAGAAAGAGGGAAAGAGAGAAGAAACAGAATTGAGAGGATAGAAGGAAAGAGACTGAGAAACAGAGAGGTCAAGGAAATTTGCACTACACTCTGTGATTGTCATTCAGTCTGTCTAAAATACAACAAACCTGCCTTATTTATGGACAACTACCTAACAGCCATAACATAACAGCAGCTGACTAAAACTAACTAACTGACATCCTTATTATTTTATATTTACATATCAGTTTTTTTGGTTTGAGAAAACATTGTATGTTTTCACAAATAATTACAAAATACGTCACATTGTTTGTGCTTTTGTACGGCAAATAGTGAGAACAACGAAATCTTGTTTTCATCCCTTTTGGTACGAATCTTTGAAAATAGGAAATGCAATAAAAACAAGGTGACACTTTTGTAATTATTTGTAAAAGCAGGAAGTAAGAATAGAAAACATTTTCTTAAATCAATGGGTTCTTATAATTGGTCATGAGTTTTGACAAATCGATTGTTACAGTGATTCTTCTTCCAATTCTTACTTAATTATTCATTCTCAAACTCACATGGAGATGTGGATAATGCTTTCTTATTGTCTTCTTTGTTTGTGTGGGACTGTGAGTGCATGTGCAGTTGTGCACACCGATGTTTAAATCTGGACTGACTATTTGCCTGCCAATATTTTAGGAAGTTCATGAACTGTTCACTGCTTGGAAACCTTATTTTGATGCTTCCAATAGCATTTTTATACATGCACCTTCAAGTAGTCGTCAACTTCTTTATGATGGAGAGAGATCATACTTTACCAATCAGCAGTGTGATATTAGAAATATTGCTTTTACTGTTAGGAGGCCTACTTTCAGGGAAGCAAAACGTGTATATAGCCAGTTGACCCAGGTAACCTATGAAGCAGATGAGAAGGAAGTTTTGCAAAGTAACCAAGAGGATTCGGTATCAATTCACAGTTCTAAAATAAATGTCAGTCCAACCTTCAGCAAGGGGGACATGGCTGAGTTGGATGACAAAGATAAAGCTGAAGCTTGTTCAAGTATACAAAATGATGAACTCCCAATTTCGAGTAATGGAGAAAGTGAGGATGAGCTATTTGGTAAATCAACTCCTTTACATCAGGCAGCACAATCGGGTGACTCTCTAAAGGTTTTAGAGCTCTTGGAACAGGGTTTGGATCCTTGCAGCAAAGATGAAAGGGGGAGGACCCCATATATGTTGGCACATGATAAAGAAGTGAGGAATACTTTCAGAAGGTTTATGGCGTCAAATCTTGACAAATGGGATTGGCAAGCTGCAAAAGTGCCCAGTGCATTGACCAAAGAAATGGAAGAATCACAAGCTGCTAAGCAGGTGATTCTGCTACTTGCTAAAATAGGATTTGAATTATGATTTAAAATCTAAATGATTATTCGCTCTAATGATCTTAAAATTTTGACTTTTGATGATCAAATCTAAGAAGTTCCATCTCAATTTAAAGATTACCTCTTTTTATGCTAGTACAGGCAGAAAAAGATGCTAAGAGAAAAGCTAGAGCAAAAGAATTAAAGAAATTGCGTAAAGCAAAAGAAAAGAAGGCTCAGGTACATCTTAATTAGTTTCAATAATTCATGTTATATGATGACCTCATTTTTTGGGACTTGTTTCTGAAAGCATTTTACCTTGGTTTATAAAATGTTATTTAATTTATAGTTTCATAACATATACAGACTTTAATCATTGTGATATCAATTTATTAGGGTTTACCCCAAAGGTTTGAGAGGCATCTTGGTAGTGTTGGAATGGTTGTTTATAGTGAAAATGGTATCTGCTCCTTTGAATAACATTCCTCTGTTTGTCTTTCCACCTTTGACTACCAAATGTCATGCAATTAGCTTGTGATGATCGAGTCTTGGGAAAGTGTGCATGAACAAATGAACTTTCTGTGAATTATGAAAAAAAAAAACTAAAATGCCTATCAAAGAGACTGTTTCCGGGTTCGAACCCATGACCAACAAGTCACCAAGACACTACTTTACCGCTATGCCAAGGCTTGTCCTCTTCTGTGAATTATGAAAATGAAAGGAAAACTTGTACTTCACCAATATGTTAGTTTTTTTTTTTTTTTTTTGTCGTGCTTTATTCTGTTGCTTGTGGTTTCAGTCCTAGACCAATACCTCAGCCAGCGACACTTTTTTCTGAAGAATTTTCATTGATAAGCTTTGATTTTTCATATTTTGCATTTCAAGTCATATAAATATATATCTACTCACATACTTTTTTCATTCATTATTTAGCATTCATGTGGACCATGGTCAAAAATATTTTTCTGAGGAATCTTGAATGGGTGTTCAGGTTGAAGCCACCTTGCCTAAGAATGATTCCAAAACTATAGAGAAGCAAGTAACTGCTTCAACATCGATTAAGGGACAATCTCAACTAAAAAGTGGTGTGCAATTATCCAAAGAGGTTAGATACTGATTTTTTGCTTGCTGAAAATCCTATAAAGGCCATGTGTTTTGTAAACTATAATGATGTGTTGAAATCATGCTACACGAGATTATGTAACTCTTTCTGAATCTTTTCCACTCTTAACTGCTAACTGTAATTGGACCGTTTAATATTTAAATTTTTCCAAACAGGACCAAATAAGAATGGCGCAGGCTACTGAAAGAGAAAAGAGAGCAGCTGCTGCAGAGAGGAGAATAGCTGCCCTCAAAATTCAAGCTAATAGTGCAACCACTGCACCTAGCATGTCAGAACCTAAATGTGGATTAGCCGATGACATTTATTGTTCCTGTTGTAATTCATCACTTGCTGGTAAAATTCCATTCCACCGGTATAATTACAAATACTGCAGCACATCATGCATGCATGTACACAGGGAGATCCTAGAAGATCAATGACAATGTGTTTAGATATTTAAAACTTTCTTTTGTGCAAGTCAAGCTTGCTCCAAATATCCATTGTTCTTGATTTGGTTTCAAGTAATTTTGGTTGGAAAAAGGGAAAGAAATAAGGAGGGGTGGGGAGCAGCCATGGGGGAAGAACTGAATGGTAAATAACATGAGTTGATGATGTTCGAGGTGAGAAAATATTGTTTTCCAAAGCAACATTAATACAGGTAGAATCATAACAGCTATCGTAGAGCGTTCCCACACATTGTGCTCTGCCAAAAATGAACACAACAAATGGCCAAGTGCACTTGACATTGATACTGTATTATTTGATTTTATTTTTCCCTGTGTGGGTATTAGTTGGAAGTCTGGTCTCTTTGACTCTATTTTACTAGGCATTAAGCCTCAAGGGATCGTGAATCTTCTAGTTTCAGGCAGCATGATGCCTGTTTTTAACCAGATCAGGGAGATAGATTAGTTGGGGACTTGAGATGTATATCATACTCTACCAATTAATGATTAATATTTAGCAATGTATCACACTTTAAATATAAATGCTAAAAAAATTATTTGCTAGTATTATTCCGAAGATAACAACATTTTTTTTTTTAACTTTAACTTTTTTTTAAGGTTAAATGTCTTTTGGTGCATTATGTTTTAGTAATTTTTTACTTTGGTATATTAGATTTTAAAAGAGTTTCATATTCATCTTTTATGTTTTAAAATTTTTTATTTCGGTACTTGTTTTAAAAAATTTATTATATTTTTTTATGTTTTTGAAAATTTCATTTTCTATTACTTTTCTTAAAAGCATTTTTTTATGTAAATGTTTTAAATTTTGAAATAACTAATTATTTTAGTTGTCATTATTTTAAAATAATTATTTTACTTATATTTATGTTTCATCAAAATTTAAAACATTGATGTGTAATAACATTTTTATTAAAAAATAAAAAAATGATTAAATGAAAAATATAAAAGAATAAAATGAAACATTTAAAATTTAATATACTAAAGTGAAAAAACATTAAAATATAATGGATTAAAAATGATATTTAAATTTTTTTTAACGATTAATGCTACTACGTTCACACGTGGGTGTCCCCACACATCACTTTACATACTTTTCATCATTTGATTACATTTGGTCTTGCCTCATTTTAACCTTCATTTTGATGCTGTCTCCTCACTATTGTGAAGTAATGTGCATGGTGTTGATTTGTAGAGACTTTAAATTTTATTTGTGACATTGCTCGCATGGCAAAAGAAAATTCTTGATTCAGTGTACAATATCAAGCTCAAGCGATAGGCTGATGTCAGGTTTGACTGTATTTTACACTAAAAACACAACATCAAGGTTTTTCTCCCCTTGTGAAACTGGCTAGAATGTGTGTCCATATACATCCATTGCTGACAAAAGCTGTTTGTTGCTTCGTTACTTCACAAACTATAAACTAATTTACCATGTCACATCAACTAGTTTGATTCACAATTTTGTCGCACAACACTGTCTGCTGTAACTTGTGCATATTTTTAGTTTAGACAAAAACTTGTATCGTTCAATGATCAATATGTGGTTGACGAGTTCTTATGTTTAATTTTAATTTATTATTGTTATATTAGCTACGTAATAATGTTAACATGCGGACAAAATTCTAGATTGAACAGCCTCGGACAACGATACTGGTCATAGTCATAGGTTGATCTGTGCAGATATTTCAATGTGATATTACATATTAAATAAAAAAATAAACTAGTGCAAGGATCTGTTTTATATAGAGGATTTTCCAAATTAACATAACATTCAGTCTCTTATAGTAAATGGAAATCCGATAAATTCATACTAGCCATGGACACGAAATACATATCATATTTTTCATATTTGGAGCCGATGTTTTTTTCTTTTTTTTCTTTTTCTGAAAGGAATATTGGAGCCGATGTTAAGTGCACGAAATGTTGGCAATTTTGTTTGCAAAATTTTTTGGCTGAGGGATAAATTATTTTTTATAATAATATTTATGTTGAGGACAATATTTCTTAATGATTTTAGACTTAGTTTTGATCTATCGTGTAATATATGTTAGAAACAAAAATCCGAGCTCTTGGGTTTTTTCTTACTAATGCTTGGACAATTGTAAAAGAAAAAAAGTACATTGATATTATAAATCGAAATTAAGGTCATGATCTCAAAGCACATAGTTACAAAATTGTATCTGTAGCATACACAGTAGTTACAAAATCGTATCTGTAGCATACTCAGTTCAACAGAACAGAACCATAGAGGCATGTCATGATGAGGATTAGGATTTGTTCAACTTAAAATACAAAACAAATATTAATGTCACTTAACACGAAATTTCTATCAAAATCAAATCGTAGAATTTTTTAGCAAACAATTAATAAAATATCAATATCTATCTGTAATTTCAAAGATGCATGTATTTTGTTGGATGAGGTTTGCCAAGTCTAAATTGAAGTAAAGAAAAAGAACGATTTGGAAGATCCTTGAAGGGTGATTCAGCCACTAAAATATTAGTGATACTAAAAAACTTATTGGATTTTAAATAACTTGATTCATTGTCTTCGAAACTTTAAATCTTGAAAAACATATACAGACACTCCAAATTCAACCTGGATTCTCCTCTGCGATCTATGTTTTTGGCATTTTCGAAAGTCAACACGGATCCTCCACTGTTATCCCTATTATACTATTATTCATGCATGGATAATATGGTTGATAAGATGATACTTAATTGAAGACAAGAATCACAAACTTTAACATCATACGATACCCGTACATATTTTCTTGATTTGAGATCTTTGTATCTGGAACTCACTTTAAATTATATCAAGATGGGTTGAGATAGATAAACCTAAAGTAAACTTTCATAAGCAAAACTAGAAAACCTTATTGTAAATTTCTTAGAAAGAAAGAGAAGCAATTTACATTTGGTATCGAAAACAACTAACCCATTAGAGAGTTATTACACACTTTGATGAGATAATTGAATAGAGCATAAGGGCATCTTTGGTCTTTAAGGAAACCTTTTTTTCTTCATTATCTGCTTTTCGAAAATAATTACAAAAATATTATTATTTTTATTTTGTTTCTTATTTTCAAAATTCTGTATAAAAATTATGAAAAAAAATTGTTTTCACCATTTCTCATACAAAACTTTGAAGTTAGTGAATAAAATGAAAATGACTTGACATCTTCGTAACTATTTATGAAAACAAAAAAAATCCTCAAATCGGAAAGATCGATCCTAAATTGTTGACATGCTATTTCTATATTCCTCTTTTCAATTTTAAATATTATGAATAGATTGTCAAAGATTCATACTACATTATATAAAATGATATTTAAACTCACTTTAAAGATTTCTAGTACACCATTAAATTACACACACAAAAATCATAAAATTAATACGTGTAAAATCTGGCTGCATTCACATATAAGAAAATAATATTTTTAATAGGAGAACTGTCGATTCCTTCCATGTGTAAATTTTTTGGATCAACAACAGTCACGCGTACCGTGAACTAAATTAGTTTCTGATCTAATGGGTTAGAAGAGACACGTGATTTTTGACTCTTGAAGCAAATAAAAAAAAAACACAAAAAACTTATAAATAGAAAGTTAGAAACTAAAAATATCCACAAACCACAACTCCTTAGCTTAATATATATCATAGCTTCACACATACATATCATAGCATATGACTATGGCAACAGGTCCTTCTCAATGGCGAGCCACCTTCTATGTCCACCACCAAACCTTCAACCTCAGCACTCCTGTCTCAGTTACATGCAACTTTGCTCACGATTCCTTCACCAAACAACGCCACAAAATCTATGCATTCACACTCCCAACACTCTTGTCCTTCCTTCAAGTTCAAAGTGCAGGGAACACAGATTCCCCGTTCCAATTGCACCCTTTGACCACAAAAGCTTCTGTGTATGGCATACTATGCTACTACTTGGCCTTCAGGGCATGGCTATGTTTTCCCTTATATGCCACTCAGTTAAGCATTGCCATGGCACTCTTTGGCTCGTTTTCCTTGGCTTCTTTGGTCTCACTTCTTCTTTCTGACTCGTGGTGGCACGTCAAGTACATGTTTTATGTTTTACTTGTGGTGGTTGAGTTGCATCCAATGGTCACACTATTAACATTGTGTGACAAATATTGTGTCAAGAGATTGACATTGCTATGGAGATCATGGCGCACCAACTCGATTCAAAGGGGTTTACCACTTACATACATGGATTTGATTTGATAGACTACAAGGCCTAATTGTGGATGGGAGCACTGGCGGAGTAAGTGGAGATCAGCATGATCATGACACTGTCTAAAAAATAAAATTTGTAGTTATTGAGTGATAGATTTTTTTTAATAATTATATATTTATATAATTAATTATGACTAAAAATAAAATTTGACACTACCTAAAAATAAAATTTGACACTACTTAAAAGTTAGTATGCATTAAATTTTTTTACGGATTCCATCACTGGATGAGAGAATCTATACAAGCTACTCTTTTGATCTTCACGAATCATATGTTAGAGGATGTTTAGGTGGAGCAAATATTTTCTATTTTTAAGTTTGTGTAAGAAATTAAGAAAGTGTGGCTGAAAATAAAAATAGAAAACAATAAAAGTTTTTCGTTATTTGTTTATAAATTTTTTGAAAATAAAAAGTGAACATTAAAAGTGAAAAGAATTAACATTTTCTCAAAGCAAAGAGCTCTATTTTGCCTTATGTAGTTGCATGTTTTCTATATTCGCTAACAAACATCGCGTCTTGTAGATGATTTTAAATAATAAATCTATATAATGTTACTTATTTCTATAAACATGACTCTAAGATAAAGTCTCAATTAACTAAACCATGTAATAACACAAATAAGAATGGACAATTACTTAATACACCCATGTTTTGTTTGGTGTACTCCCAAAATTCTTAATATACCCTTCTTACCATTTCTCTCCCAAGCAAATCTCCATGACCACCTCTCCTCCAAACCTTCATAACCACCAGATCCCGCCGTCACTCAACTGCCACCCATCACCACCACACACATCATTACGAGTCATGAACCTCCACGTTGCACAACCCTTAAATTTATTTCTGTAAAAAATATAATCAAATAGGTAGTACACTTACCCACACGCTCAAATAAATAACTAAGCTAAACACCTTTAATCTCTTTTAAATAAATTTTAAAATAATAAAATTAAATAATTAGTCTCAAATATATTGAATATCTACTTTAATCCTTGAATTAATATATTTTTATTAATGTTGAAGGACAGTGGAGGAGCCAGAAATTTTTTTGAGGAGCCAGAAATTTTTTATATCATAAATAAAAGTATTCTGAAAACAATACAAATCTAATATACAAAAAGATACAAACCGCAAACCACAGACAGATAAATTGCAAACAAGATGGGTTGATGAACAAGCTGACAAAGTCTAGTGAGTCTTAATAAAATAATTCATAATTTAAAATCAAACTCAAAGTAATAATATGAAGATAAGAGATAAAGAAGACACAATCAATTTTAGCATGAAAAATCCAATTGGATAAAAAATCACAACGTCCAAATTGGATAATCAATCCAATGGAGAACTCTACTATGATAATAAATAAGTACCTTTAAATTCTGATGGAGAGTTAGGAATCAGACTTGTCAAACGCTTTTATATGATCTTATAACAATTTTCTGAATGATACAAACATAAACTCTCTAAAGTTCTAATATTATTTGGAATGGAATGCATACTATTAACACAAAAATATGTTTCTATTTATACTAATTTAAGCATACAATTTTAACCAATTTTTGAATGCAATCCTAAAAATATTTTATATTATGCAATACAATCTTAAAAATATTCTATCCTATTTTTGATACAATATTAAAAAATATTTTTTACTATATTTGAATGCAATCTTTAAAAAATATTTTATCTTATTATACAATGTAATTTTAAAGATTTTTATTATATTATGTAATGCAATCTCAAAAATATTTTATTCTATTTTTTAATATAATATTAAAAAATATTATATCCTATTATGTTATACAATGTAACCTTTTTTATTATTAAATTACTTTTTTAATTTTTAATTTTAAATATATATAATAAAATTTATATTAATAAAATTTTAGGGGGACGGTGGTCCATCCTAGCCCCCCTATCTCTTCCCCTGTTGAAGGACTAACGAATAATTTATCTTTTTTTGATTGTGAAAAATAAAAACTTCACTGAGAGAAAGAATAACATTCGGGAGATTGATATAACATGATTTTTAATATTCAAGAGATTATTTACATTTAAAAAAATAATATTTACATAGTTTATTATTTTTTCTATCTTTAACCTTCGGAAAAAAAATCTTGATTAATTCAAAATTCCATCATAAAATAATTAAAATTTAATTAATAATTCTTTTCGTCAATCAAATTAATGTATTATTCAAAAGATTTAATCTTAATTTAAATAAAATTAATATTTTTGACCAATCACTTGATTCATAGTCTTATTATTTTAAAAGAATATTTAAAAGAAAGAGCAATATTAAGGATAAAATTGATTGATGATGAATGATGATTTATTCAATTAATGAAAGAGACGGGGACAAAAAAGGTTCCAAAGCTTCCAATGCAAGCTTAAGGTTAGTTTGTTGTTCTTTTTGTGAGTGAGTGCGTGACTCATCAAAGTGAACACACTTACCAATACAGTTCACACTTCCCAGTAGTGGTGGAAGCGCGCGAAGACTGAGAGGGGAAATTCAGGTAATTAGGGTTTTGAAAGTGGCGATGGAAGAGGCGAAAGTGGAAACTCCGATGATGGCGTCGAGAGGAAACAATGGCAGTGGTGGTGACAATTGTTTGCAGAGTTTGAGCCCTAGAGCACGCATTGTCTCCGTCGCCTCCAACATCGCCTCGCAGCTTCTTCACAACTCCGATCCTCAAGTTTGGGGCGTTCTCACTGCTATCTCCAACAATGCCCGCAAAAGGAACCAGGTTTATCCTTTTTTCCTTGTCTTGTCTCTATTCTGAATTAAGTATTTTGAGTTTAAGGGTGCTTAATTTAAATCAAGGTGGTTTCTGTTCTTGTGGGAATTAGCGACTAATGTTTTTTCACTTAAAACATAAAAGACAAGAATTTGTTTATATTTGAATTATGAGGGACGAATGGATTAATAGTAATTATTACTTTTCTGACTTTTCCATTTGATTTCTCCTGTAAGAAAAATGCACATGCAAGAATTGCTTTGGAATGCCATTACCTTTGCTATAAGGAAGGGAGGATCGGGAAAAACCATTCTTAAATGAAAAGACTAAATTGTAGGTTAGCTCGTGGGATTAAAATGTCATTTTATCCCTTTTTTTATATATAAAATTTGTACTTTTAGAATGTAGAATGGACCCATATTTAAATTTGGTTATTATGTTGAAGGTAAGGTTAAAATGTCGTTAACTTGGTTACTTGATAGCAATAGTCATGAAGAATTTACCCTATTGTTCATTATTTTTGGGTAAATGTAATCTTCATTGAGTCCTTTAAAGTGTTGGTTGTGTCAACCACACTGAAAACCATATTTTTGTGGTGAAAAAGATGAAACAGAGGTTATCCGAAGGAAAATTTTGTTCTTTTGTTTAAACTAAGAGCTGTTTGTTGGTGCCATATATATAATATATTGTCAATTTTAGTGGAAACTGGGTTGCTCCTGTACCAGGGTGAGCCTTGGCACAATGGTAAGGTTGCTGCCTTGGTGCCTTATGACTTAGAGGTCATGGGTACAAATTTTGGAAACAATCTCTCTACTTGCGGCAGTTAGGCTGTGTATTATCTGTATTATCTTCCCACCCTAGACGGCCAGACCCTACTAGATGAGGGTGGCACTTGGTTGCCTTTCTACAATATTTAACTAAAATATTACTACTGATCATCCAAAGCACATCTTAAGGAAAATTTTGATTAGCACAATTTAATCGAATGTATTAGTAGTATCTTAAGTAAATGACTCAGACCCACAAATGTCTAATATTTTGAATTGATATACTTCTAATCAAATTTTGCTGTGTTTGAGCTGTAAACATCTGTGAAATTGTGCTGGAATTAAATTGTGTGTGGTAGTTTATTCCTACTCATTTTCATTATGACCAATAGTGTTTGCATTTCCTTTGTCTTCAAATTTTTTTTGTGTAACTATTCATTTCTCTTTTAATTTTTTTTTTCCATTAAATTGTTGTAACCAGGGAATTAACATATTATTAACTGCTGATGAGCATTGTATTGGTCGATTGGTAGAGGATGTGCGTTTCCAGATTGATTCAACTTCTGTTAGTGCAAATCATTGCCGAATATACAGGATGAAAGTTACTAATGAAAATATGGAAAATACCACATCAATATTCTTGAAAGATACAAGGTTGTGGATTCTTTTTAAAACTTGGGTCCTCTCTTCCCTCCCACTTAAGAGGAGGCAAAGTTTTTTTCTCCATTTTTCTTCATATTCTGATTTTTGTAAAACTTTATTCAGCACAAATGGAACTTACCTTAACTGGGAGAAATTGAAAAAGAATGGTGCTGCTGTGAAAGTCTGCCATGGTGATATTATATCATTTGCTGCTCCTCCGCAGCATGGTATGGTAATTTGAATTCCTTACAAGGGCTTAATATTTCAATTTTTCTTTTATTCCTATTCCACCTTTTCTCACCATAGTTGCAGTTTTGTTTTACTGGTCAATGCTTTGGTTCTCATCACTATTTCCCTTTATCTGTTCTTTTAATTTCCTTTACCTGTGAAAAATGTTATAAAAATATTAAATTGTTTTGTTGTAAATTGGCTTTGGGAAAGTTAATATTATTGAAATTAGTTATCCTTTCTTTTTTATGATTTCGCTGTTATTTGTAAAATAAATAAAATAAAGCATTGTCCTATATAAAAGATTTTTTTTATATTGTAATAAGACTTCTGTTACTTTTCCTTTTGCTTCTGAACATTCATTTTAAAGTTGGACAATTACTGTAATTATTTTTAATGAAATCGAGGAATTGCTGCTTTTGAGTATCTGTTGCATTCGGTGTTTTGTTCTATTTTCTAACTATTATAATTTGGTATTATCATGCAGATCTGGCATTTGCTTTTGTATATCGAGAGGCGCTTGTGTCCAGCCCCATGCCAGATAATGCAGTTGCTAAACGAAAAGCAGGTAGTGTTATGATCAGCAGCTCATACATTTACCTTTTTTAGTCATTCTTGCATTCTCCTCTGATTTATGCTTGTAAGTGGAATCAAGCTTCTAATTTTATGTGGATTTGGAGTTTCATGTGTGTGCTGACGTTCATAATTTCCTATGCATATGATTGTACTCTTTGCAATTACCTCACATTTTATAGATTTTTTTTTTATCGGCAAAAATAAGAGTGTATATATATATATATATATATATATATATATATATATATATATATATATATATATATATAAGGGGAACGTACAATAAGTACTAAAAGGAGGCTAGTCAAGCCAGGACCTTTGGCAAACTAATACATGGAGAGACATGAATTAGGGTGCCAAAAATCAGACAACCATACAATAGAACCCCAAAACAGATAGGGGGCAGAAAGCTAACAATTATAACCTCCCCTGGAAACAAAAATGTCCCCCAAATTACTAGACCAAACATGAAACGGATTTCTCCAGATTCTTAGTCCATGACCAGCATAGGAAAATAGCGTCATCCATAATCTTGTGGCTGTTAAAAGGCTCATTTTGGAAAATGATGCTGTTTCGATAGCTCCAAATGGACCATGTCACTGCTATCCACCACACAAGCCATTTCTGACCACATAACCCGCTGAGATAATAATATGAATGTTGATTGAAATGTCTTGGATTGGCAGAACACACATATAGAATAGAGATCCAGGACAGCGATTCCCACCAAATGGGTTGAATTTTATCACAGCTGAAAAATAAGTGTGCTGCATCCTCCTCAAGGCTCCTACAAAAAGGACACAAAAAATCATCTAGTACTACATTTCTTCTTTTCAAGTTCAGCTTTGTAGGCAGCCTATCCCTGATGAGTCTCCAAACAAAACATAATGCTTTGAGAGGGGCTCTCAACTTCCATAACAGCTTGTACATATCACAAGAGTTCAGAGACATCCATTCCTCATTGATGAATTTATAGGCATTCCCCACACATTTTATAGATGTTTAAGATATATTATATAATATATTGATGCAGATATTTACTTTTATTTCACTTTCTAATACTTTTTTCTTTTTTCTTTCTTTTTTCCTTTCATCTTTTTTTCTTCAATGTGCAGAGGATTTTATTTCTGAAAACAAGAGATTGAAAGGTTTAGGCATTGGTGCTCCTGAGGGTCCCATATCTCTAGATGATTTTCGAAGTCTTCAAAGATCAAACATGGTGTGTTAACTTAGAAGCATTGCAGTATTAATTAGCATTGTAAACTTTTTTCTTTCTTTTACTGTATCCAATCTTCTTGGCAGGAATTGAGAAAGCAATTGGAGAATCAGGTGGTTACAATTGATACTCTGCGTAGTGACAACCGTGCAGCTGTTGAACGCCATGAAAGTGTACGCAATCATTGTTGAACTTAGAGGGACAACACCTAGATTAAGCTGAGGTTCCCCTAAAAATATTTTAAACTTAATACTTAATTTTAGAAATAATGTAAAAAGGGAAGATTATATGTTATGTAATTATGATAATTAGATTAACTGTATATTCTTGTAATGTTTTTGATTATCGTTGTATTAATGGCCTCTCATTTTCTCTCTTTCTCAACATTTAACATTCAATTTTATTTTACGCTTTTAAACACCCCCCAGCAATGGTATTGATGATACTTTATCTGTCGCTGAATTTGTAACTTTTCCTTGTCTCAAAAGAATGCAGATTTGGTGTACAGCAACTATCTCTTCAATTTTGTTGATTCTCAAAGAAATGTTTATGTAGATTTCATCTTATTCATATAGTTTGTAATTTACAATGTCTTACCTAATTTATGATCTATTATGTAGGAATTAAAATCAGTCAAAGAGTCGGTTGCAAAATGTTACCTTGATCAATTAAAAGAATTACAGCAAATGGTGGATCTCAAACAGAAGGAATTAGGGGATCTTAACAGAGCATCTGCTGAACAAAAACATGCCATGGAAGACCTTGATGAAAGGCTTAATGCTTCTACACAGTCATGTGCTGAAGCAAATTCTATAATAAGTAGGTATGAAACTATGAATTATTTAATTGTTATGGTTTAATTCTTCAATCCTCAATATTTTTATACTTAGTAATATCATTTTGTTTCAATATTTCTTTTAAGTATTGTAGACTTAAGTGATTCATATTGATGTAGTTTCAGCCTTGGTTGATTGATCTTTATGTTGCCAAGGGAATACACAGTATAGAAATGGTTTCCCTCAGTTATTCCTGTCATGGTAATCTATTATGCGAGGGGGTGTTTAGTCCCACATTGCCTAGTTATATAGCCTAAGTAGTGCTTATAAGGTTCCGGCAGTCCTCACCTTACAACTTCTTGGAAGGTTGAGTTATGCCTTAAGCCCGAATTTCAAGAACCTGTCTTTCTATGCTAAAGTTACAGAACACTTAAATTTGTTTGGGCAAGTTACACATTTACACATACATCCCCTAACTTTACCAATATTTCACTTGAGACCCTTCCATTTTTTGACCCCACAGGACCTCCCTAATTTATATAAGAGCATTACAAAATAAGGGAGGTTTGTGTTAATGGGATTGGGAAGGGGACACAGTTCTATTTTGTTATATAAATTGAATTTGAAGGAGATCTGTGTAGGGACAAAAGTAGATGGGGCATTGGATGTAATTTCGCTTAAGTTCAGTGAGTGTGAGTGTAAGTGTAAGTTGCTCAGTTAGTTGCTCAGTTAGTTTGACTGACTTAGTATATGATGGTCATAGGAGTGTGGACTTTTGCTTTCCACTAATTTGTTACAGATGGCTAAATCTAAATTCTTAAAGTTGTAATGTTTTATATTTATTTTGCACAGTATAGTAATTCTCTCTCCTGATGCAGTCAAAAAGTAAATATAGCTGAACTGAAGGAACAATTGGATGAAGAGCGGACTCAAAGAAAAGAAGAGCGAGAAAAGGCTGCGGGTGATTTAAAAGCTGCCGTTCATAGAGTCCAGTCTGAGGCTCAGGAGGAATTAAAACGACTCTCTGATGCTTCCGTAAGAAGAGAAAGAGAGCTACAAGAAACAATAAATAAGCTACAGGTTTGAAAGTTTTGATGCTAAATTAGTAAGAAACTGTACCCTTTCTACTTTCAGGAGCTCACATGCTGTCTCAATATTGTAGGAGTCAGAGAGAGAAATGTCTTTGCTGGTTGAAACCTTGAGGTCCAAACTGGTATTGTGCCATTTTTGCTCCTGTTAGCCTTAAGAAATGTTTTGCACTTCAGTTTCAGGATTCATATAGAGATTTTCCTCTTAATTCCTTCTCTGTTGCAGGAAGATACCAGGCAAAAATTGGTTGCATCTGATAATAAGGTTCGCCAATTGGAGACCCAAGTACATGAAGAGAAGCTTGCCACTGAAAATGAAATGAAGGTAATCAGATAATTTTATAGAGTATCATATTGCTTTATCATATTTTGCTTGATATCTAGCTGAAAATAAATTCTAACTCATGGAGCAGAAAGTAGAACTTGAACAACAGGAAACAAGAAGATTAAGGAAAGAGCTTGAGAGTGAAAAGGTAGATATGAGAATCTCATGTCGTTGAATACAAAATTTGTTTTGATACAAAGGTGTTTTTATGGGAATGATGTCTGCTTTACATCCAGGTGCCATGCTAATGTTATTTTGACAAGACTGCATAATAAGTTATTGATATGACAAATGCCATGACTTTAACTGACTAATGCTCTTGGTCCAAAGAATGAAGAAAAACTTATAGTTTGTATGCTGCTTGGCTTTCTAATTAGTTTTTTTCTTCTCTCTTTTTGTTCTATATCTTATCCTCGTTTTTTAATCTCCTTTTTTTCCTGGGGGCTCAAGTTTCCTTGTTTGAAGCCGAGATATTTGTTGATGTTGTTAGCAGGCAGCTCGAGAAGAAGCTTGGGCTAAAGTTTCTGTTCTTGAGCTTGAGATAAATGCTGCAATGCGAGATCTTGATTTTGAGAGGCGCAGGTTAAAAGGTGCCAGGGAAAGACTTATGCTTCGGTAAGGCTTGATTTGTTGTTGTTTATGATCATTGGACATCTGCAATTTTAAAAGTATGTAGAATTTCCAACATAGACTGCACATACTGGCATAGAATATCAGAGGACACCGGGCAGCACCAGTGGCGGAGCCACTCCTTGGCCAGCGATGACCAAGGCACTACCTAAAAAATAAAATTTGCAGTTATTGAGTGGCGGAAATTATTTTTTTAATAATTTTATATACTTATATAATTAATTATGATTAAAAATAAAATTTGGCACTACCTAAAAATAAAATTTGGCACTACTTAAAATTTGGCATGGGCTAAAAAATTTTGCTGGCTCCACCACTAGGCAGCACTCTAGCTGCTACTTCTTCCAGCTTCTTGTTTATTGCATTCTTGGGATTTTTATGTTATAATAATTACTAATTATTCTTTATGTAGATTGAGTTAGATAGGGATTCTAAGTCTTTCTAATAAAATCTTCAAAGGAGCACTAATAGTATGGTTTTATAAACATTTCTTTCATGGATCTTATAACTAACTTTTGAACTGATCTAAAAATGAAATTGGATAAAAAGGATGTAGAAACATCAAACATATTCAGCAAGACTAGGATTTAAGGAACCTTAGAAGATGTTTTTAGAGTTTTTGTTGCTTATTCATACTTCATTTATTATAATTGAGTGCAAGATCAAAAGTTGGCATCTCTATAGAGTATGTTTGTGAAAGCATGTTCACGACTAATTTGAGGGCTGTGCTCATAGCAAAAGAAGGGCTGCTGTGGTTAATTGTGTTATTTTGATTTGAATATACACTATTCAGCAATGTTATTTCAATTGAAATTTGAAAATGGGGAGATCTTGGTGTACCATAAGTAGGTATTGTCATTTATATTTTTTTTATTACAGCTGTATGTTACAAGTTCCAGTTGGTTAGTGTACTACTGAATTGTACTATATGAAGTGTTGTCTGACAGTTTTGCTTTGTAATGCATCATGCACACCTGTCTTATTCTTCATAATGATTATAGATTTCTAGATTTTTCAGCTGAAGCTCTGTGTTGCCATGCAGGGAAACACAGCTTCGAGCATTTTATTCCACTACTGAAGAGATACAAATATTGTTTGCTAAGCAACAGGAACAATTGAAGTCTATGCAGAGAACTCTAGAAGATGATGAAAATTATGAGAATACTTCTGTAGAAATGGATGGAATCATTGGTGGAACCTCTGGCAGAGAAACAGAAGTTGATGGATACCATGGCCAACATGGTGCCAAGGCAGGGTCAACTACTTCTGCACAAAGGCTCAACATAGTTCACGTTGAAACATCAAGCAATGAAGCAAGTGTCACTGAGAAGCATGATTGTGATATAAGAAGTGAAGAATGTCAAAATACACAAGAGGGAGAATTCACCAGTGCTGATCATGACCATAGCATTAGAGGTGGCTTTGGTTCTGATATTGATGGTGTCGGCACAGCAACTATAGTGGAGGGAGATGCTGCTGTAGGCACTGAGCAAGTTCTTGAAACTGAAAGTCCTGTAAATCAGGGTGAACAGAATATTGATTTGAACAAGTGTTTAGATGGGGACACAATGCAAATTGATGATGATGATAACAATGTACAAGAAACCGAGGAGCATGCTCAAAAAACTTCTCGTGAAGGTTTACATCACTCACAATCAAATAATCCTTCTGACACTCAAAAAACCATTGAGGATACAGAAGCTGGAGGCTTAATCAGAACAGCGGACCTTTTAACTTCTGAAGTCGCTGGTAGTTGGGCTTGCAGTACAGCCCCTTCCACGCATGGAGAAAATGAATCTCCAAGAAGCAGAGATAATAATGAATGTTCAGGAGCATTGCATGATTCAAATATCGTAGTGGCTGAGAGTCAGAACACAACTTCTGATGCTGCAGTTGCCAGAGAGAAGAAACTACAAGCACTAAGAGAGATGATTGGCATTGTTGATCCCAATATGAGGGAGCATTTTGGAGGTTCTGCATATGATTGTGACCAAGAGAGAGAAGACCATGGTGGTTCATCTGACTCAGATACTGAGAGTTGTAGCAACACTAGCATTGAAAACATAGCTGATGCAAAGGGTGGAACGATATCTGACGAAGAAACTCAGCTTAGTGACCATGATGATGAGGATCAAAAGCAGGGTGATGCCATGGATGATGATGATGAAAACACTGAAGAAGATTGATTTTGTTGCATATTTGGGTATGTATGTTGCATAGATACTGAAGGAATCTCCTGTATTTTTGCAATTACCCCCCACCCCCTGTAATTATATTTAAGGCATTTACTTTAATTTACTATTCTTATGTGTTTTCCTGCCATTTTGTTTCATTAAATGCAAAGGTGATAAAAGTATGATTATCTTTCCAAGCATGTTAAAGTATCAGTTTGTTGAATGACTTGAGATTTTTAGCCGGAAAGTGTCTTGTATGCTAGGAATCTGAATCTGAAAGTGTAGTTCGCCAGGCATGTCATGAATGCTAATGTTGCCATTGTGCCTGACGATATTGTCAATAATATTTTATGGATATGGTTTAAGTAATTAGTAGCATATGGCAACAGGAAACTGGAAAGTTAGAGACTATCATAATAAAAATAACATTAAAAAGTCTTGAGCAAAAAGAAAAGATAAATGGATGAAAAATCCCTTTATATTTGGAATTCGTTATGCGCGTTTCAGCGTTGAAATGTTGGGAATCTTTTTCGTATTTTGGTATCTGGAAGGAGAAAAGGATAAAGTAAAAAAAAGAAAGATAAATGGAAGAAAAATTCCCTTATGTTTATGATGCTATGGGCGAGCATTAGAATGCATTTGCCCACTACTAAATCGCTTGTTCAAACATAAAACGTGTCAGATTGGGTGTTGCAAACACCCATCTAGATCAATGGCTAAGGAATAAGGAGCATGCGACTTTAAGTGAGGAAACTCTTTCAATAATTTTACACTTTGGTTTTGAAGGAAAGGAAAAAGAAAGAGGTTGATTAATATTTTTTTCCTCTTTCATGAATCAAATAAGTGTGTTTCAATTCAAGTTGCTTCTTGCATATTTGTAAAATCAATATTGAAACAACAATCCAAAGTATAATTATTTTTGTCGTGTTGATTGTAAAATAGTTATTCTGCTGCTTTTGTTAGTTATTTTGTGATGAAATTATAAATTAATAATCACAAGCTTATAATTATTTGATTAGTACTATCTGTGGATTTTGTTCCTATACAGTTTTAAATGAACTGTACGATATCTAACTCATGTTTTTACTGTGCATTAATATAGAAACTAAAATATAATTTAACAAATATTATGTTCTACAGTTATTTTACAAGTCCAGAAGATCACAATCCGTTATTTGATAACACTTTTGTGACAAGAAACGATGTTAACGTCTAATCAAAGGACAATCTAGAATATGAGCTTTGTATTTGCACGTTAGAAATATAGATAAGAAAATCTGTGCTGTACGTTCTTTTATCATATAAACAATTAGAGCAAGAACGATGTAGTAAAAATTATATATAAATAATTTATTTGGAACCTAACAATAAAAATTCTCAAAAAACAAATGATACTTAAAACCACCCAAACAAGATAATACATTTATTAAATTATGTTATCATCAGATCATTTATTAAATTGATTGGATGTTTCAAATAGTTGAGTATCATCAACAGCAGGTTCTTGCAAAAGAATGTATATTTCGAGTGGAAAAAAAAAATAGAAGCAAAGAAAAATTTATACTATGAAGGTGAAGATATCATATTAGGGTGTTAACAAAAAGCTAAAAACAACTATATGCACTAAGTGTTATTAAGCATGTGGCACTCTGAATTTCTCTTTCAACTTTTTTTAAACAATGCGTTTGAGAGAAGTGGATAATGTATATTAAGATTCTCTATATGTAATACTTCCAAAATTGTCACAATATATTCTATGATAAGTTAAGAGATATGCAAATTAAATACTACATTGTAATGTGATGGCAGCTACTACTACTGTACTGCATGAGAGTGATCCAGGCACTGTAACAATCTGGGGGCAAATGAATTCATAGACTTATAATTGTACACGTTTAAATATGTCATGATGATGATGGTAATAGAAGACGAGGCTAAGTGATGATGATGATGAGGATGTGTACCGATTTTGAAGGCTATCAATGACAGTGGATAATTGAGTGGCAGAGAGTAAGATCATAGATTTCTAATTTGAATGTAAGGGAAATTGTGATGTTGAGGTGGACCACATAGTTGATGGTGAGAGATGAATGAGCAAACAGTGTCAACACATAAATAGTGCATGTGAAACTACAGCTCCTCTCCTCTCACTTCAACTTATAATTATCCATCCATAATATTCTATTACCTTGTTTTTTCTTTATGCATTTCCCCATGCAATATTATTTGATCAAAGGCAAAAAGGAGAAACAGGGGTAATATTCAGGATTCAATAATTTAATTTAGATAAACCAACCATGAAAAAAATGATTTTCGCTTCTTGCTAGGACTTTGAATCGATTAAGAGACCGATCCTTGGTCTAAGATTTAATTACGCTAAAATTTTGTCATTCTTCTCCCAAACTGCGTTTTACAAGAATCAAACACAGGTGTTTTTCACAAGTTAGAAAAAAAAATGATTTAATCTTTGTTTTAATTTATTTGAAAAAATTATGTATATGTGATCAAAATTACATCATAAAACACGGGAACTTATATATTAAACTGATCAGAATCATAACGGATGATGAAATGTTAAAGGATAAAATATGTAGTTAATCTTATTCTTTTAGTAAAACTTAATTTTAGTTTTGATGATTTTAAATCAATCAATTTGATCCATATACTTTAAATAATAGGTAAAGTATAAAGACTAAATTAATAGATTTAAAATTATAAAAATTAAAATCAAATTTGACTAAAATTACGGGTATCAAATACATGTTACTCAATATCCAAATTAAAAATCATAAATTCAACCGGAGGTAAGAGAAACTTTTATTCTTTTTAATTACATTGAAGATCAAACTTAAAACCTTATTCGTACTATCCAAATCTCATACTAGTAGGCCAGCCATATTTGAGACAGGAGAAACTAAAGAGATATGACACACACATACACATTATATTTAACCAAATTAAACTTGATTTTTAGCAATAATATATATTTAGTTATTACTTTTTTAAATCACTTTTCTTTTTGAATTTTCAAATTTTTTTTAAGATTAGTTCTGTGGTTATATTTAAGTGAAATTAAGAAACTCATTTAGTGAAATTGATATTAAGAAAAAGGTTTTGGTGAGCGAAATAAGTAAATAATTAGGGATAGCAATCAATTAAAATTGATGTTTCTTCCTTTACTTTACTTTTCTTTTTTGTTTTTCTGGTTTTACAAAATTAGATGAGTAAAATATTTAAAGATAAGTCGTTGTCGTATTAATTAGAGGGGGGAAAAAGGTTATAACCTTCCTTCAGTATATATCACCGACTAATCTTAAATGACACACACACATGCACCCAAAATCTCCTCTAAAACTAAATAAAATATATATATAGATAAGTTGTACTCCTATAAACTATTCACACACACAAAAAAAGCTATAAGATCATCTTGAAAATGGGTAGGGATTTTGATATCATAGTTGACTATTTCCTCCACGTAGTGCAAGTATTTTGGTGGTAGTGATACAAGAAATGAGTGAAGGCTTGTGGTCCTTGTCCTCATCAAATAGCTCAACCTTCCTTGTTCAAAAGGGTATGATGAGGGGCTCAAGAAGAACCCATCTTTGAAATCTATCTTTGGTAAAGATCAAACATGTAAAAGTATTTTCATAAATTTACGCTATCATGAAAATAGATACAAATCACCATCCAAATATAAAGCCATGTTTTCAAATTGTTTTTCTTCCCTCCCTTTGCCTTTTCCTTTCTAGCTTTTTTAATAAATGAAAATGACTCGATCCCCTTCAAGTTCAAAATATCCCCACACGCTTTGTCCTAGTGTGACACTTCGCTTTCCTAGCTACACCATTTCCACATTAGTTCTACCTATGTGTCTCATTGATGCATTTCATCCTAAATCTAGGAGGGGAATATTTGTGTACAACGCATAATGTATAAAACAATCAATTCATTTTACCATCTTGGTTAACTACTATCTATGATCATGTGTAGCACTTCCAATGTAAAACTATGTATTATGTGTGTGTGTGTATATATATAATTCTTTTTCCCCATATGTCACAAATTTCTTGTGAGCCATACCTTAGTAAATTTTGCAGCCAACAAGTTAAGGGGAACATGTGAAATGGCTCAGCCGAAGTTGGACAAGATTCTAGCTTCCACTATATACCATCATGATATATAAACAAAAATCATCCAATGAATGTGAGAAGGGGGCAAGGTGGTCATGATGATAGGGAAGAAGATGAAGCCAAAATGGGGTTCATTTTCCAAAATAAATGAGCATGGCGTTGGTACTCAATTACATGAAGAAAAGGGACAAAATAAGAGACCTAACCACATTGACTACTTACCCCCTCCATATCCTCATTACCGCTATAGAACCTCTCCCAATACTCCACTCATTTCTAATTGGCTTCTTCTAATTCGCATGTGACTTTCACGTGACACCCCATGTGACTCTTCTTTTGAAGTTGGACTTGTATTGGAGCCTCTTAAGTAACACATACTCAATTCTTTTAATTTAATTATATAATAAAATAAGTGATGTCCTGCAATGAAGTTGTCTCTAATTGGTGTTTTGACCCCGGTATCTAATTGGTCAAAGTTTGTTTCTCCAAAACTAATTAATTAAATGGTGATTACGTCTCTAATAAGCTATCTAGAGGATAAAAAAAATAAAACGTTGTGGGTTATGTTTTCGGAGAAACAGAGAGTAAAAGATTAAGCATAATGATAATGTTGAGTAAATTTCATTGTTTAATAGAAATCTAACACGTAAAGACAATTCCATAATGTGAAAGAGAAAAAAGAGGATTAGAAAGGTTGGGTCTACTTTTAAAACAAAACCTTTCTTAATGTACATAAGACCAGTCTTACCGATTTTATATGAAACAAATAACAACTTTTGACCATATATTGTTTATATAAACAAGGGTCCGTTAATTCAACTTTTATAAATAAGTGTTTTTAAAGTGCTTATTCAAGAATTAAAAAAATTAAAAATATGATATTTGTTATGTGTTTGTGTGTGCGCGATTCCCTTACACAAAAAATAATTTTCATTTTTTTTGCACTGCAAAAAAGGATATATCTGAATAATTGAAATGGTTTAATATTATTTAGCTTAATGAAAATAGAGAAAATACTCAAAATAAAATAATATACAGTGTTGACAAATCTATGGTAAAGAAATGATCCGTCAACTTCTACTGTGAGAGGTTCTGGCCAACTTGTAGATTTTGAAAAATCTTGTGATCTCTTTCGGTCGAAATGTATAGGAAGTAAGAAAATAAATGATTATCAAAGGATGAGCATAAAAACAATGGAGGCTCTTAGATATGACCTAAATTTACTTACTATCGTAGGAAAATCCAAAACAGATATAAATTTGCAATAGTACAAGATTGAATGTGAAAAAAGTTAGCTCTAATCAAAGGTATCTCTTGTGGTTGATTATCTAGAGAGGCCTATTTGCTTACACACACAAATCACTAAAATACAAATGATCAGATGAATGTTTATCATCTTAATCGTTCTTGCTAGTCCTGATTCGAATAAGAAAAGGAAAGTGTTCTTTTTTTTTTTTTCAGAGTTTTTGTGATGTTATGTTAATTCTCAAACGTAGTGCTTCTTCCCCAATACAACCTGTTGGAACTAGTGGAATAGGGTTGACCTAATTGCATATAAGTATAAATATAATCTTTCACATAATACTATAAAGTAGAAACCTAAAATTGAAAGATACAAGGCTACATTTGTATTATCAAGGATAAGTAACAAATGGAATCAATTTTTTTATTGTAAAAGTTTCACCTTTAGCAAAAAAAATTAATTTTTTTCTCTCTTGGAAGAATATGACAATATGTCTTTCTCTTAGTACCCAGTAAAAAAAATCAAGTTGCATTCATTTCTTTAATAAGTAAATGACGTTTTCCTCTTACAAGTTTTTTAAAATATATTAGCTATGATTGAAAAGTTCCCTTTCTTGTAGAACTTTGTACTACACTGTTTGTTACTTATGAGCCTACTCATCGTCATGTTGTCAACTATCATAAATGGTAAAAGGATATGGAAGAAGCTATTCTACTATGGAATCTAACAATTACTGCACAGTCACGGATCCATATTATAGTGAGGGTGTGCACATATATCTCATCACTTAAAAAAATTACATATAATTATTTAATATTTTTATATTTTTCCCTCTAATTTTATATATTTAAATCCAATACTTATATTTTTATATTTTCATATTTTATACTCTTTAATTTTATATATTTAAACTTATTATTCTCAATTGCTACTATTACCGAGGTTGGTCCTAGATCCGCTACACTATTAGTCTCGTTATTACATACCATAGGATGTAAAAAGATTTATAAGGTCAAAGACTAAGGCTGATAATTAAATTGACAAATTAAAATTAGACTTTAATTAGACACCAATATGCATTTCTCAATCCTGATAAATTCATATACACATGGATTTATCATTGGGATACAAAGTTGAGGGAGAGAGTATGGTTTACAACTTAAATTAAAACGGTCCCATTATTTATGGCTTAAAGAGACATCTAGACATGTTACAATAAATTTTCTACTGCATTTTTTAGCAATGTCTTTTACCAGTCAAAATCATAATGCTCTTAATTTGATTACTAATGGCTCCAGAGCTTTATCTGTAGCTTTGTTCATTCTCTGTTTTTTTTTTTATGACAGATTGTTCATTCTTTGTTAATAACTTAAAATTATCACAGCAAGCTTAAATTATGCGAAACACAGGCTGCAAAAACTAATTAAAAGTCATTGGAAATCTTAAACGAGAAATTGTATTTACATACACAACACATTTGTATAATTTTTTGTGGAACAAAGAATGAGACAAGAAAAACGAGTGAGAACTGTATAATAATAAGATAGTTGATGTGATGGAATAAATAGAGAGGAAAAATAATATAATAAAAAGTATTTATGCATAATATAACCAATCGTATATATTTTCTTGGAATGTTAAGCAATTAATTTATCTATCCGAAAAATTTATGCTTTTAAGGATACATGTTTCTTAGGATGCTAGCTTGTTCCTCTTCCCATAGATCCTAATATCAACTTATGCGCTATGTTGGGGATCTTTTACCTAACATTTCTTAGTAGAAACGATTGGTTGTTGGCATATTATTATATATGACCATATATTATGTAGTTAGTTAATAAACTCATAAATTCTCAGCTACCTTGGACGATATATTTTGATGTTGTTCATCATCTCCTACATCCTAATTCAACTTTTTTTCTTTCAAACCCGCGAGTTTGTTAACTAAATATATAATTTTGATTCCCCTCTCTGTATCACCAATTCATATTTCACCGAAGGTTTGGATAAACTGACGCGGAACAATTCCATCTTTGATCAGTTGTCTTGAATTCAATTTCTGAGTATACATCTACATTAAATATTCATAAGAGAACGTTTTCAAATGTACCTGTTGTCTCTAAAAAAATCAGTTCATGTAATAAAGTGAATCTTTTTACACTTTGGTTTTTTTGAAACTTTGATTTTTAATTATACCGAATGACAACTAATGATCTATATAGTTCATCTCAGTTAGTGGAATAAGGTTTTGTTGCTGTATGTGATAAAGTGAATCTCTTTTCACCCTCAATTTTTGGAAATCTTTTACTGTGGAGCAACCAAATCTGTTTTTCTTTATGAGAAAAGCCCTTGGCGGTTAACTTTACAATCTGTGAGACTGTGACACTTGTGCTACATGGGACTAGAAGTGGGCAACCACAGTGCTAGCAGCAACAATAACTGCGGAAACTACAAGCAACCATACATTGGCCCATTTTAAATGAACCTGGAGTAAATGCATTACCCATTTTGAGTGTGATGTCACACTTATCTTCTATTCTACCATAATTAACACAACTAATTTGATCACAACCCACATGACTAACTTTTATGACTATTATTATTTTTTTGCTTTGAGGATCCCTTGGTGTCAAGAGTGAGTGAGAGGACCCTAAACAGTCTTACATACAAACTGAATGGGAAACTTCTAAATTATTCCAAAAAGTGTAATGGGTATGGTACTTTTTCTATGTGCCTCCCCCATCCTTCTCAATTTCTCAAATGTTACCCACCACCCCAAGTTAGACTCTGAACCAAAGCAATCAAAAAGGCCTAGAAAGAAGAGAGCAATTTTTCTTCATCCTCTTCTGCTTTCCCTCATCTATTGCTGCCCTTTGTAATCATGAGTCCTTGTTCCATCATTGCTATAAAAGTCTCTCTCTCTCTCTTTCTCTCCCCCCCCCCTCCCCTCTCTCTCTCTCTCTCTCATACAACCACAAAATCACAGCTATATTATAACAATTTTCTTTCACCCTAGTAGTTTCCTACCAAGTTTCTTCTCACCTATAAAGACCCCTTGTAGCCTATTTGTTACACCTCACCATCCCATTTTTTTGTTTATTTTGTCATTCAGTTTTTGTAAGTGAACCTTATCTCTCAAGCTTATAGTTATAGCTCTTGTTCTCTCAAGAGACTTGGTTTTTAGAAGGGAAACAGCATGTGCTCTTTATCTTCAAAACAGACCCTTTATTTGGCACTTCCTCGTCCATGGCCATCCAAGAGACACCACCACAGCCACAGGCACCTTCGGTTGGGCATGCTCAACAGGTACCGTTCTATATAGTCTTGTAGTTTTCTACCATGTCTTTTTCTGCTGTTTCTCACAGCTTGTGTGCATGTGTTTTGTGTGTGTTGTAACATTGGCTTGTTGTATGATGATGATGCAGAAGGAGGGCACACTTGAAAGAAGCAAGACAAAGGAAAAGGATTGTTGTGGTGAAATCAGAGATTCAGATGAAGAACTTGAAGTTGTACATGGAGAACCAAACCATCATAGAGGAGAACGAGAAGTTGAGGAAACAAGCCATGCTTCTGCACAAAGAGAATCAGGCCCTCTCGTCTCAGCTCCAAAAGAAGCTTTCAGAACAAAACCACAACACCAACAATAACTAGCTATTAGCTCATTAATATGTAAACAGTTTATTAGTGTGGCAAGGGGTAGGAGAAATTAAAGGGTCTGTGTCAATGATCCTTTTCTGATATGTTAGCCCTATATCTTGTTGACTTTGCTTCTTTTCTTTTTTTTTTTTTTAGGTTGCATCTTAGTGGGAGGTTGAATTAATTAATTTTCTAGCAATAAGTTTAGAGTGGTAAAATAAAGATAAATACGTAATATGCCAATTGTAAGCATTACATGGAATATAGAATCGTGCAACTTGTGTAAGAGTTTAAATTTATCATTTCTTGTTAATTTTCCAAATGGTGTATCTCGAGAATACTACTTAATAGTGTCCTAGCTTTTTCTTTTTCTTGTTAAGTGTATTTGATATTAAGCTAATGAATTCGTTTGTAATAACGTTGTTGTATAAAGAGTAGTGTACAGATAGATAGGTTTCGATTATTTCACTAAATGCAATCACAATGGCAGCAGATATCAAATGGTTCGTTTTTTATCAAGCAAGAGTCGAAAAGAAATTCGTGATCCAATACCTTAACTACTATTTCTACAGAGTATGTATTTTTTATTCATAATAATCAGACAGTCACAAGATTTCTGGTGCTCGTTAATTACAGATTATTAGACCAAATGAAATGTATAATCGGCAAAATTCTTGACTTTAATAAGAAAGAGTTACACCATCCAACACAGAAAAAACTAAGGAGAAGGAAAGCAAAGATATATTCTCCACTTAACCCCACTACTTTCGTCTTCAACGCGTATCTTTTTAATTTATATGGGGATTCTTGGGAGAGCAAAAGTCACATCTCCAAATGTGTTCATTATATGATAAATAGAGGAACGTAAGGGTAGAAAATCAAAGATTTGTTCGTCATTATAATGTTTCACTGCTTTGATATTTACCTTCCACAAGTTAAGTCGGTTCTAGTTACATGGGTTTGAGTTTGTAAAAGGATGTTAATCAGGGTCAAAACAAGGTCAATACAATATGTAAGAGCACTTAAAATTCAGAATAAATATGAACCAGTTTGCAACTACAAAGTAGTCAGTAAAAAGAAACTAAATGATCATTAACTAGTTCACTACAAAAGACTCATCTGGATTTTAAATTTGGCAAACCCCTAGAAAGGATACAATGAACCTACAATGTAACTTAATAACGACTAACCAAGAAAAAGTCATCATCATCAAGAACCTCAACATCTTTATTTCCAACAAAATGCTCTCGACCAATTTCCTTCACCAAATTGGCAAACTCTATCCTTTTGTCCACAGGGAGAGGTACAAACGGTAGCCTAAAAACAGGTCTGACGACCCCAAGTTGAGCAAGAGCAGTGTTCAAACCAATGGGGTTTGGCATGTGGAAAAGCCAGTCAATCAGAGGCAAGAGTTTAGAATTTAGAGTAGGGTTTACACCGCCAAACATGAGTTCTTGCATTAAACCGGGAACCAGGTTGCTCGCAACAGATACCACTCCGGTAGCCCCATAACCCCATCTAGCATCATGGCATTGATCATCATTCCCACTCCACACAACAATTCCATCATCTGTATACTGCTTGATTCGGTCATTTCCCACACACTCCTTGACACCAGCCAGGTTTGCACTTTCAGCTAAGGTTTGAATTACATGCGGAGGAATGTCTTGACCGGTCCGTGCAGGCACATTGTAGATTATTGTGGGCCCCATGGAAAGCACACTTTGAAAGTGAGCGACCATACCATCCAAGGAGGTTTTGCCATAGTAAGGGTTTATGTGAAGGGCAGCATGCATTCCAACAGCAAAACCCTGCTCGGTGGCATGAATTGCTTCCCTGGTGGAGTTGCTTCCAGTATTTCCAATAACCTTAATTTTCCCACCAAAACAGTTGACTGTATGAGCAATAAGCATTACGTGCTCTTCCCAGCTCATTAATTGGCCTTCACCAGTTGTCCCACCAACAATAACACCCTCAGCCCCTTGTCCAATCTGCATATTCACCAAGTCATCATATGCTTCAAGATCAAAACGACCATCAGGTAGGTATGGAGTTTTAATGGCAGTTATCAATCTCAGAGCCTTTATGTCCTCTGGAGAAGTCCTGTAAATACAATGCATATAGCTTCATTAGTGCAAATTATTATGATACAGACTTGTAAAAAAAACCAGCAACACAAATAAGCCAGAAATACATGAACAATTTTTTATTTTTAGCTGAATTGAACAATTTTTTTATTAAACTCCATAAAATATGTACTAATACAACTTCACTATTTTAATACACACACACACACACACACACACACACATACAGTTGTTCGGATCCAAGATTCCTTGTATATCCAAACCAAATCTCCAAGTGAATGATAAATGGGAGACAAACTGCAAACTATAGTTCCCACCTAATTTGGACAATACAGACATAAGAACACATAATATAAAAAACATTTTCTCAGAAATGAGAAGAATAAAACAAAGGAAACGAAAAGAATAAAAAAAAATAAAGAGATATATTTAGTAGAAGAATGAATGGATTTAGAACAGTAAATTTCAAACCAACCTATTTTTTAACTCAAAACTGCGCATTGGGAGATGGAAATTGGACTTCACAGCTGCTTGTGCAGGCCTCCAAAATGAGCTCCTGATTAATAAAGACAAATATTTAACATCAACATACCAAAATTTGGAAAGAGTGGTATTTTTCGGCACCGGTTTACACACACACACACACATATACATATGGTGCTGATAAAACCATATTGCAACTAACAAGGCAAATAGAATTACTAATTTGAAAAGAATAAGCATTAACCTTAACTAAAAATTAAAAATTATAAAACAGTCGCCCACAAATACGGAGGCAGAGTACAGCATTCTTTTCACTCTAGTTGATCATTTTACTACCTTTCATTATGCCAAACAAAGAAATTACAATGGACAAAACTTTTAATACATCCATACATTAACGAGGAGAATAAGGGACTCCCATTTTACTACCATTTTATGTCTCTAAAATTCATTCTGCTCCTCATCAACACATTGAAAGGATATTATTATAAAAACACGATAATCTAAACTAAGGTAATATGGTATTAAAAAGAGGGGGGATCATCTACAGTAAGAAACCCTCTAATCATGGCTATCAATGTATGGCTAGCCCCAAAAATGCTATAGCAAAATAACAGACAATGGTATGATCACTATTCTGAAGACTACAGATACAAACTATAAATGCTCAAAAACAAAACATATTACACAAGTGAAAGATAAATATTGTGTGCTGACTGCTGATTTCATGTAGTGTATTATTATGTTGGTAATTGTAACTCCTTGTATTTATGACTCAAGAGTCTTACATACATCAACATCAAAAGCACCTTTAAGCCAAGTTAATTGGGGTCGGTGGTAGATGAACCTAATGATAAATCGAAAATAGGACAAGAGAGAGAGAGAGAGAGAGAAGCTAAAATAAAAGAATGGTGAAAGGAAGAAAGGAGAAAAGAAGAGGAAAAGGACTCAAGAGCCTTAATATACAAATAATATTCTCTGCTGTGTAATTGACACACATAATCCATCATATGTCTCTCATTTGTTTTCTCTAAACACACAAGTCAACAACAACAAACATCTAGAAGTGTAAGCCTCCAAGTTGATGCCTTCAAGTCTTAATATATAACTATAAGTAAAGGATGTATGACCAATACAACAGAGAAATGGTATGCCTGGGCTCTGCCTAAATATGTTTTGCTTGGCTTTGCTAGAAACAACACTGGCAAGGGTGCATGCAGTGTTGATTCAAATTCAAGTGGTTCAATCCAAAAGCTAATATCCCCTAACTCATGCATGCCCCTTAGTAGAGGCTTTTTCACTTCAGAGAAACCTTATCCAAAAATACACCAAACCTAGAAATCCATCGTTAACACCTAAACCACTGAACTGTAATACAGTAATAAACAACCTCACCAACAATGGTTACATTGAAACCCTTTCTTTATTATTCCTATGACATGCAGATTCAGCCATAACCCACACAAATCAAAATAAGAACTAAAAAATATATTCTAAAACACAATCCATCACGGACAAATAACACACACACTATTACTCAGATTTCAGACATCAAAACATCAAAAAACCATCGAAGTCGGATTTTCAATTTACAAATTCCGAAAACAAAAAACAAAAACACATTATAATGATGATGATGATGAGAATGAACCTGGTGTTTCTAGTGTTGGTGACATTGGAGGGGCAAACGGGAAAGGTGGTTCCTCTGAAGCAGACGCTCTTGAGTGTGGCCATGACTTGAGGAAGAAAAAAGGAAGATCGGAATCCGACGAAGCCTAAAACGGTGTCGTTGGAAGTGTTTGTGCGGAGAGGAGAAAGGAGAGATCTTAGATGACAGGAGACCAAATTGGCGGCGAGGAAGACTTGTGTGTGCGGACTGCAAGCAAAACAAACGGAACTTCACAATGCTCGCTACTATTTTGTACTATCAATCAATTCCCTAACTATTTTATTTTAGACAATTTTTGTCTTTATAATTTTAAATTTTTAAATATGCGATTTTGATTTCTAATTTCTATAATTTCAAGAGTTATTAATTTTTTAATTATAAAAATTTATAAATTAAAAAATATTTAATATACAAATCTTTTTATCTTATTTTATATATTTTATTTTAAATCATTTATATATTTTTATTTTTATTTTACTGATTTATAATTTATGAAATTATTTACATAAATTATTTTAATATACATATTATTTTTACTCTAATCATGTAAATCAATATAATTAAATAAATTAATATGTAAATTTATTTTAATGTGTAAAGTATTTTTATTTTTATTATATATTAATAAAATTTTAATATTTATTTTTTTAGGTAAAAGAAGAATAGAATGAATTATATAAAACACATAATTAAAAAATAACATTTTATAAAATTTGAAAAATTGATTATCTAATTATAAAAACGAACCTTTTTAAACAAATTATAAATACAAATAGATTTGAGATGCAATATTAAACATATACATGTGTAATTAGGCTAATCAATTCTTAAAATACAAATTCATCAAACTAATTAATATCTTATTAGGTTTATTTACTGTAATTATTATTATAGAAAATAAAAATAAAATAGAATTTATTATGAGAGAAAAATAAATCTATATTTATAATTAGATAAAAAAGAGTAAAATAGAATGTACTAATATCTGATTATTAATTAATTTATTATATGAATTAACATATGATTAATCGATTAAATTGGAATTGATTGCATTTTCAAATCCTGAGATTGGTTGCAACCATATATTAATATTCATTTAAACCAAACGTAATTAATTGCATTTAATATCCATTAAAATAATTAACATCTTGTTTAATATTCTTTGTATATAAACGCACACAGAATAGGCCTAATAGGCTCAGAACACTGTACGTGTTAAGTTAGCGAAAAACTGAAAATATGGGCTCAGAGACCCAAAAATCACAAGAGTGATCTTTCCAACGTCATCCTTTTTTCCAATACATTTAGTATATATAATACCAATTTTATCTTTTTTTAATCTATAAGGTTGATAATAATAATTTCATATACTTTAGAAATTTATATATGTAAAATGATATATTATTAGATAAAAATTAATTATTATAAAAATTATTATGTAAATTTATATATATTAAATATATATTAAAATTTAAAATTTGTAAAGTGTCATTTATGAATTACAAATTCGTAAGATGATGAGTGTATGAATCTGTAAAGTTTCATATGGATGATTGACAATTCGTATATGAAACTTATGAATTATAAGAAAAATAAAATTGATATTATACTATATTTGGAGTATTAGAAAAAGACTCGGAGCATTTCTCAAATGACAAAATATTCATTAAAAAGCCCAATTTAGGGGCACCAGATTTGCAAACAGTGTATCTTGATAACGAATGTTTGCTACGAATTATTTAACGTGTACCCTGATAATTTGAAGGGAGCGTTCATAAAACACTTTTTAATGGAATAAAAAGATTTATTTTATGCAAAATTATACTATAACAATCAAATTGAGAAATTTAAATTTTGTAACCAAAGTTGTTGAAACATCAACTTTTCTTTAATTGTGTGAAGATTCAACCTATATAAATAACGAAACTAAGTTTTGTTTCAAACGACTGAGAAGCGAAACAATATAAAACACACAATCTAATGAGGGTGAAAGTAATGTTTTAGGAATGACGCCAATATTCTCTGTAGACAGAAACCATCTTTAAGGAAACTTATTTGATCTGTTTTTAATCTTTCCACTTTATCTTAATTTTAAATTTATTTAAAAATATTTCGATTGGAAAGTAAGTAAAATCTGACTAATAATTATTTTTATTAATGATTAAATTCGGATACTATCTAAACAATTCAACATTAACTTCAACACACTAACCACACTTGTATTCAGTCACTTAATTATTTATATATATAATTTAATAAATAAGATCTATTAATTTTTATCTAATAAAAACCATCACATATATTAATTTGTCCAAATTATAGATATCTCATTCATAATAATCTTATTATCAATAACAAATTGGATTAAAATTATAAAAAACTTATTTTTCATTATAGTAATTTTTTTATCAAAACAAATCTATGATTTTAATCAACAACCTTATTAATTTAACTATTTTATTTAAGTAGTAAAATCATGACAATAAAAACAAAAAAAAAATTACATGAAGAATTAAATATTAGACATACACGTATTTATTCATAACAAATCCTATACTCTCTCTCCATATCAAACACCCAAATTATGGAAAAGCTAGTTTTTTGTCGCATAGGTTATACGTGCGTCCAATGGTACATGACACAATACCAAACAGTGGAAATTGGTTGAGATAAGTAAGTTGAAGACTAAGTACACTAGTTTAAGGATAGAATATTCGAGTATATTTTTTTTAATAGTTTGTACCAGTTGATTTTTGCTAATGTATATTTAAAGGATTTCAACATTCAAGTTAATATTTTTCAGAAAAAGTCAAGTGTGTAAAAGTTTAAGAGTATACTTGAGGTTTCTGTGAGTTTGTTTATATGATTATTAGGTTATGGTGGTATTTTTATATGATAAGATGTAAAAGTTGCATATAAGATGAATCACATGCCAAAATTATTGGACTCACATATATAATCCATAGTCCATATATTATACGGAATACGTGCTGCATATTTTATTACTTCTTGTTAGACTTCACATAAGATTCGATTCAAGTACATACATATATGAAGTATGCATGCTTCTAAAATCACTTGAACGGTTCTATTAGTTGAGACTAAACATATTTAGTTACATTTTCAGTTTCCACTCTCCATTCCCTGGTGAAGAGGCGAGGCTAGAAAATCATCAAAGAAAAACTTAAATAGTTATCTTCTAACTTGGGATCCATTTGGAGTGATCATAAGTTTCTGGTTTTTTATTCTTAAATGAAATTTTTAAAACAAAATGTGATTATAAAAATGGAGCTGGAATAATTTTTAAAACATTTTTATACTCAATTTCAAAATAAAATAAAAATATTTTCTGAATTTAATTTTTAATTTTAAAAAAATACATATTTCTCACATATGATAATGACACTTTTTGCTACTATTACTACCACTATCATTGCCACATGCCAGCATCTCCACCACCAATATCATTTCTATCATTGTCATAGTCGTCACCGTCATGACTAGTTGTCACCATCACGACTACAAACATCATTATCATCACCATCATTGTCACCAATTTCTCCATCACCACTAGCATTGCTACTACCATCACTACCACTATCATCATTGTCATTGACATTACTACTACTGTCACCACTACCATCAGTGTCACTATCATTGTCACTACCAAAACTCCCACCTTCGTAATCGCTACTACAACCATCACCAACATCGTTGCAACCACCACCATCATCGTCACCAACATCACCACCACCATCGACATTGCTACCACCAATAACAACAGTATCACCTCCATTACTATTACCACAACCACCGCCACCACCATCACCACCAGTGTTACTGTCACTACTACCACCATTGTAACACCTTTATTAAAATAACAACTCATACTAAAAAGAATATAAAATCTCAAAATTATATTAGTCTAAAAATACCTCATGTATAATAAATAATGTCAAATAAATAAATCTTTACATAAGTGAAAATATTAATCTCAAATATGGGCATCTAAAAATAATCAACACTAAAAGTATAACGTAATCAGTCACATTCGACATATTATTCTAAGTACTAACAAAGTTAAAAATGTTTCTAAAGGTAACTAAGTCTTCAAGCATCCTCAATTCCAACATCTGCTTCCTCGTGTTCTGAAAATAACACTTTTATTGAAATGATAATCCTAGTAAATAAAAAAAATCTAGAGTGTTTGTAAATAATGTTGTTCTCAGCCGATGTGACAATCTGGAAAACCAGTCATGATATCCGTAATGAACTTAAAATAATATTATATATACATACACTCATAAAAATCATATTAAAACACTCACAATTCATGATATTTTGAATAAATAAAATATTTAAATAAATGAAAACACTTTAACACATTTCAAATAAATATAACACAGCTTAGTGATTCCCAAAATCACAAGTCTTAATTCTTTGATTCTCGGAACCAATGTGGATCTCAGATTCTTCAAAGGGTCTATGAGTTCATATTTCATGCAATAGAGTTTCATTGCCTTTCTCGTCATTGATAAAGGTATTCAAAATCTTTTTCTCATCTCAGATGAAAGTATCTATCATCCTATTCTCATAATATAATGTTTACCGGCATTCTTTCCCATAAGGTAACAACTGACTCTCACAATTTTAAAATATGTCATCTCTTATAATAATCTATTTAAATTTTCAAACTTCATATAACAAATAAATTTTCAAAGCCAAACCATGACAACAAATTATAGCACTTCCAACATCAGCTAATAATCAAGAGTAACACATCACAGTTATACATAATTAAGAAAGAAGGAATATTATAATCAACTATAATTATAATTTAATTTGCAGCATCATCGAAGCCTTTATTCCAAAGTATATAATAAAATATTCTAAAACAAATATGTAACTCATGGTCATAGTCTAAATAAATAGTCTTCAAGTAATTGAAAAGGCCTCACGTACAGTAATTTAAAATTTGAATACACTTCAATGAATTTCAATCATTTGAAAGTCATACCCAATGTGCACGCATGTACCCTCACATATATAAGTCGGCTGTAAAATTTAGATTTCCACTAACCCAAATCCTTAATAAAAAAACCCCAAAATCATATCTTTCAAAAAAAAAATGTCATGGAATATTTTTTAAAAATTATTTTACGTACTCACCTCTTGAAATAAGTCATTCGAGTTTTTTTTTTTTTTTTATCTTTGTCTTAATAAAATTTCTTTGTTTTCTTCTTTTTTTCCAATCCTTGAGCAATTCACAAATGTCAAGAGATATTATCTATTTGTGTGATTCTAGAAAAATAAACCATCTATTGTTATATAAGAGTTGTATGTAATTTGAAATTATATATTTCGAGATTTTTTTAATTAATCTTTCTTTATCTCTTATTTTTATTATCTTTATCAAATCTAATATATTATTATACTAATATATTTTTAAAAATAACAATATAATATATTAAAATAATTTAATCTATTTTTTCAGTTACTAAAAGATATATTTAGATAATCTTTATCTAAATAATTATTGAATTATTTTTGGAATGTTACAACCACCATGACCACCACTAGTTGCTACCATCATCAATATCGTCGCTACCACCAATATAATCAATGTCATCCGACCATCATTGGTATCTTTATTGTTGTTATTAATGTTGACATCACCACCATCATCATTGTCATTACCACTATACAAAAGCACTTCTAAACTAAATTTAATACTATATGAAACTTTCAAATTGAGTTTATTTAAAATTAATCATATTTTTAAAACTGGTTAAAATTTTTTTTCAAACTAAAACTAAAAAATGGTTGTTATTTTTAAAATTTTCAAAACTCAAAACACCCCAAACAAGGCCTTAACTTCTCTCTTGTGGTTGGGAGGTACTAACCCAAGTCATGTTTCTAGCTTTAACTATTTTGCTACTAAATACAAGCCTCAAATAACTTGTGATTTTTTTTTCCGGGCATCCTAGTTCATTGAGTCACAAAATAATTTTGTTTGTGGTAATGTGACTATCACAAGCTAGAAGAGTTTTTGCACACGACGGAGATCAAACACGAGATTTTTCACTAAATAGATTATTCCCATAAAGTATGGATGCATGATGCCTAACGACTACGCCAACCAATCGGATTAAATAATGTGTCGGATTAAATAATTTGCACATCAGTAGTTAATGTTGCTTTGTAAATAAAATATCTATTAATACTCCTTGTATTACAAGTGAAGAGGACCTTCAATCAAAATTCAAACTTAGTCATTTATATTCTTGCATTTTTATCTTTATTGAGTTTATTGCTTTTATTGTTTTCAGTTTAATTTTATAAAATCTTTACCATCGCTTGTACCAAATACTTTCTCTAGTAATTTGAGAATTCATGATTAAAGAGTAAATTTCTCTTCCCTTTTTCAATTGTTTGACATTATTTTAAAATTATGTTGAAACATTAACCGATCCAATCAATTAATTTTTCACATGAAAACAAGAAATATTATTTATTTTCTACAGGCAAAATAACTACTATCTATAAAAAAATTTATCCGATCACAATCATAATAAGAATATTTCATCTTATTTTCATTCTATTTTTTTTCCTTTTCTTTTTTCCATTACATTACTTATCAAATTTATCATTTTCTTTCTTTCCTTACATCCCAAATCCAATCCATCAATTGCAAGGTACATATTTATCACTAATTTTTCTTTTATAAAAAAAATCAATTTCAAATACTAAAAATTTATAATAATTTACACACTACTTTAACTACCAACTAAACTAAACACTCCTAATTTTTCATTGCTCAATTTGAATTCCAACCACAATCTTCAGTAGCAACCTGCGGACAATATACACGGTGTGAGTTGTGTAAGTTGTAACATGACATATTGTTCTCCTTTTATTCCGTACTACAAGATGCTCCAATGCTCCAACAACACCTATCACACTCTTACCGAACAACATTTTACAAACCACATTCTTTGGATTTTCTGAATATGTTTCCCATTGTTCAGGGAACTTTTTATATCCACCTCATTAATATAGGATAAAATCAAGCTTATGCTTCGATATTAAGAAGAAAATGTGACAAAGACTTAATAATAATTTGAATAATTTATTGTACTAAATAAGTATCTTAATTTCGTATTTTTAGATTAGAAGGAAAAGTAATAGATAAAATGATGTCATGGTAAAAGATTAGGAGTGTTCGTGGTCCGGATTAGATCGGTTTTGAAACAAAAAATCATCCGATCCAATTTATTCGATTTGTTCATTTGATCATCTATCCAGTTTGAAATTTTTTTCAAATCCGATCCAATCCAATTTTTTTTGGTTTGGATTGGATTGGTTTTCGATTTTTTAAAAAGTTTAAAAATAAAACTTATGAGACTTATTTTTATTAAAATAAGGAGTATCTAGCATAAACAAACACATTTATTAGACAAAAACAAACACCATTTTCTAATTTTCATTGGACAAATATGTTTATTGGACAAAATAAGGAATAATGTATTGGATTTTTGATTTTTGGACTATGATTGGAAATAGGTCCAAGTAGATAAAGGGTAAGGTATGGTTTATAATTGGATCGGTTTGGATTGGATTGATTTTCATTAGCCAATCCAAAAACCGATCCAATCCAATGAAAATTTTCGATTTTCAATTTTTCAATTCGATCACCGCGATTTGTATCGGTTGATGAACACCCTATAAAAGATATAACAAGACAACCTTGTCTTTCGGCTACTCAATTTAAAGCAAATATAAAATTTGAGTTCCCAAAAATATAGGTGACTTAAATTTCGCTAGTTGATTACTACTTAAGGTGCTAATTATTGGATAAAACTCTAAAAACAACACAAAAAACGTTCCAGACACGCCAACTAAAATTTTGTCAAAAAAAATGCAACAGCATCACCATTTCCATATCACACACTCTCTTTCTATAACCAAAGGATGACTAGTGATATAAGTTGTTGCTGTGTTTATAGATAAGAGATGATTTATGCACTGAAAGAATTCATGTCCAACTTCCATTTTGTGTATTTTTTTTTTTAAACTAGCAAACACTTATACATTACAAACGAAATTAATAATATTCGATCTGATTAGTTGGAAACAGTGGTGGACGTGGTCGCTGATGCAAATCCTCCTTCTTTTCCTATCAAGGCACGATCCAAGTCATGGTGGGCCCCACAATCAATAACCTACCCCACACTCCCACCCCTTGGGCCCCACCACGACTTCTTCGCTTCTTTCTTCTTCTTCTTCTTCTTCTCTTCCTTCTTACTTCGCTTTGAGTTTCCCAAACCGCTACCTCGCTTCTCCGTCTACGATGGCGTCGAACCGTAATGGCTTCCAAAGGGGAAGCGCCAAGTTCGATCGCCCTCTCAAGCCCCGCCCCCGCCCATCCTCCCCCTCGCCGGGATCCGCCCTTCGCCGCCCCAATGCCGCCGCACGTAATGGCGACGCCGGTGAGTTCCTCTCCAAACCCTAGACACAGATATATAGAGTGTGTAGTTGTGTGTGTAGTGTGTTTGGTAGAGAGAGTGTAATGAAGCTCTAACTAGTAAGTAACTAGGATTAGGACGCAATAATGAAGCTCGCTAGCTCCTTCGCTATTTCTGGAAGATTCCGCTCTCTCATGATTATGACCTCTAATTATCAGAGTTTGTCACTTCTGAGAGCGATTGCTTAGAGACACGGCCCGCTTTGTTCGTATTTATACAAACACTCATTGTTTGTTGCTTCTGTATTCATGCTCCGGTGTTCAATGTGTGTTATTTGTTTTTTCTTTGAAATTTAAAATGTTAGATATAATTAGATGAATTGGGAAGCTAGCTTGTGAAGTAGGACCAAACGTTTAGATGCATTGCTCTCTCTGGACATTGGTTAGTTACGCATCTACCTCGAGTGTGTTTTAGATCTGAAGTTTTGGATATGTCGTGTCATTAGAGCTAGGGGTGAAGGTGTCAGTGCAGAGTTTGTTTGTGCAAATGTCTACTAGCTTTTGAATTTTTATTGGTGAGGTTTTTGTGTGTGGTGGGAGAGCTTGTGTTAAATTGCCAATGACATTGGAAATGCTAATATCCAGACCCAAATGACATAGGTTGTATTTTCTTTCATGAAAGGCTAGACTCAAAGTAGCATCTTAGATGTAGATTACATAGTCAAAGGCAAAAATATCTACTTAATCTTGTGATCATGCTCAGCTCGTCGGGAACATGCTGTTGTAGTGTAGTGGAGAATCCATTCCTAAATGCCTGAGTGATATTGATTGACAGCCTCTACTTCATAGGGTTTTCCTTTTCCATATGTAGATGATATGGATCTGACTGAAGTTCCAGTGTTGATATTTTGGAAAGAAAAGAGCACTCCATTAATGCTTGGTAGTGCCACTCAGTTAGATGATATGGACCAACCAGGTTTTGGTACACCACTTGGTGTAGAAGAGAAACCACTCTTAAAATCCAGGCACATAAAATAATTCAGGGCAGAGCCTTTACATTAAACAGAGGTTCCTCATCTAACAACTAAATTATTTGGGGCTCATGCGTGCTCCTGTATCATTTGCATTTTGCCATCTATTGCAATCTGGTAAATGAATATCGTGTAGGAGAAGATTTTTGGTATTACAACAGTGAAAAGGCTACAGATCAGCTAATCACATGAGGAAGGTATAGGGTTTAAGGGCCCCTAATAATTCTACAAATTCAAGATATATCAGGGTTTAGAAGTTTAGTTTCCTTGCAACATCATTACACTTATTTTTTATATTTTGAATGACAGCCAATGCTTGAAAACAATGTGGCTGTTTAAATCTTATTCTCTCTTTTTATTGTGCCATCTGCTATGGTGGTATTGCTACACTTGTTATACATTTTTTTGTACAGTTCCTGGAAGAGTTCGAGTGGCAGTAAGATTGAGACCACGGAATGCTGAAGAAATGATGGCGGATGCTGATTTTGCTGACTGTGTTGAATTACAACCAGAGGTACATTAATTTTATTTGATTAACAACTGCTTGTAGATTTCAAGTTTTGCTTTGATTTGTAGATATACTTCTTTGATTGTTTTATGCATAAGTCTTGTTTAATGTTTAGCCTTTTGTGTTTTTACTATCCTTCAGCTTAAAAGACTGAAACTTCGTAGAAACAATTGGGATTCAGACACTTATGAGTTTGATGAGGTGCTTACCGAATTTGCATCGCAGAAACGTGTCTATGAAGTTGTGGCTAAGCCAGTTGTGGAGGTCTGTTGTAATGGTGCATATCCTAATTGTTCGTGAACATCCTTTACTGAGATATCCCTATCTAATTCTGCTTTATATTAGTGTTCTTTATGATTTGATAACATCATTTCCTTGGTTTAATAGTTAATGCATTCTATCCATCAAGATATCATCATATTCTTCAATTCTCTATAGCTTAATACGTGTTTGATGTCTGGTTTGTAGAGCGTTCTTGATGGTTATAACGGGACTGTGATGGCTTATGGTCAAACTGGAACTGGGAAAACTTTTACACTTGGACGACTGGGGGAAGTAGACACCTCTGACCGTGGTATCATGGTTCGTTCCATGGAGGATATTTTTGCTGACTTATCACCAGATACCGATTCTGTCACTGTCTCGTATCTGCAGGTTGTATACTGTTTTTTGTATCATTGAGTTTTATCTTCTAGTATTCATTGAGGTTGTTTCCTATTTTGTTTGATCATGAAAGTGTTCTTTGTTTTGTATTATAACTATTATAGGCTATTTTACTCATATTTTATCTACAAAAAATGTGTAGCTTTACATGGAGACTCTCCAGGACTTGCTGAATCCAGCAAATGATAATATTCCTATAGTGGAAGACCCAAGAAGTGGTGATGTATCTATGCCTGGGGCAACTCTTGTAGAAATCACAGACCAACATAGTTTTTTGGAGTTGTTAAGAGTAGGTGAAGCTAATCGAATTGCTGCTAACACAAAATTGAATACTGAATCTTCTCGCAGTCATGCCATTCTAATGGTGAAAGAATATTCTCTGTTTTAATTACCTTTTCTATTGAACCAGTTATTCTCTGTTTTCTGTTTCTTTAAATAATATCCAATCTTGTTAAATTTATTGTTTCTTACAGGTTCATATTAAGAGGTCTGTCTTGGAAAATGAAGATATGTCTAGTCAAAATGGGGATGCCTCTCATTTGACTAAACCTTCAAAACCACTTGTTCGGAAGAGCAAGTTGGTTGTGGTAGACTTGGCAGGTTCAGAACGTGTCCATAAGTCAGGTGCGTACTGAACTTAAAACTTGTATATGCGTGTAAATGTGGATGTCATAAATCAATGGTTCTTGTTTGAGAGTGGCTTCTTCATGAAGCGTTTGTTGTGTGTGCATGCATGCAGTATACTGGAAAATGGGAGGAAAAATATTGGGAAAAACCCCAAGTCCCATATCAGTTAGAGATAAGGCTAAGATAGAGTATATAAGTGAGGGAAACCCTCATCCTTTGAGTTAGCTTTTGGAGTTGAATTAGGTTCAAACCCGCATTCTAAGAAAATATCATTCAAATGAGCAGGAAGAGAAAACTATGTGAATGATTAGGAAAATTGCTCCAAAATGATGCCCCCCTAGCACAGATAAGTGAAAATAACATGGACAGGAAAGAACAATTCAAGTTAGAGGGAAAAATGTAAATAGGCAGGCAAAAAATCTGGAAAAATGATGAAAATGGGTGAAAAAAAAAATTCAATCAAATGGACTAGCAAAAATGGCTAGAAAAATCATTGAAATAAGCAGGAAAAATGGATGTGAAAATCATACAAAAGGATTGGAAAAATCGGTAGAAAATGTTTTGTTTGATGAATCCTCAATTTTGTGAAGGATTGCTTTCACTATTTCCGTAAAAGATATTGAAAATAGGAAAAAAATGAAAACAGCGTGGTATTTTGTAATTATTAGTTAAAAGCCTATTAATTGATTTTTTTTTTTTTGGAAAACAACCAATTACCCTTTAAGGGTCTGTTTACTTAGAGAAAATGTTTTTTGATTTTTGTTTTCAATTTTAATTACAAAAGTTTCACCTCGTTTTCATTTGTTTTTTGTTTTAAAATATTTGTCTTGATAATAGTGAAAATCCTTTTTTTATTGTTTTTACTGTTTCCTATATGAACTTATGAAAATAAGAAACAAAAATGAAAATAAGATGAAATTTTTTAATTAAAAATGAAACAGAAAATGAAAATAAATAACATTTTCTCTAAACCAAACAAGCTCCAATATTCCATGTTTCTTGTGGCCTTTGAAATTGGTATGTTCATTCCGTGGTAGTCCTTGCTTTAACTTCAATGACTTGGTAGCTTCTGTTATTAAGTTGATATGTGCTGAAACTTTAGATTTCCCCTGCTTTACCCCACCAGGAAGTGAAGGGCACATGCTAGAGGAAGCTAAATCTATCAATCTATCACTTAGTTCACTGGGAAAATGTATTAATGCTCTAGCAGAGAACAATGCTCATGTTCCATTTCGTGATTCAAAGCTTACCAGGATGCTTCGAGATTCTTTTGGAGGTAAGATGTCTTAATCTTTTTCAGATGAGATATCTTAGTATCATTATATCCGTCAGTTCTTTAACTTGATGTGATCAAATATTTAGTGAGATGTCATTTATGGTTTATGAAACTGGTTTCTTAAATCCTTGATTGACATATTTACAGTATCTTTGTCTTAGTCTTTGTATCAGATACCATACTCTTTTTGGATACTATTCCTGTTTGCAGGCACAGCTAGGACTTCATTGATTGTGACTGTTGGCCCATCTCCACGTCATCGAGGAGAGACTTCTAGTACCATATTGTTTGGCCAAAGGGTCAGTTTCCTATCTGAGATCTGTACTTTCATATATAGTTTCTATTCATGCAATATCAACTAAAATATCATTATTAAATTTATATTCCATTAGACCCGTTTCATTGTGCATATTTTATATTTCAAGTATTTTGATGTCAGTGTTGGAACATATTTTGAAAAGCCATTGTTAGAGATCTCTAGCATCAAAGGTCATTAAATGCATTTAATTTTACGCCCTTAGATTCACCTCTGCCTCCTTGTGTCATTAATTAATCTACTCTTTCTGGTATCTTAATTTCTCATTTTGTCAAGTTAATTTTCCCCCTAACAATTTCAAGTACCTTATTGTAGTTGAGCGATGGTCACATATTTTGAATGACTTGTTACTGGCATCATCATCATTATTATAAGCAAAGAATATATTAAGAGAGAAAGGAGATTCAAATTCAAGAAGATAAGATTTCCTCAAAAAACTAATCCAATAACAAAAGACATAAAAACTAGAAAACGTGTACCACTGCACACCAACTTCTGAAGATCTTCCAAAGAAGTGTACTATTATACACTAAAAGATCTTCTAAGGTAAGGACCAACTAGTGAAATTTCTAGCTTTTCTTTCCAACCGAATATGCCAAACAACTGCAAATTGAGCACATGCCAAAGCCTTTAAGCATCTCTGTTGGTGTCAAAACCTCTAAAATTAATCCACAAGGCCTTCTGGAGATCCTTGGGGAAAATCTAATCTTCAGCAACAACACCAACTAAACAGATCCATCCAAAAAAAGGATGGTGTTGAACAATGCAAAAACAAATGAGAAGCATTTTCAAAACTAAATCTGCAAACAATACAGTAATCAAGATAGAAAGCAGTTAGAGAGGTCTTCAAATTTGAAGTAAATCATTGACATTAATTCAGTTTGGAACAACAGTCCATACAAAAGATTTAAACCTTTGAGGGAGCTATTATTTCCTAAAGAAGGAATCATTACTGGGAGATGAAGTGAGAAACTGGATGGTAGGATTTACATGAAAAACACCTGAAGTGTCAATTGACCAATACCAAATCCAGCAATTTGAAAAGAGATTGTAATTCAGAGAATTCCCTGTTCGAATTTCTGAAAAACTTAAAATACATAGACACAGAAACAGTAGGTTCAGAATAGGAATAAAACTGGATTAAGAGATGATAGAGTCTAGGAAATGTGTCAGAAAAAAGGAACATCTCCCACCTGAGTGTCTACCCAAAACTTAATATTGAACTTGTGAACCATCTCCAAAACCCAGTAAAGAGAGGACCTACAAGAAGCATAACCTGGGGAAATGAGTTTCCTAGGGCTAGCAGGTGATGCTTTTACTGTTAAATTGGCATATCTCCCAGCAAAATGCAAAATATATTTAATTCTGGTAATTTTATTTTATCATTATTTAAATGAAAAGACTTAGATGATAATCGATATGGTTTGCTGTTTTTGTGACAGATGAATTAATGTGTATTTTTGTTTCATCAGGCTATGAAAGTTGAGAATATGCTGAAAATAAAGGAAGAATTTGATTATAAAAGCTTGTCTCGTAAGCTTGAGATACAATTAGATAAGCTTATTGCAGAAAATGAAAGACAACAGAAAGCTTTTGAGGATGAAGTTGAAAAAGTAAATTTTGAGGCACAATGTCGTATTGCTGAGGTTGAAAGGAACTTTGCAGATGCGTTAGAGGTTTGTTGTATTAGCTATATGAAAGATCTTGACTACAAATTATTTTTCTTTTTTTTTAAGCCAAAGTCTTATGGTTTTGAAATGTCTTGTATTGTTATGCATAATGCTGTATACTAATAGACTAGGGTTTAAATTATTGTTATGGAGTTTTAGGCATCTGCATGTCATAGATTTTCTGGACTAAGTATTTTAGGATGAGCGTCATGTGCGACTTGTCTCCTATCTCTTTTTCTAACCTTTTCATGGTGGTGTAAAGTATTGGAATAATGCCCTTCCAGCTATTAAGGTCCAAGGAATGAGCTATGTTATCTTTGTTTGATTTTCATTAGTATGCTATCAAACGTTCTTTTTATACCTTTTTGGTTTTTAGGCTGTCTCTATTTCTTTATTCTGTATTCTGAAGCAACGGTTAGACATGGTGCAAAACCTTTATGCCCTATTCTTTTGAAAACTTAAGTTACTGATAGGTTTTTTTTGGGTAACATCTCTAATCTCTGCTCAATGTCTTAATGGAGTTGTATGATTGTACCCTGTAGAAAGAGAGACTGAAATGTCAGATGGAGTACATGGAATTGGTAAAGGAGCTGGAGCAGAAGTTGGTGTTGAATCAAGAACGGCATGACTGTAATAGTTTTATGGCTGATAATGGAGAGGTATATTCCTTTTGAAACAATATTAACAGTAACACTGCAAATCTTGGAGGTGGATTATGTTTCCACTATTTTTAAAAATTAATGGTGACAGTTTTTTTAAGGCATCAACATGTGTTACTATTTCCTTATTCAGCATTTTTGGTGAATGTTGGTTGTTGGGTGTGTCCTCGGTTCCTGGACCAATTCTTGATTATTTGAATATGAAACCATTCATGTGTCTCCGCTTATCAAATTGGGATTGTTTTTTCATGAAAAATGTTTATATCAAGCAATCTCCTATTTTAGTATTTTCTAAGTACTTGTTCCCTGTGGTAAATTCAATATTATAATTTACACATAAATTTTCACCTGTCTCAATGTTAAAAATTTAACAATTGGCTGTTTGAGTTGTTATAGTCACCGCTTAGAGGTTTTCTTTTTTACATTTTTTTGGGTCTTTAGTTATTCAGTTGTTTATGCCTTTTTGGCACAGGGGCCTGCATCATCTTCTACAGATGATGTTGCAGAGGTCAAAACGCTGCTTGAAACTGAAAGAAATCGGAGGAAGGCAGCCGAAGAAGAGGTAGAACATCTAAAAAGTCAGCTGGGGAAACATACACAAGCAGAGGTGAGATTTCAGTAAAACAACAACCTTTTCTGTTTCTTCATTTTCCAAGAATGGATTTCTGGTATATTAGAAACTTTTTTGTGTATAGGTAGGAGGTGATGTGGAGATTATAAAGCTTCGTAACCTCCTGGAGGACGAGGCTAATCAGAAAAAAAGACTTGAAGAAGAAATCATAATACTACGGAGTCAATTATTGCAATTGAACTTTGAAGCTGACCAGGTATTTGTTTTATTTTGACATGAGATTTTGAGCATTCAGCATATTCTTGAGTATTACATTTTAGCTTGGATTCTAATTCCATACATTGAGTCATTGACTTTTCAGTGATTTTAATGGAAAGTGGCCATAAAATGCACAACGCTGTTCAATATATCTATCATTTGTAGAAAATTCTTGAAACAAACACAAGCAGAGCACCAAATATAAGTCATACAGATAACCTTATTCTGAACAAATGTAGTAGTTGTAAAATCAAGGTTCTTTGGTCTCTCTATAGCCTCAAGCTGCATGCTACATTATGTTCTTTATAGCATAGCTTTGAATCTATGGTACAGAATGATTTAATGCTATGTCTATAGATGAAAAGGTGTTTGGAAAATGGAAGCTCTGGGAGCACATTTTCTGCCATGGATTCCTCCACGACTCAAGTTAGGCATTCCCAATTCAAAGATGTTGTGAATGGCCAAAAGTCACCTGTTGCTACACTCTTTGAGCAAGGTATGAGTGTTTTGAGTTGTAATTGAAACATTACATCATCTATGTTTATGACTCACATTATTTTAACAGTTGGATTGCAAAAGATTTTGTCATTGCTGGAGTCAGATGATGCCAATGTACGAATTCATGCCGTGAAAGTGGTGGCCAACTTAGCAGCTGAAGGTAGAAATTAACCAAATACTAAGGCTCTTCTATTTGATCATCTAATTTCTATTATCTGTTTCCTGACAATTGGCTAACAATCTTTAAGATTGCGGAAACAGGACAGCTTGTTGTATATCTTGCTGTGTAATCTATTTTTTTGATAATGGTAGATATTGGCCATTGACTATTTTGGAGTGGTTGTGATTCATCAGGAAAACTCTATTTTGTTTCTAAAAAATAATTTCCTTTGCTGTGTTCATTTTCCATAAAATTTGTATGAGTGAATGTTGAAATGAACGTGCAGTCTCTTTGTTTTCACTGCCCTCTAGACTATTCATTCGTTCCTCATTTTCTGTGCATTCACATTGAAGCCTTCCAGAAATCGAGACTGTTCTCTTTTATTATATGCTCATACATCTTTTTTTATGTGTATGATTTGTTTAGTAAGTTGTCTCAATCTAATATGCAGAGGCTAATCAAAAGAGAATTGTTGAAGCTGGTGGTCTTACTTCCTTGTTGATGCTTCTTCGAAGATATGAGGATGAAACTGTTCGCAGAGTAGCTGCTGGGGCAATTGCCAATCTTGCTATGAATGGTGATGTTGATAGTAGTGTTTATATATATATATATATATATATATATATACATATAATGTGTGTGTGTGTGTTTTAGATAACTGGATCTTGCTTAATACTTTGGAACTAGCTCAGTTTATTTGCGGCTGAGCATTTAGCTAATGTTATTATTGATATTGTCTTCCTTTATTTTGTGGCAAATCAGAAGCAAATCAAGAACTTATTATGGCTGAAGGAGGAATTACACTGTTATCAATGACTGCATCTGATGCTGAAGATCCACAAACTCTTCGAATGGTTGCTGGAGCAATTGCTAACCTATGTGGAAATGGTACATTTTATTGTTATGTAGCAAGTCATTTAGTGTTTCTGTTACATTGTAGCATATTTAAAGATGGTGCTCTCGTAGATATTGCATTTGAAGTCAATGCTATCTTCATTTTTCCATCAATATATGTTTTTTTGATGTTCATTCATAATTTTGTCTTCATGGTCTACAGATAGAATATTGATGACTCTGAGATCTCAGGGAGGTATTAAGGCTTTGCTGGGAATTGTAAGATGTGGACATCCTGATGTTCTTTCCCAAGTTGCACGAGGAATTGCTAACTTTGCAAAATGCGAGTCTCGAGCTTCTAATCAAGGTCTACTTTCCTCATAACTATTTGATTCTCAATGCTGAAAACATTAAGCACTAACATAGAAAAAGGACAAAGTTGTTTGTTACTCGGGAATGCACCAAACAAATGTCAGTCCTGCATTGATTAACTTAATGTGTATTTCATGTGTCTAAGCAAGCCACTACGACCAATCTGCTCCCTCCACTTTACTTTCACAAAGCCACTAAAATTATTATTAGCATCAAAGAGAAATTAACAAAATAAAGAGGTAGTTTGGACCCCTTACAACTATATTTTGCACTCTCAGGGATAAAATGTGGCAGATCCTTTTTGATAGAAGATGGCGCACTTCCATGGATAGTACAAAATGCTAATAATGAAGCTGCACCAATCAGGCGTCACATTGAGCTTGCACTCTGCCACTTGGCACAACACGGTAACGCGATTTCTCATCATGTTTCAGATTTTCTAAACATTCTTGTAAAATTTAAACATCCAACGTTATATAAATATTACAGAAGTGAATGCAAAGGACTTGATTAGTGGAGGTGCTCTTTGGGAGCTTGTCCGGATATCTCGAGATTGTTCAAGGGAGGACATACGAAACCTTGCTCGTCGGACTCTCAGTTCTGTCTCAACATTCAAATCTGAATTGCGGCGATTGCGTATAGATTATTAATTATAAACATACCTGGGACTACGCAATTATTTTTGTTCCACAGCTCGTGAGGCTAGTTCTTGAGAATTATTCCTAGTAGCATGTGGGGGGCAGTTGTGTAATGCTTGCTTACCTTGCTATTTTTGTGTTACGAGAAGCAGGGGTTTAGGATGTACTTGTTATATCTAGCCATCACTGACAAGAATGAATGTATGTATAATTGATAGAGGGGAAAAATTCATGCAGAGAAAAATGAGGTTTTTGGGCAGGGGAGAGGTGAGAATATGCTGTTAAACATTGGTTGGTCAAATTTTGACTACCACAATTTTATGTAGAGCTGCCCAATATTGTATTTATAATTGATTATTGATTTGTGTAAGTAATGAAAATCATCATTTTATTTGTTGCCTAAGTTGAAAATAATCGTTCTGAACATTTAAGCGTGGGAGCTTTCTGGTGATGCCGGTAAGTTTGTATTGTAATTTGGATCTGTTTGTTTCTCATCTCAATTTTTAATTTTAAAATCTGTTTTCTAAAAACTGTTTTTGAAAAGAAAAAAAAATCTGCTGTTTTGAGAGTCATGATTCTGTTTAACAGAAGCGGACCCAGATTCCAACTATAGGGGAGACCAACACAAGAAAATAATATTCATGCAATAAATATATAGCGTGGGAACTTTCCGCTGATCCCGGTAAGTTTGTGTTCTAATTTTAAAATCTGTTTCGTATAAAAATGTTGAAAAACTGTTTTTGAAAAGAAAATAAAATAAAAATCTACTGTTTTGAGTCATGGTTCTCCTAAAGATGGTTTTTAAGACAATCAAACGGACACGCCTTTGCCTTGTTTTTTTTCTTCCGTATTTTTAATATTGACCATGATGGGGTACACACACACATATTTACCAATGACATTGGTACGGAATATCTATCAATTTTGTTAATGACTAATTTCTACCGAAAATCTAACTTAAATAAGGTTTCCTCTTCCAATCACATTTTTTCATTTACAAGACTTATCTCTCCTTGAAAAGCATTATGACATCGTGATACCATTGCACAAAAGGGGATGCAAAATTTTTGCACAACGGATTGTGCAAAAATTTCGCACCCCTTTTGTGCATTAATGTTTTTCGGGATATGAAAAAAATACACAATGGATTGATTCCGTTGTGCAAGGAGGATTAAAACATGACAATACTACGAAAGTGTGATTTTGTTGTATAATGTATAGCTGAATCACATTTTCATTTTCCATATTTCTCCATTCAACCGATATTGTAATCCCATTAGATATAAACGCATTTCAATCCATTGACCTAAATAATCTTTAGTTATTTTAAAAAAAATGCACAACAACACCGAAAATAAAGGAGTCTTGATTCCGCTGTACAAAATTTCACAAGGAAATCATGATTCCTTTTGACCACAAAAAAAATTACTTGGCAGTGTGAGTACAGAGAGTAAAGAGCGGGGAAACAAAGGGAAAGAGAAAAAAGGAAGAATGAATGAAGAAAGGGAAAGAAGAAGAGAATGAAGATAAGAGAGGTGAGAAAGGATAGGACAAAAAAGTAGGGGTGTTCGCGGTCCGGATTGGATCGGTTTTGAAGCAAAAAATCATCCGATCCAATCCCTTCGATTTGGTCATTTGATCATCCATTCGGTTTGAATATTTTTTCAAATCCGATCCAATCCAATCCAATTTTTTTCGGTTTGGATTGGATCGATTTTCGGTTTTTTAAAAAGTCTAAAAATAAAACTTATGAGATTTATTTTTATCAAAATAAGGAGTATCTAGCATAAAAAAATACATTTATTGGACAAAAACAAACACCATTTTTTAATTTTCACTGGAAAAACACGTTCATTGGACAAAATAAGGAGCAATGTGTTGGGTTTTTGATTTTTGGACTATGATGGGGAATAGACCCAAGTAGGTAAAGGATAAGGTAAGGTTTATAATTGGATCGGTTTGAATTGGATTGATTTTCACCAGCCAAACCGAAAATCGATCCAATCCAGTGAAAATTTTCGATTTTTCGATTATTTCGGTTATCGATTTTTCGATTCGGTCACCGTAATTTACATCGATTTGGATCGGTTGATTAACACCCCTAAAAAAAAGGGTTACTCTTAACCGGTAGGAGTCAAGAAAATTTTTATTAGGACCAATAATAACTCCCTAATCTCATGGCTTCCCATATGTGTAAAGAGTCTATATAGGATTCTCACAAGGTAATACTTTCTCTTCTAAGACGGGGAGTAGCTATTAAAAATTTGCTTCAGTATCCATTCCCCACGGATCCTGCAAAAAGGTAGTTCTTGATACAAATTGTTGATTCTTTTTTTGTAGAAAAAATATTTTTTAGAGATGTATTACGTGGAGGAATTTGTTGAACTTTTATTCATGGACTGATAAGAATTCTTATTTTTATTTAAATAATATCCTAAAATTTAAAACATAACAAATTCTTAAATATTAAATTACACTATTCAAATTCAAATTATAGATATTTAAATATGTATATTCAAACAAAACTTTGAGGAGTGACCTTGGAAAAGGATGAATTAATTGCACAGTCCTCACTAGATGTCAACTACAAATTGAATTAAAACCCTAGCAATTAATAAATTTCGGATTTCTAATCCAGGAGTCACTGAATTTGTTAAGTTCATATGTTTGTCTGTTTGTTGTATCACTGACACACCATTGTGGACAGAGAGCGCGAGATTTTTTTACTTTCAAAAAATAACACAAAGCAAAGACTTGTATTCTTCATGTTACAAACACCCAATTGAAGAGCAAAATCATGACAACAACCTAACTCATCTCACCGTACTCTCTCTCTCTCTCGCCATTAAACTTGCAGAACGCAGATTACGACGTCGTTGTGACCACAGAGGGTCTTGACGCATTCGCCGTCGTTGGCGTCCAAGATGCGAATTGAGTTAAAAGGAAAAAGTTAGGATGCAGATGGTATACAATAAGACTATACACCTTAGATCAATCCAATGGCCATAAAAAATGGTCCAAAGTAGACCACTTGTAAAAGTGGTCTACCGTAGAATGGCCCTGCTTTGTCAGCTAACTTTATGCATGGAGAGATTGCTAAGTCTCTCTAGACTTGGAACACATTCAAATATATTTTATGTTCTAAATGCAATGTTTTTCCAACCTGAAACAAGTTGCTGTCCCAAAAATCCTGTATCATTTTCTCTATATCCACAAAATTCGAGTTCAACTTTCTATGAACAAAGAGGATGCATAATAAGATAATGTTTCCTTGCTGTCCTTAGTTGCATACTATGATTCAAGCATATGCTGGACGTGACCATGAATTGTATAACTTCTTCCAATACTTCCCCTTTTAAGAAGAAATAAAAACAATAACAAATGTTAATATTCAACGACACATAATTTGACTTGCACATAAGAAAACATCAAATTTTAAATCATTCTCACCTTTTGTATATACAAGTCAGTAGTTCATCTTCCCTTAAATACTTAAATACAATGGTGTGGAGTACATTGAAACACAATAGAACCATTATCTCCACTTGGCCATGCATCTCTGAAGAGTTGCGATAAAAGTTAAACAAGGAAACACCCCAAATATTAGTTACCACACTTAGAGAAAGAGAAAAAGACAGAAAATTATAGATATAATAGATTATATGATGCGAGAAAGAGAAAAATAAAAAATGTTGATGGTTATTTAAAATTATGAAATGTCCAAAAATCAGGACTCTTTTTGTTTTATCTAAAAATAATAATTGAATAAAGTATTGTTTTAATTTGGATAAATAATTAAATTTATTTCTAAAAGTGTAATACAATGATAAAATTAATTGTGGAACCATTTTATTATTAAATTATAATATTAAAAGATCAATTCTTCAATAAATTATATTTTTTAAAGACAAATTTGATATTAAGTTACTAAGGACTGGTTTATTATTAAATTAATTATAAAACTAATTTGTTACATTTAGAAAAAAAAATTGAATTATATATTTTTTCAGGAACTAATTTATGGGCAACTCAAACTTTCAAGAGCACATTTAACTATTTATTAATTTAATTTTTATCAACCAGATATACAATTGTATTCATCTTAATCTAGTGAAATCCCAATTCTCTTGAATTAAAAACTCGTTAACGGTAATTTCAACAAAATGACCTCGCGCATTGCACCACAACTCGAAAAGTAATATCCATATAACAAGAAAATTATCAAACTTGACAAACGAAATTATTAATGGTGGAAAAACTCAAAATTCTTTTAAGAAAATTGGGATAAAATAATTAAGCATACAAGATACAACATTAAACCTCCTGGTAATACAGATCAATTCGGATTGGTAACCCTAGGCTTCTAAAATATAGAAGAACCGGGAAGGTATATCTAAACACAAAATCACTACCAACTATTCAAACACTATGGAACTATACTTTTGCAAGTAACCCGAGGCAAAGGAAAGGAGGAAAATATGAACAAAAGAGACTTGGAGAAAGAATATCCTATATCTCAAAATTCAGGGTAGATCTTAACCCCAAGCAATCAACATGACCGTAGCAAAAGAGGACCAACTGATAAACTAAGCATATCACTGAGAGCTACCTGAACCTCAGCTGACCCATGTTCGCAACTTATCAAGCTTGAGAGGAGAGGGAAAAAATGAGCCAGGTTCTTCTCAAAAGATATATCTCCCAAATTACAAATAGCTTGAAGAGTGGTCACAACAAGCGGTGCACGTGCAGCCAATTCTCTTCGCTTCCCCGAGCCTAGAGGAATTAACCAATGCAGATGTCTACCATGAGAAGATTCAGATACTTTTCCAGCACCTGCAACTTCAATATAGAACTCCAAGACCTCCTGACAAAGTCGAATGAGATGTGTCTCGACCTCAACCTCCTCATAACTAGGAGGTCTGTCCACAACGAGGTTCTGTAAAAATGTGAGGCATATTTGGTAGGACTCATTCTCCAGGCGTAACAGTGGAGGGTCTTGCATTTGAGTCATAGAGCCAAACTCTTGTAACTTTGAACGTAAAATAATATTGCTGTTAATCTTGTGAGCATGTAATGCCACATCATGCAAAGCCTCAAACAAGATTAATATGGTTTTTGCTGAAAGTTGAGATCGGTACATGTTATAGATCTCCAACACCGCCTGCCAATTTCAGCAAGTCAACATTAATTTTCAAAAACTAGATACCGATGTTTTTAACAGAAATGATGTATTAATGGAAAATGATTCCTCCTTTTTAGAGCATATACAATTTTAGTAATGCCAAAATAGTAATCTATGACGGTAATATATACTAAGAAAAGCATCTTCAAGTGAAACATTGGTTATGGCTTATTCGACATTTTACCATTGGGCAAATTTTTTAGCCCGTTCTTTCAATAAGGCATTTAACAATGTCCGGAGGAATAAAATAAACCTACCTGGATCAATAAAAGCTGAACAGCAGCTCGGCACTTTGCATCAGATAAATATGCATAAAGATTTTGAGTCCTCGGGCTTTCAAAATTATCATGTGAGCCAGACTCAGCATGATCCCTGTCATCTTCAGCCATTGAAGCATGCTCATGATTTACAGTCACAAAGTTTCGACTGTCAAGGAATGAAAAGTTAGGTAGTGTTGCATTTGCTGCTTCTTTTAGTGACAAAACCACTTCTAACCACTTCTCATCAGAAAACAGCTCCCCAGCATTACTCATCAAACGAACAAATGCAGCAATACCAATGCCAGCCAGGCTTTGATGAGGGCGCTTTATAAAGCTTACCAGGAGCATCAACACCTTTCTTAAAAGTGGATTGACGGTGTTATAGAAGTTGACAAAAAGATCTACAACCAATTGGAGGGCTAATGTGCATGTCTCATAAAGCCATGCATCTTGATCAAGCTGACCATCAGTCTCTACTTCATTGACCTCTGATGTACTCCCTGAAGGATCAATAGCATGACGAACATAATCAAATATTGGAAATAGGACTGATTCAAATACTCTTTCCCATAAAGGTAGTGAAAAGAGGTGGCCATGGTTGCGTAAGGTTTCAAACAGGACTTTCAAGGCGCTTTGCCTTATCTCAGACCTTGGGTCAAAGCTAAGCTCAGACAAACCTGCACAAAAATAGGTGTTGAATAAGTACATATATAACCCTCTAAGCTTCATATAAATTGAAACAAAGGTTGATTGCGAATAGCAGAAAGTAGTCGCTAATCATTTGAGCTAGTAACAAAATATAAGCTATCTAGGTTAGCTCTAATTCATGCCTGGACATAATACAATGTCCTTACCAGCCAATAAAGGAAACCAGAAATAGAGATGATCATCCTTGTCTGTCACCTCTCCATTATCTTGTTTCCCCTCTTTTCCCGTTCGAGGTGATGGAGTAGATATCTTTCCATAACTTTCCTTGTCATTATTCATTGATGAAGATCCAAGGTCTCCTTCTGCTAGTTTTGTTGCACAGAATCGAAGGAAAGCAATGGCATTTAGGCTAATCTCTTTGTTAAATCTACTATTTGTGAATGCAATTAGACAATTCACACAATCTGTAAAGGTGGTGGTTTCAGTCTCAGTGATGTGTGGAAAGTACTCTCGAATAATCTTCTCCATAATTTCAAAAGCCAAGAGTACAATGTTTTTGTGGTCATCATATGCTGCTGTTGTGAATACCTGGAATTAAGTCCACAAGCAATGAGTAGAAATAATGAAAGAAAAACTTCAGCAGACAAAAACATTTTCCATACAAATTGAAGCCCTCTATGGAACAGAAATTAGCCCTACCATGAACATGCTCTTCCATCCTGATTTTACATTGTTGACACGGGATAAAACCATTTGAGAGACACATCTAATGATAAGTTCTCTAATTTCAACAGCACTACTCTTGCGCATAACAATGACAAAAGGCTTCATAAATTCATTTTGAAAATTATAATTAGCCAATTCCTCCCGCTCCAGAAATTTCATTGACAACTGACGCAAGGAATCCATTGCAAAAATTGCAATTGAAAGGTTTCCAGAACAGCCAATGGTTACAAAGAAATCTGAGAGAACATGCCATATGCTTGACCACACAAGCCTGATGCGGTTCATATTATAGTGCCTGTTACAGAATAATCACCTCAAAGTCAAACAATGTAATTAAGGCAGCAGTGTATAAACATTAATTAATCGCAAATCACAAAATCATAAACCTAATGTTCTGTCCCAATTTTTTATTTTCTGGATCAGTTGCACCTTCCCAATGTCATCTTTAGGGGCATTAGTAACTTTCCCTCACCAATAAAATTAAACAATTTCTGAATTGTTTCCCCCATAAAAAAATGGTCTCTTCACATGCAAACCCACATTTTATCTACAAGAATTGGACAGAATACTAGTTCAAAATTCAAATTATCAATTTTACCAACCTACAAAGGGTTTTGCATGAGATTTGGGGATTTAAAAGGGGCAACGTGTCAAATGAGAAAAAGTAACCAGGAAAACAAAGTTCTTGGATTATAACCAACAATGGACATTGAAACTGCCAAGAAGATCAAGGTTCCAAAAATGCCCTTAAATTTATTGTTTACTATACTAATCACCAAGAGCCTCGAGCGAAAATAAAGTTCAGAGGGAAGCAAGGGAGTAGCATGCATTAGTAGAAAGATAATACATACGCAATCTCAACTATCTTTGTAAGGCTGAACACCCGTGGATCAGATGGAGATCTGAGTTCCTCCATGGAGACTTTGCATAAAGCCTTAACAAAATCTATTATGGCCTCACTATTCAGCTTCTGACTCCGAGTGTATATGCGATTCATTTCTGAGCTTCCAACTTGTTCCAACATATTCAAATTAGAAACTAGATTGTTCACCTGTTCCGATGTGACAGCTCCAGAAGTATTACTGCTGATTCCAGTGCTATCATATGAACCCCGCATCACTGTGGCAGCTGCATATTGCATCCTCCCAGGTCCCTTTTTCTTCAAAACGGGGAGAATAGTTGATTTCGCTTGTTTTGTTTTTTCAGAATCATTTTGAGGAAATGCAAAGAATGTGGCATCTGGTGGGGCCCCTTCTCCTAAAAGATGTAGATGTTCAAATCGGGAAACACAGGTCAAGATATGCTCCCAAGCTTCTTGTAAGTAATTCCCATCCTCATCAGCAATAGTAACAATCACCTATCAATAATTCATATGCAAAATCTGAAGTCAAATCCACAAGAGTTTAACATATGCTTTCAGATATTTTATAACTCATCCTAAGTGGAAGTATGTATAAGCATCTTTAGATAATGTTTTCTCACTTCAGGCAGGAAAACTTCCACAACATATCCCATTAATTCAGCAATTACTAAAATTGCAGCAGCAATTTTTGTGATCTCACTAGAAAAAAAAAAAGAAGACAGCCTTTTTCAATTAATATGCATTAGTGGAAAATAACTCGCAAAGAATAACGCTTTAGATAGTTCCGAATCATCAAGAAGGATCCATTTTGCAACTAACACTTGTTCAAACTATGTGAAGGTGGTGCATAAGAACTTGCTGCTGAAAGCACTTTGTGCAAAAAGTACAGCAATGTGAAAATTAACAAGTTCTTCAATACCACTTCTACAACAGAGTGCATTAATGAAAAGTTTTTCTAAAGCGATTTAAAACATGCCCCTACAGCATCAAAAAGTCAGGCCAATATAAATGACTTCATATCAAATCAGGGGAAATTGTGATTAATTTGTCAGGATGGAGTTGTGCAAACCATGAAAAGAAATATTTAAGGAATACCACTTGACTATGTTTGAAAGTTGCCTTCCCCGTGTTTAGATAATTAAGAGTGAAGAAAGGGAAGGCAATACAGGTTGTCAGCATCAAATTAAAATATGTGTATAACCCTTTCTCAACCTTTTCAAAAAAATAAGTTTCTAAAGACAAAATAGTAAATGACACATTTTTTTTTAAAATAAGAACAAAACTAAAACCACTAATTACCCCTCAATTGGGAGCTATTCATAAGCCAGCTAAAAAAGGATTATAAATTTACCAACCTTGATTGCATCTACATTTTTCTGCTTAATATCAGCAGGAGAATGCAGGGAGGTAAACTTGGCTAATGAAGTCACAAAGGCATCTCTGTGAGTCTTCATGGACATTACAGAAGTAACATGAATAGCATAACGGAAGCCTTCAAGACAAAGTGCTATTACAATTTCATCATCACTTTGATCAAGAGGAACACTGAAGGCAGCTAACATTGGTGCCCAGCACACCTCAATCATGAATCTGAGGATTACAACATCAGTTGCTGCATAATAGACTGACCTACAAATTGCAAGCAAATAAATATCAATAACACGCGCATAAAAACTTTTCCCCCCAAAATATTTTAAAACAAACAGCAATAGAAAGAAAAAGAAGTATAAAAAGAGGAGTAAATCAACTTCAAAATTCCAAACAAATGATCTGATTGGCATAATAGATCCAAAAGAAAGCATAAAAACACCCTACTGTGAACATTTCAGGTTCACACATCACACTTCAAATCGACATGGACCATGTAGAGCAACAGATATATTCTAGTAAAAGTGGTATGTGTATTATGTTGGAAGGATTCAAAAGCCAACAGAAGGTTCTTCATGCCAAAAATAGATTAAGGTTAATTCATGACCTGAGAAAAGAAATTCGACTAGAAGAATCCTTCCAACATAATGAGAAAATACTGGAGAACATACTCGGTTTTGCGAGCTTTTTCTTTGAATTGTTCTTGCATATGTCGGATTAGATCATCACTGGTCTCCATATTACTGTCTTCCCCACGCTTCCGGACCACAATATTCAATATACTATCCAAGCCTGAAAGTCTGTTGGAGTTCACAGCTTGTTTTTGCTGGGCTTCCAGATCAACTTCTTTCATTTTGATCTCATTTCTAGATATTCGTTCATACAAAGACCTTAAGTATTCCTCTGGTACATCTTTCCCATCATCTATGCCACGATTATTTTTTATGAAATCTTCAGCCGACATCTGCATAACTCAACGAACAAAAAGAACCTCATTACATATGTCATAATCATAACCATATGAAAATGAACTTCTAGAATTGACAGACCGCACCTTGTTTTTCACCATAGGATTGTGGGCATCGGTATTAAGCAGTATCACAGAATATGCAAGGACATATGCTGTATCAGCACTAGAAAAGACTTTTGGATTACATTTGCAATATCGTTCTGCAAACTTTTCCATGATTCGATCAATTTTCTGTGCCTCACCAGGCAGTCTAAAGCCTTGAAGAAAGGCCCTGATTGCCTCATCAAACTCCATCCCTTGAAAGTCAAAAGAATCCACATATGCATGCATTACTTTCAAGGATAACTCTTCCCTTTCTCCTAGATAGTCACCAATCAAAGTCTTGTTCAACCCAGATGCATCTTTAAGAAAAGCAGCAATTTCCTCTGGTGAATTACCCACTTTGTTGGCATTGATGAGGAATTCAATTCCTTTCTTTGGCTTCCTATTAAAAAGTGATATACCTTCCTGCCATAAACTTAGCATTAGCTTCCTAGAAACAGTTGAAGAAATAACAGAGATCTGCTTGCAATTCCAAAATTTCTGCACTTGCTTACCTGAAGTTTCAGTTTATAAGCCCGGCGTTGCTCAATAGTTGAAACCTCAGAAGCCTCATTGGAGATTTCAGAATGGGTGTCTGATCCTTCAACTGGCTCTTCTTCATTCCCATTTTCCATGGGAAGACCTCCAGCTTCATGGCCATTATCAACTGCTTCAACTTTCTTGCCTGAATGAGGATCTGGAATGCGCAATTGTTTGTTCATCCAGTCTCCCATTGATTTTAAAACAGAAACTAAGCACTTCATGGCTTCATGTTTCAGTGTTTCCTCTTGAGGTGGCAAAACTGTGGTTGTTGCACCAGGAGGGACACCTTGGGCAGTTTTAAGAAGTCCATTTACCATCCTAGGAGGAACATAACAATTAAATATAAGTACAGAGTAGACAAATTGACAATGAAGACAACCACATCCACACCAGCACAAATGGAGTACAAAATCAATCCAAGAACATTAAATGATAACAAACTGGGGATACATATTATAAATTATAAATATAATTCATAGAGTATACCAACTAAAATAAAACATAGCAAACCTCTCAAATATGTTTGTTGAATTGACATCACAGTCATAGTTGATAAAAATGTCTACTAATATCTGTGAATCATCACAAAGCTTCTCTAGAAAACGAAGCACTATCATCTTTTGCTGAAAATTAGGTTGAGCAACATTTTCTAGAACCCTGAGAACAATCATGGGGAAAAATACTCCAATTTCCGCTTTCAGTCCAGCTCTAAATCTTGATACCAGACTAATGAAGATGGAGCAAGATAGCTGAAAAACGACCAACAGAGTTGAGGCACTATTCTTCAACAATGATAAACATAGGTACTGCTTGATGGCACCCAAAAACCTGCTTCAACAGTCAATGCAACCATCAGTAGTGTTTTTTTTTATCATCCTAGAAAGATACATGATAAAATAGAAGGAAAAAAGTGTCCAGTTGTGCCTAAAAGACAGAAAAGATAATGTAAAAATTTCATTAATGAGAGCTTAAAAGAAGTTCAAACTGAAAAAAAAAATTGATACAAAACCAAAATCCTAAAGACAATAGTAAAGGAATTAAAAATCACAACACAGTAATAGTCCATCTTGTGCAAAAAAAATATAATAGCACAACATTAATCTCATGCAAATCATGGACAAAATTTTATGTGATTTGATAAGTTACTCTAATTCCTGATGAATTACAAATTATGAGGACAAAAGGGAATTTTTAAGCAGTAGATACCACAACTAAAAATAATTCATGCTGATAGAGTGCAAGATTGAATTTCTCCTTTTATGCATTCATTCCCATTTAACTTTATTGACAGCAAGAAATAGGAAGACTTTGCTACTGCACATGACTAGCATAGCCAAGCTAATGTCGGTGAACAATGCATAAGATACTGTAGGATTGGAAACCAAAACTTAGCACCGATCATTGCAAAAGGTAAAAACAACATTAATACATATACTACAACTAAAATTTCATGCATGAGTTTGGATAATTTGATACATAGATCCTATACATCTACTACATGAGTGATTTTATGTCATATTTGATAGTTATTAAGAGTCACAAGAACAAGAAGACCACAGTTCCATAGCAAGTTTCACATTGCACTTGTAAAAGCACACACAAAAATCTTCCCAAGTAGAAAGTACTCTGCCTTCCTGTGTTGAGTGCATTGTCAGCTTCTACTTTTCTTTGCATGGAAAAGCCAGCAGCCTGACTCTGTTTTTTCATACACAACAGCAATTGTATACAGACCAAGAAAAGCATATGATTTTTTTTTATCAGCAAGAAAAAAAAATTATTGCATATTGCATAATCATAAGTTAGCAATGCTAGGGTGCCAAAAACAGTCTAGAGGAAGGTGCTACAGAAGAGAGTTCTTGTTGCTTACGTTTGGACTAGTAGGGAAATACATAATGAGGTTAAAACAAGTATGTGAATACAATGGGGTCATTTATGATCAATGGATGCCGGTCAAGCTTAAAGGAAAAATTATTGCATAAACTTAAGTTGACAATGCTTTATGGTATCGGTACTAAATTTAGGGGTGGTAAAGTGCCAATAAGATTATAAGTTATGTGTTGCAAAGAATTAAAGTTCATAAAAGAATATGATAAAAAATAAACGTATTAAGGGAAAAATCTGTTGAGGAAAAGATGGTAGAACCATAGAATCAGACATAACATGGTTTGGTCATGTAAGATGAAAACCAATAGAAACCCTAGTAAAATGTGTTGGATCAAATGGAGAAAGACCAAGAAAAACTTTAAGTGAAAGCATTAAAAGGACTTTAGATCTTAAATGGTCTCTCTAAAGGCCTGATTTTTGATAGATCATAATGGCATCAATAGATCCACGTGGCCAAACCCACCTAGTGGGAAAAGGCTTTTGTGATTGTTGTCGAACACACAAATTGTCCATACCTTAAATCTATGCAAAATCCAGATTTGCTAATTGCTTGTTTCAAAAGGTACAAACAGTAGGGTGATGAAAAACAAACAAAACAACTATTATACAGCAGCATCCTGGAATTACATAAAATTGAAAAAACGGAGATTGAAACAATGTCCCCACTGAGGGAAGCCAAATATTCACCCAGGAACATAGAATCTAAAGATCATATATAGCTTCTGTGGGATCTTGATTATTAGCTCAACCGAAAGTAAAGTACAAGGTGTGTGTTTGGCACATGTGAAGCCTAATCAAGCAATATAACAATGGGTGAGATTGTTTAAACTTAAAAAAAACAACTTCAAAATAAGCACTTTTTAAAGAAGCAGATAGGATTTGCTTCTTAAAAAAAGCAAAAAACTGTTTATTTTAAGTAAAAGCAGCCTAGACAAACATATCAGAAAACCATAAAACTGTTTATTTTTATTTAAAAAACCACTTGTTTTGAAAAATAAGATTAAACAAACTAACCCAATATGACATTTAAATGCTTCTCTTCAGTCTTTCCATATCTTGCATCATAAACATCATAACTCCCAAAATATCCTCCACTATATATCATTTCACGTTAACAGCCCAAATGAAAGCGAAATTTGAGTTATCAACCTTGACAGAACTTTTACAAAATGGAGTCACATTACCACCTTCCAGTACCATGTTTAACACAGCATTACAGCTCCTAGTTGTCTATCACAGTATATCACCATAATTAAACCAAGAAATGTCCTCACCCTGACTAGCCAAACATGCTAGCAACTTTAAAGTTTAAACTAAATCCCTAAAAAAGTAAAGCAATATGATAGCATACAACAAAAATTTTACCTTTCACTAGTCCTGAAGACAGCTCCAGCATTCTCCAGTAAGATCTTCAACAGCTCCAATGCCACAATCTTCCCCTTCATCAACTGTGGATCCGCATTCGCCTCCTTGGGAGGCGTCTTCATGGACAACTTACAAAGAGCCCGGAACACCAAAAAGGCATCTCTCCTGAGCTTATTCCCAATCTGAATCTCCAAATCATCGTCCCTCTCCACCACCTCCCCATCCACCAGCTCCTCTTTCCTCCCCTCCAATGCCGTCTTGTACATACTGATCTCCCAATACTTAGCATCCAACATGTCCTTGTCAGTGGAATCCAACAAATCTGCCGGATTCGCAGCCTCCACCGTTGCCGTGATGGTGGTCTCAAACGCGCCGTCGTGCGCGGCCTCCGCTGCCGACAGCGTCACCGGATTCAAAACTCCATCAATGTCTTGCACAATCCTGGTGATAAAACCCTGCACAGACTGCGTCATCGAGTTATCCACATCAGATTTCTCCACAGGATCCATCAATTCAGCCACAACAATAGGCTGAACCGGAACCGTGGACGAATCCGCCTCCATCCTCCTAAACACAATCACTAACATCTGAATCAACGACGCTTTCGCCGTCGTCTGATTCACTACATTCTTACTACTTAGGTATATGTCATAACAAGTTCTCACAATCAAGAGCAAGCAATCACCGTGAATTCGCAGCGAAATCGATGTCACTGCTGACAAGAGAGTCTTCAGCACGAGCAATTCAACGGCATCGTCGCCGAAGTTGTGGCACTTGCACACCGCCTGGATCAGGCTCGCAAGGAGCTTCGCCTCGGGGGCTCCACCGCCGGAGTCCGCCTCGCCGCGGAGGAAGCCGTGCGCGATGAGCCTCTGCACAGCATCGACGGCAGGATCCGCGATCTTCACGACGCCGGAGGCCGTGGCGGCGATGAGCGGGCGGAGAATCGACTCCGACTCGGCGAGGGAGTACTCCACGGGGCCGCCGTCGTGGATCGGGCCGGGAACCGAAGCCTCCGGCTCGGCGGCGTCGGCGGAGGCCGGCGATTGAGGCTTCGGCGGCGAGGTTAGGATTTCGATAACGGACTTGCACTGGTGCGCGAGCTTCGCGTGCTTTCGCCACGACGCGTTCTTGATGATTTTCTCGAGCGCGGGAACGAGCACCTGCTTCAGACGGGAATCGGCTTCCGAAGAAGCCATTCCCGAGTTATGGACGAGTCACGAGTCAGTAACGCGCCTAGGATCTCGCTTTGCTCCTCCGGTTGGTGGAGCTTGAAGACAATGGCGGCGAGTTGACTCCGTGAGTTGCGGGAGAGCGAGTCACGTTTTTCTGGATCTAAAGCATGTTATTGCTAATGCTAGCGAGAAGTGAGACAGTGTTGGATTGAGGATTACGGTTCCATTTTGCGATAGGCTTCGAGTTTGGATGTGAATTGACTTGATAACCCTCCCTAAGTAGATCGTGTTGAGGGCAAATATGTCTTTTCGGTGTTTCTAGTTCTAACCTGTTCTTTCCAACGATGATAAGAGAACCCAATTTTCTAACTCCGAATCCAAGCCCCCCCGAGGTTCCAGAAAGAAGAGGTTGCTCAAATTTGAATACGAGTGAGTGAAACAGCGTTTGCCTTTTTTATTGGTTTTGGTCCTTTTCAACTGTAGCAGTAGAGGTTTTCACTTTTCAGACTTCTGTTTTGACAAAACCGCGAATTGGAACTCGTAGAGTGATGCATTGAATCGGTGAGTTTTGTAAGATCTTCACACCCTTTTCTGTTAAGTTTTACTCATTAAAAATTGGCATCTTGCTTGAGAAATTTTTTTGCTATTCGACAGGAATAATAAGTTGTGTTAGCGTTTTTCTTAACTAATATATGTTAATTAATTAATTACCATCGTTTGCTTCTGTATTGAATTTTAGGAGCATGTTTAGGATATCACAACAAGGCAAGTGAATGCTGAGATAAAAAAAAAAAAAAAAAAGAACATTCATCAACTTCTTATGTTCCAACTGCTAGCTAGTTCTGGATGAATATCATAGGAGATAACATGTGTTGGTTTTGATCACACTATAATGATGGGCACCTATTGCAATAACCTACTGTGCAACTTTTATTATCCAAACTACTCAATATCCAATGATGTTACCAAATTTTGTCGAGTTCTGACCAGAGGAAACTCATTTTGCCAAAACCCCGTTTATTTTGCTTTGCGTAAACACCGTTTTGATTCAGTAATAGTCAGTGTTGGTTTGGAGGAAGTTGTTAAAGAAGAAGCGAAAGAAGACAATGACAGAAGGTATAGGTGGATTGAGGTTGGCAAAAATGTCACAAAAGAACAACAACAGGCCATATCTAGACTTCCTTTCAGGATGGCGGATCGATGCAAAGCCTTGATGAGACAGATTATATGTTTTTCTGCAGAAAAGGGCTCCATATCTGATCTTTTGAGATCATGGGTGAAGTTAATGAAGCCTACCAGAGCAGACTGGCTTTCAGTTCTGAAAGAGTTGAAAATAAGGGAACATCCTGTTTACCTTGAGGTATTTCACATTTTATCTTTGCTTGATATATACTATTGGTACTGAGGTTTGAAGCTATGCAAACTATCCAAATTGCATATGGTGGTGCTGTATTTATACCCCATTGATTTTGTTAGTATTAAATGTGAAGACCCACGCAAAGATGCAAGTTTGAGGTTTATGTATTTACCACAAAGTAGTGAACTTAAACTAAAAGAAAATAAGAAATTAAATTTACATGCATTATGGAAATTGATATGTTGTCCATTTCATGGCTCTTTGATTTTTAATTGGAAGGGGAATGCAGTTTTTTCCTCTAACCATTTAAACCTCCTGGTATGTCGAGAGTAAGTTTGTGAAGCAAGGGAGTGATTTACTTCCGTGTTGAAAAGATAGGAAGAAAATTTAAGCAACATGATATTTATCCAACTGTTTTTCATGGTAGGTGATCATTTTCTTACCTGAATCCATGCACCTTAATTTGTTTGTATTATGAGTGAAACATTTTATTTCTTTATGCCATACAGTCTAAAATTAATATGTGGATTTATACACATTTTTAGGTTGCAAAACATGCTCTTCTAGAAGAATCCTTTGAAGTCAATATTCGTGACTACACAAAGATAATACATTATTATGGCGAGCACAATCTATTGGAAGATGCTGAAAAATTTCTCACACTCATGAAGCAAAGAGGCTTCATCTATGATCAAGTAATTCTGACTACCATGGTTCACATGTACAGCAAGGCTGGCAATCATGACCGAGCCAAGGAGTACTTTGAAGAGATCAAATTGCTCGGCGAACCTTTGGATAAAAGATCATATGGCTCGATGATCATGGCCTACATCAGAGCTGGAATGCCTGAAGAAGGAGAGAATTTACTTCAAGAAATGGAGGCACAAGAAATACTCGCAGGCAGCGAGGTTTACAAGGTGCTGCTTAGATCCTATTCTATGATTGGTAATGCGGAAGGTGCACAAAGGGTGTTTGATGCAATTCAACTGGCCGGTATCACCCCAGATGATAAGATTTGTAGTTTGGTTGTTAATGCTTATGCTATGGCTGGGCAAAGTCAGAAGGCTCTAATTGCATTTGAAAATATGAGGAGAGCAGGTATCAAACCTAGTGATAAATGCATAGCTTCAGTGTTGGTTGCATATGAGAAGGAAAGTAAGATAAATACTGCATTAGAATTGCTAATAGATTTGGAGAGAGATGGCATTATGGTTGAGGAAGAAGCTTCTGCGGTACTAGCTAAGTGGTTCCGAAAACTAGGGGTGGTGGAAGAGGTAGAGCTTGTTTTAAGAGACTTTGCTACTAGTAATCAGATAAGCTAATGTAGAAGTTACAGCATTATAATTTTTTTGAAGCTTTGTGAAGGCAATTTCAACTGTTCTGGAAATGTTTTTTTTCCATGATGTAAGTTACTAGATACAGTGATACTCTAGTTTTGAGATACCAAGGTTATATACTGACAATTTCTTTCTTTTTTCCATCTCTGGCCATGATACCAGAACGACTAGATATCAAGATTATGAATCAGTGTAACCTCATCCTCTTTTTCCTTTGTCACTGCACCTCTACTGGCTGAGTATTCTATGGTGGTGAGTTCTGAGATGCAGTTCACTTCTTATTTCCTCTTCTGACCAAAACTAGTGGCAACACCAATTCTCTTGGGTTCTATTGCAACATGAGCAATCATTGAACGGATTACTCCCTTTCCGTGCTAAAATTCTCTGATAGTAAGTGCATGTTGAATAAAGATTAAATTTGGAAAAATGGTCTCTTTTTTTTTTTAAAAAAAAAAAAAAAAGATGCTCTATTGGAAAGATGGCAAAAATAAGTGTTTATTTCTTTAAAATAAGTTTAACCAAATGCGTGTAACATAGTTTGAGATACCTAAAGATTATGAAATGATAAGGACACAAATATTTCACAAGTCATTTTAATTAGTTTTAAATTTTTTTATTAACTGAAAGACATATTTTATTATTTGATAAATAAATTGTTTTAGTATTTTTAAGCTTTTTTTAAAAGCACTAATTGAAGTAAACGAATTTTTTTAAAGCGCTAGCTTCTATTTTCTTATATTTATTAATTTTTCTTATTATCATTTTTAAATAAATATGATTTTTGAATAATTTTGTATTAAACGATTTATTTAAATTAACACAATAAAAAAATTACCCACAAAATGTAACATAAGTAATAAGTAGTAGTCCTTTAAGCAAATGTTGGAGATTTGATCCCTTTAATAAAAGTATATATTTACCTATTGTTTTATAATATGAGAAAATATTTAAAATTTCTCTAATTTTTCATT
>PYAF01005756.1:970849-990849 GCA_007407185.1 Glycine tomentella
ACGCTGCCTTTGATGAAGCCTACGACACACTCTGATTGTGCTAATATTTGAATGTTCCAATCAAGAGGTGTGTGCGTCTGTTCTCTGTTCTGATCTTGATTTCAAGGCTCTATGTATATATATGTGTGTGCAACTACTAGTTCATGCAGTCAGCTAATACTTCAGGGACTTGGTTAACTTCTGGTATTGAATAAGTTACTTCAAATTCTCATGATGTAATCCAGAGATATAAGATACACCAGTGATATAAGATTGGTTTCATTATTTAAAAAAAATGATAAATTTAATTTTTTATTAATAAAAATTACAAATTAATAATTAACATTTATAAAAAAAAATATTACCAATAGGACCAACTAAATGGTAAGTGAAGCAGTCCATTTAAAGAGAATTTTTTTTATTACTTTAATCGGAAGAACTATATTTAATATTTTTTACAACATGGTTTTTTTCTTTATAAAAACATGAGATGTAGAGTGTGTCTGGTCCAGTTTATTTTTAAATTATTTTTCTCCTTAAGAGAAGAAGCTGGGCCAAATAATATTTACATAAAAGTCTTTAAATTTTTAAAAGCTTATTTTACGGTGTAAATTTTACGAAAGGAGCTTTTAAAAAAAGTGCTATAGAGGACCTTTTGATTGCTTTTGCGGAGCTTATTTTGCCAAGGCTTCCATCCGATTCAGCGTAAGTCTGCATTCTTCTTCTTTTTTCATTTTTTTTTTCCTAAAACAACTTTGGATTGGACTTAATCGATTATGTGTGGCAATAACAATTTGCTTCTTTTTTTTACCATATGCGGTAACAATTTTGCTTCTTAATGGATTCTTATTTATTCAAATTTTTAACGAGATTTGATATTATTGAACTATATTCAAATAATTATTTTTACTTCTTTCAAAATATTATTGAACAATAAATAATTAATAAATATTATTTTAAATCATCACTAAAATAAATTAAAAAACTTAAATGCTTATACTTTAATATTTTTTTACTTTTATAATCATTAAAATAAATTTATGTAATTAAATTAATTTTGCACAATATTTATTATTTAATAAATAGTTTTTATTAGATAAGATAACTAATTTTAAATAAAATTGATATTTTCAAAAAAAAAAAATTACCAAACGCCTTTTAGCTTTAAAAGAGCTTTTAAGTTAAAATAATAAAATTTAACAAACAACTTATACTTATTTTTTTTTAAAGCTCTAATATTAAATTTTTATTTAAAAGTAACTTTTAAATCAAAAATAAGTTGGACCAAACACACCTTTAATAGATATACTTTTAAGTTAACCCCAATTGTACTAACCTGACCCAATTTTACCCATTCCTTAAATGGGTTAATCCAATCCAACCTAGTTAAATTTGATCTTCAAAAACGTGATCTGACTTGACCTACCATGGATTGTTAGTTAAATAAATTGACTCACTAAGCCATCTAAAATTTAAAAAATGCTTTCTTTATTTAAAAAGAAAATTCAACAAAAAATCAATTTTTTTAGAAAAATAAAATTGAATAAATTACAAAAATATTAATTAAATTAAATCTTCCATTATCCACACACTACAACAAAATATATTATCACAAGTTAGAAGCCTAGAACTATGACAATAAAAATTTAAAAATAATTTTTAACAAAACACTAAATAAAATAATGTTGAATAATATTACAAAATGATAAAAATGTATTTTAAGTGAATTAATTTATTATATTTCTAGTTAAATGAAAAAGACACTTTAAAGTCTTAAAAAATATTTAATATACTAGTGGGTTTGTTTTTAGATGGGTTAGGTGAACCAATCCAATTCAATGTAGGTTCATCCCAGGAGGGACCAGGTCTTAAGTGGATTAGGTTAAGTTTTACATACAATTGCATTTTTTTTTTCTTTTTTGGGTATGATCTAGTTACAATCTATGTTGAGTCAAATTGGCTCATGAATTTAATAGGTGGTTACAAAAAAAATATATATCACTTATATGATACTATGGAGTAATTGTGTTTTTGAAGATATCTCTCTTACTTTACTACATCTTAAAAGAAAAGAAGTAAAGTGACTCCTAATAAAGGAACTAAAGATTATATTTTAGGTCCACCAGGAAAAAAAAAATATTTGCTATTATTATTTATAAAGTAAAAAAGTCTCATATTGATTAAAAAAAAAAAAGTCACATAATTTAATAAAAAGGTTCAACATATTTATAGTAAATTTTTTTAAAAAAAATACTTTAGACGTCATTTATTGTTGGACCCAGCCTTTGTATCGGATTCAGTGCAAGAGAGATAAGCTTGAACTCTAAAAGGAAACCATGAGATTGAAATCCTTAGAATCAAGTTGACATTTTATTTATGTCAAATAGATCGCAAGTACTCAGAACAGAAGTTTAGTTCTGTTGTATTGCATCATGGCATGATAACATATTTTGTCGCAAGGGTTGAGAATCAAGTAACTTAATTGCTTATAACACATTTTTTCGACCTTAGCCCTCTAAAGCTATATTTATGCAGATAGTTTGCACAGTCGAAATAATGATTCAGTCAAAACACATTTTTACTCTCTTAGCGTTTAGCTCCTCCCCATTCCCGCTCTCTTATCATGCCTGGCTGGAACGAAAGTTCACAAAATCAGTGGTCCCAAAGTTCAAAAAACCACTATAAGTCTATAATCCTGACAGAAAGTTAAATAGAAAGAAAAAAAAAAAAAAAGGAAAAGAAAGGGAAAATAAGAAAAGACAGTTATTTTCATTTACTGCTCTATGTTGTCTTAAGTGGTTGACAATAAAGGAACGTAATTATATACAATTACTCATATTACCCATATGTGTTTAATACTGTCATGAGATTATTGAAATGTATAATGATAGTTAAGTTTACCTCGCAAATGATTAATTATATTATGAGATTATTAACCATCACATGTGGCTGATTACATGTATATATATATATATATATATATATATAATTAATTTTATTGCACAAATAGATTCAGATAAAAGAGCATGATTTGTTTATAATTATCGATAATAATAGTAATATATATATATATATAAGATAATTGTAATATCTAACTGTGATTAACTTTATCTCACAAACGATTACTGGAGTTGTGGAGAAGAGAAGAGAGTAGGAGATCGAAGCAAAGTCATAGAGAGCTCCATTTGTGTTGCACGTCGTTCTGTAAATCCTTGATCATGGTTTTACTGGAGTTGAATTGAAAAGTCGTCTATAGGAATTGAATTTAAAAGGTGTTGGGTTTATAAATTTTTAAAAATACAATAAGAAAATAAAGAGCTTGGAGAAGCTAAAAATCATCACTTATTTCAAAATTTAAAACATTAATGACATAACTTTTAAAACATAAATAATCACAACAACAAAAAAATATATTAAAACATATATAAAGGTAACATTAATTTAACCTAATTAATGCCACTTATTTTGCAAGGTTTTTTCTAAACACAAGTTCCAAAGAGGCAAATATGGGATGTAAATGGTTGCAACCATGAAAAAACTTTCAACCATGGTCAAACATGACCATTATCATAATGCGCATGCATCCTCCTCTTTCCATATAATTCATGACTCATTGACGATCGAGAGCCACATATTATACTATCAGCACGTACTCGATCGCAAAAGAAATTCGAAATATAACTAGCAAGCAAATGCATGTCTATACTATTGCAAGTTTTTTTTTTTCCAACAAAATAAAAAAGGATTAAAGAAAGGAAGGAAAGAACAATCATATATGATCATGATTATTATAATAAATATACTTGCTCATATATATACTGAAATATGTTTGAAAATTTTAGATCCCTTGCTAGTCTAGTTTCTAATTAAATTCCAATTACCAAAGGAAAAATATATAAGTTCATTAACTTATAAAGCAAAAAAGATGTTTGATCATTAAGAAAGCGAAAGAGATGGTGAAGCATTGGAGCTTGACGCAGGAGGTGATGGAGGAGACCCATGTCTATGAGGAATGCCACGTGCCACGGCTTGAATGTCAGCACCAATGGTGGTTGATGGAGGAGCAGCAGCAGCAACGTATTGACGTGAGTCTATGGCCCTCTGTTGCATGGCCCATGAAGTTTGGCCCAGTGGATCAAAAAGTGAAGACAAATCATAGGTGGTGGCCGGCACTGCCGCAACGGTGGCCGGCGGTAGGTCGGCAATTGAGAAACCGGACAGAGGTGCCGCCGTTGTTTGCGGTGGTGGAGGAGGTGGTGATGGTAGAGGTAACTCCATTTGAGCAAGGTGGCCATGTAGGTAAGAGAGTTCTGCTTGTAAGCTCACCACCTGTAGAACAATGAAGCTAAAAAAATGTTTATACATTGTGATTATTTAATTATTGTTTAAAATAAATCCATGGATCATAATAACTTATTTTTGTCTCCATCTGAATTACCTAGGGGGAGACAATTTGTATGATAGTTTAGCTAAAAGACAGATGGCATTGTTTTCAAACAAATTGTTTATATAAATTTGATGTTGTACTAACTTTTTTTTTTAATTTTAGAAATCAATAGCAATAAATTTCTACGACATTATTTTATTTTCGGAAAAATATTGGTATACACAATGTTATTTAACACCTAAAAAAGTATATGTTAATGATAAAGTATTTGATACCTAAAGATTTCTCTATCATCACTCTTTTTCTAGATCAGATGCTCATTGTATATTTGTATTTTTATTTTATTGTGTTAACACGCATCTTTCTCTCTAGCCATTTTATGCTAAAATTTCCCCTTTTCATGAACAAAATAATAATTTCCTTTCATGAAACTTTTTCTTCAAATAGAAAAATAGAGAAAGATAAAATTAATTATAAATGAAACAATTTTCTCTCTCCATAATAATAATGTCATATATATATATATATATATATATATAAGGTGATGATCCCGAGTAGGTTTGAGACTAATTAAGGAACATATAATGCAAGAATGATGTAAGTATGAAAGCGTATCTTTAAACAAACTTCTAGAGAATATATAAGCAAGAGTTTTGTACAAACGAAGTGACTTCGGAAAATAAACAAATTAACATGATTAAGCTTGAAGGAAGAAAACAATATAGTTCTTTTAAAAATTAGCACTCTTCACGAAATAATTTAAATACTAACACATTTCTAACAATGACTAATATATATTAGAGGACAAAAGATTAGCTACTTATTATGTAACAATCAAATCTTTGATTTCTAAGATAGAGATAGAGAGTACTTGCATGATAGTCAAGTACATATATATACTAGAGCCAAAAATTTATTCTGAAATGCTAACGGTATTTTCTTTTTAACATTTTTATTATTATTTGATAAAATTATAAATTAGTCTCACTAAGCAGAGTTGTAAAAATCGGTTAGGTCATTGAACCAGTCAAGATAGTAAATCAGTAGTTCAGTGGTCCAACCAATGGATCAGTAATTGAACCGGTTTGAACCGGTATATATTAAAAATTTAAAATTATATATGTATCTATTATATATAAGTATATAATTAATATTATTTGAATAAAAAAAATTATTCATACTCTAAAATCCAAAATAACTATTGATAATAATCCAAAAAAATTTTAAAAAATCCAAAAAACACATTTTAAAAAAAAAAACTGACCGGTTCGACCGATCGATTTGGTCGAGTTTGATCGATTTTGATCAAGTCAACTGCATGACTGGTTCAATGACAAAATCGAACCGATTATAAAACCGATTCTCAGTTCAACCGATCCAGTTTCAATAACACTGCTAAAAAGTCAACCCAAATTATTTATAACTAGTTTCTTTCCCTACTGTATTACAGCAAAAGTGAGATAAAAAGAAACTACAGACCAAAGTAGATTACTGCAAAAGGAAGAAAAACTTCCATCTAAGAAACCATATTTTAAGGCCCTAAAATCTTATAAATAGTAAGAGATAATGGATTAATATGTGTGACTTCAAAAAATAATAAAAAATTATGAGAAAAAATATAAAAAATTACTAAGATCTTGTTATTCACAATTTAGTAAATCACCTTTTGAAAAACTTTATGAGCTTATAATTTTGTCCGATAAGAACTTGTCAAATATATGTTGGACAATATATGTATGCACGTGTGTTCTTCCTTTCACTAGTTAATTAAAATTTTCGTGAAAACTCTGCAAATAAGCAATATGTGCAAAACATGCTATATATTTGTTAAGTAATGAGTACCAAATGAGATTCATTCAACATTTACATGTCAAGTACAATTCAAGCTACACAGTCCCAATCTTATAACATTATTCTAAAGAAAAATGATTTAGAAAATGAGATTTTCCCCCCACATATATGGAGACAAATAACTACTATGTGTGAGTCAAAGATGATTATATATAGGGTAGTCCATTAATTGAGTGTTAGACAATTTATGGTCCGCTACTGAATATAACAAGTTAGTTTATTATTTTAATATTTTTTTTTTAAAAAAATGTATTATTATACATCCAACTGTTATCAAAGTTAGATGTATAATAATAACAAGTTAGTTTAATGAAGGATCACCGGTTATCCTAAAACACACCTTATACATTTTTAGAGATCATAGCATAGCTCATTTACACAGATTATGTATCTGGAAAATCCACTCAGGTGGGAGAAAAATTGAGATAGTCATGTGTTAAGATTTCACCGTTTATTGTCTAAATATCACTTCTATATTAGAAATATATTATATTGAGAATGGATGTGAGTTTCTAAAAAACTTGTTTTGTCATGGTCATTTAATTTTACAAAAAGATAGCTAGGGACAAAAATATTTATTTTAATTTTCTCTATCAAATTGCTTAATTGAACCCCTGGACTAACCGACCATCTCCCCAAAACCTGCAAAAACCAAGGAAGTAATGGCCCATGCCATAGACTACCCATTTATGTAACAGCCGACCACATCATTTGTTAATCAAATAAGAGTTATGGATTTCATTGAAATGTATAGAAACTGTCTTCCTTATTTCCATGGCTTGGCAAACCCTACCCTTATTTTCCTCTTTCAGAGGGAACAAACCAGTTGCCACTACAACAATTATGCAAATTGCAAAATCTTTGTTGAAGGATTGGGAGGCACATCTCCTTATAATAAAAAATAAAACAATTTTTTATTAATTACTAATATTTATATATTGATGAGTTCCATTTCCTTGCAGTTTCATTTAGCTAGAAACTCACAAGCTACACTGACTTCAATAAAATAATAATAATAACAATTATAACAAATAAATAACTCATTTCTTTCTTTTCCATTGTTTTGTGGTTTCAAAATGAGATTCAAAACCATCCAAGTCTTATGTGAACACAAAACGAGGCTTATCTGATCAGTTTTCACTTTACTGGTTTCACTTTATTTGCTAGCAAACAAAACAAAATAAATTTGGGACGTTACATATGAGTCATGCATGTATCAATGTTTAATTAGCGGTTTCCAGCAATTTCATATAAATTAAATAGTCTAAAAATAGTCTAATTATGATACTGATCATTCTGTAGTCAATAAGATAAATGGAGTAAAAATAGAACTTCTCTTGCTGAGGCTTCTAGGTTTTATACTCGCATCCACCATTTTGATCTTATTTCAAATTGTATTTTTCCTTTTGTTACGAATAAGCTTATTTGTCTCGAAAAAAATGGAGTATAAATAAGTCTTGAAAACGCATACCAGTTCTATGATTCCCTTGGTTAGCTTAATTAGTGTGTAGGGAGAAGAAAAAACTGATAATTAAGAGAGCCAAATTAAAAGCAAACAATTAAACAAAAAATATATAATGCACATGCTAGCTAGGAACACATCTTCATCTTTATGTTACAAAAACATGTTTAATCATAATTCTATCAGAAGTTATTATCAAAACCAATAATTAATCTATGATTACCTGTTGCTGAAGGGCAAAGATGTGGGCAACACAGCCATAAATAGGATCTCTGATCCTTGATTGTGCTTCATAACAAATGGTGATGACCGTATCAAGCCTCCTATGCACTGGAATGCTAAGAAGGAGCTTGGACACATTGCTGGCCCCAAAAACCTTGTGCACCGCGGCAAAATGGCTTGTACCTTGCTCCGAATCGAAGTACGGAGCAAAGATACAACCCGGAATACATTTTCTCCTTAAGAACTTGCATGCTCCACAAGGGCTACTAGTACCACTACTACTACCACCCCCATTACCGCTACTCATGGTTAATGAGAATTATTATACTATTTTGTTTTAATGGCTATACCTTAAGAAAGGCGTTGAATTGAAAGGTATGAAATGATTAGGTTATAGAGTTAGGATTTTGTTAGACTGATAGCCTTATGGAAAGAGGGAGAGAATTGAAGAAGGAAAAGGAAGAACAAGAATGGTGGTGTTTGTAGGAATGAAATTAACTAGGATACGTTTTTGGTGGGGCTATGGTAATTTAATGAGAGGATTTAATAGGGAACGAAGAAGTCTTAAAAGCCACGCGAAGGAGCAAAAGCTTGACCTCCACATTTAGCTGTTTGCGTGAATAAAAACATGAGATATAACCTAATGTAGCTTACTATTTTCCTCGAAACTGCTTCACTTTTCCTCTTTTGTCCTCGTTCCTCTCGTGATAGTGAATTCATTCAACAAAAACGCATGCTCTTTTTCGCCCTTTCTCTCTCCAAAACACGCACACTTGACACTTCTCCCAGTTGGTATCATGTGAGTGCAAGGAATGTATTGGGAGGGGAAGCTTTGAATTTGGACCAAGTTAATCATAAAAGAGGTTTTGTAAATGAGCCAAAACCAAAGTGAAGAACCATTATTAATATATATATATATATATATAGAGAGAGAGAGAGAGAGAGAGAGAGAGAGAGAGTGAGAGTGAAGGAGAATGGATGTGTATTTTGGCCATTGCTTGTTTTAACTTTTAAGCTGCGTGAGGGCAAAGGAGCGAATTCTCCTTTTATCGGTTTCTTATTAATTTCAATCACACAATTACATATTGTTGAAACTTGAAAGGGGTTGTCAATTTATCTTAGAAAAAATTGGTTAAATAATCTCATAGTGAATGATTGATGTCGTTAAGAAAATGTATTAATTATCTTTCAGTACATGAAGAATTATATTAATCATCTATTATTTAATCCTATTTTTATTTAGGATAAATTAATTAGACAAACCCTTGTTACAAAATGCAAAATGCTTAGACTGGGATTTATGATATATGAATGCTTGTGTGTTGTTTCTCTTAATTTGGTGTTAAGATATGTTGGGTTGTGAATATGAATTGAATATGCAAGGTTACAGTGAAGCTATCAATGTTCTATTGGTTTTAAAAGAATAAAGGTCTTTTTCTAAGAGATAAATAACATTTTTTGGGGGTAAATGAGCATTCCCTGCATTTTGCATGCGCTACTTATTTTTTCCCTGTATTGTGATATAATTAATTTAGTTCGTAAATGTACAAATGTACTTATTTTCGAGCTATCTTAGTTTTCATTAAGTGTATACATGACATATTGATATTTATATGACAAATACATGAATACAAGAGACGTATCATGTTAGTCAATAATGTTTTTAACTAAATTGTCAGTAAAAAAAGATTTAATTTTTGATTTTTAAATTTACAAAGATAATAGATATTTTGAGAAGAAGGTTGTTCTTTGAAATTTTGTGTTAATATGTAAATGGTCTCTAACAAATATAATTTAATGATAAAATGATTCATAATATATAACTATGAGAACTAAAAAACACACATTCAAATTGAAGTAATCTTATTTCTTCAATTTTATTCTAAATCCAAATCTAAATCAATTATAAATTTTAAACTGCAAAATTCCAAATTTCTTAAAAATAAAAAGATAGAACTAATAATTTGGTTCCATAGATATCTACATCAACACTTAGAGATCACTTTCATGTGAATTTGTCATGTTGTCCTTTATGTGTTATGTCGCCAAAAGCGTTATTAAAAATGGGAATAACTTAACGATTAGACTAAATTGTTATTGCATTTGCATAATATTTGTAGATTAAATTGATCATTTTCATAATATAAGGATGAAATTGTCAGCATCTACAAAATGCAGAGACTAAAATGGACTAAAATGGATATTTATTCCAAACTTTTTTGTCTAAATCATATATATCCTTGATATCGGAGAATAACATTGGAAAAGAAAAAAATATTACAAGAACTAAATTATAATATTCTAAAAACAGAAAAAAAAATTAAACTAGACTCGTTAAATCTGGCGCAAAAAAAAATATATTTAAGGAATAAATTATAAATGAAATAAACCATAAATTTACATTTTGAAATTAATGAAGTAGCGTAATCAATGTCAATTAATTTTTTTATAAATGAAATACTATTTATTTATTCCTGAAATGATCGCACATCACGGATATTAATTATTTTTGTACATGTTACGCATTGTATAGTTGCCTCCGTTTCTTAATTGTCCAATTTTCAGAAAGTTTTTATTTCTATTTATATCTGTCTGTTTATAAATTTTAAGAATACATTAATTATTATTTTATTAATTATATTTTCATTTGTCTCATAATCTTTAATTAGTTTACATATTTATTTATTGTGAAGTGTAAAGTAAAAAAGATAAAATAAAAAATTTCACATCATATAACAATCTTAAAAGATAGATAAAAAAGAACCTATGCAATATAAACTTTAAATAGTTTAATAAAGATACAATTAATTTCGTTAATTTTAATATGTATTAAATATCTTTATTTTAACTTCTTAACAAATTAGGTAATTAACTTGCTAATTAGTGAGACTCTTTCATATTTTCGTTAAAGAAAACTCTGATAATTAAAACTGAAAAAACTTCATCATTGGGCGAGGAAGATTTCCGGCAGGCCAGCAACTAAAAAAATAAATAAATCTTTAAAAAATTCGATCAGTCTATCAGTTTGCAAGATAAGATAATTAAACCATTTCGATTCCTTGGCGGAAATTTCAATATAAAAAATTCTTAAAGATAAAAAAAAAATTATCAACATGATAGTAATAATATATAATATTTCTTAGTTTTACTGACTATTAATTTTTACTAAATAATCTAATTGATCAATTTTACTATATTCTTTCTTTTGAGTCACATTTTTATTTATAAGTATGTCCGATGAGTATCCAAATTTAATCCAACAATTGATTGGCCTAATTCATTTTAATAATTTCTAATGGATAAGATCTTTTACCACATCCATAATTTATATCTGTTTATAAATCTGGAACCCACTTTCTTTTTATACATATTTTAAATGAAAAAATCTAAAGTTCATTTTTCTGACAATTTCATATAGTTTTCATCCACGAAAGACACCTTCTCTCACATACAGTGTCTTGCCCTTAGGTGTGCCAAAAAGTCAGGTACTAATTCCTCTTTCACTCTCATGATTTCTCTCTCCTTGCGACACTTGCACTCTCATTGAGAAAATTTATCTTCGTGAGGTTCTCTTAACTTCTTACTCTCATTGATTCATCAATGCTTTTGATTTCGCCAACTCTAGGAAAATATTTGCAATTTTCCTCTATTTCTCTCTTGTTTTTATCTATTTTTCTTTGGAGGATCTGATTTTGAAATCATCACTCTGTCTAATGTGATTGTAGAGTTCAAATTTGTCATTGATTTGCTCTCTAAGCTTACTCTTGTTTTTTGTTTTTTTTTTTCTTGTAGGTAGAAGCAAACAAAATTGGACGGTTAAAGACGGCTATGCAAAGATTTTCTTTGTGATTGATCTTTTTTGCTTTAATTGATATTTAATTTAATAGCTATGTAATAGTGAAGTAGTCATATGGCTAGTTCCATTTTCCCTATTATGAGAAATAGAGCAATTCATCGTATATAGACTCATTGTGACTATTGTTTCTTATAGAAATTATTAGGTGGATATTATGTTTTTTTTTATTGGAGTCTTATTTTCTATTATTAGCTATTTGAGTCTTATTTAGCATATTAAGCTCACAGTTTTCCTTGTGCAATTGGAGTACTAATTCAACTTGTCCATTTTAATTACTAATTTTATTGATTTTTATCAACACTTTGTGTATTGTACTCTTCTCATGTGATTTAAGAAAATTGATTTTGGTACCTTCAAAAAGAGAAATTATTTTTGGTTACCTATGTGAATTGAATATTATATTTTTATGTCAATTTTTATGTAATTCATATTGCACAATCTTTATTTTTATTTCCTACATTTATAACATGTTTATGTCCATACATATACACTTTTTAACAGATTTTTGTTCTTATACAAACATAAGCTTTGGTTCCAACTTATTTTTACTCTATTGTTCATCTATTTTTATTCATTTTATATCTCTCGATGTTTATTCCTATTTTCATCTATCATTTTACTTATTTCTTTTCTTCGTACCAAATACACTAACATCTCGTACGTACTATGCACTTACAGATTTGTAGATGAGTTTCAAGTTCAGGCCGGGGAATTGAAAAAAAAAATGAGATTATTAAAGTTTGACTATTTAAATGTACCATTTACAAATTTAAAGATTTAATTAGGTGTGTAGTGGTATAAGTTGGGTTGAGTTTTGTCTATTTTTAATATAATTTTATTAAACTTAATTAGGTTGTTATGGATTGGATTTATTTTTTTTATTTTGTCAAATCTAATTCAATTTTAATTGAATTGGCAGGTAGTTAGGTTGATTATCTGGGGTTGACCATTAAAAAATTATCGCATCTTTAAGTCTTTGAAAAAATTAAAAGAAATCCTCAAAATCAAAAATAGTAAGGATATTTTTTTTAAAGAATAGCAAGAATATTTTAAAATTTAATATTCATAAAACATTAAATAAAAAAGAAATCATAAATACATATTCATGTTACCATTCATAAAAAATATATTACCCTAAAATAAACAAAAAAAGATAAACTCTAAAATAATGTATTATTTTAAGATAAAAATGTATTACCTTGAGAGTGAAATGCATTTAATTTTGGATTGTTATTAATAATTTAATTGTATACAGATTGGATTGAGTTTGGTTGGATTTTGATCGGATCCAAAACTTTAAATTTATCACCCAATCCAATTTTAATTAGGTTCATTAAATTAAAATCAATCTAATTCAATTCAATATCTAATGACTCAATTCAAACCCACAAAAATTTATTTGGGTTGAATTGAACCGCGAGTATTCATGGATTGTGTGTGATTCACGTGTATACCTAGATTTAATTAAGATTAGTTAAAGAAATATATAAATCTTAGCCTTATTTTGTTTAGTTCATTTATGTTTGTTTTTTTATAAGTTTTTTCTCAACAAATTTTTATTTATTAATTTAGTATTTAATATGTTCACTTTAGAAAGCAATGTAAAATAATAATAAAATATAATTTTATATTATATTCGTATAAGATGACTCAAAATCGGAAACGAAATTTTAGTGAAATATGGAAGATTTGTTTTTTTTTTTTAATATTGTATATAACTCTTGAAAATTAAAATGTGTGATAATAATAAATAAATTATATTTTTGAATGAATGTAATAAATAAAATTATAATCATTTAAATAATGCATATATACACAAGTTATTAGCGAGTTACTATAAAGTTTTGACTTGATTCATTTAATTAATAGTCAAATTTATATTTGCTTAAGTCAAACAAATGATGAGTTTAATCAAACATATATATGACGAGCCATATTCAAATAAATCAAAATAGTTTACCTTATTTTCTTTCTTAACCACTTGCAAATTAACCAAACATGTAACCATTATTAAGTATATATCTAAGAGTAATTATCATGTAGGTAGTTCAAGCAACATGGTCCCAAAGATACATGAATTAGGAAAATGCTCTTCGTGCGATGCAGCACATGATATATAGAAGATACATGAATGTAATCCTTGAATTGCTTTTAAGCTTGTCTCACTAGTGTCCTGTAGTTAGACCTAGCATGCCTATAAGTATAACTTATGCTAACTGTACAAAAAATATATATAGAACCAACAGGGTGGTAATCTATTATTCTTTAAGAAGGGCTTCATGATCACCCACTCGTGTGGTCAACACCTAGGAATGATTAGAATATAATGCCACAATAATTATCATTACTTGCCGGAGTTTAGGTTTGAATATTTGTGTTTTGAACTACAGGATGTTACCTCAATTAAGATGCGGCAAATCAGCAGCTAGCTTAGGCCAAAGTGCAATTATTTATGTGGTGCATATGATTATATTAATTATAACTTCTAAGAGTTTGAATTAAAGAGGGGAGAGGAATGATTTAGAAAATCATTCAACGATACTTAGATGCTAATTGACATGTAGAGAGAGAGAAAAAAAATAATAAATAGATAATATGATGTGATAATAATTAAAAAAGAAATTAGATAAATTATAAGAGTAAATAAAAAATTTGATATATAAAAAGCATATTTAGTGTAAGATCTTGAGCAAAGATCTTGAGCTCAAGATTTAATCTTCACTATATCTCTCAATAAAGGAGTTGAATAGATCTCAAACATGAAGGATAAGTTTTTGTAGAAGATCCCTCAAGATCTGCATATTTTTTCAAAAAAGAATAAATTTTTTTTCTCTTTTTAAGATCTCAAAATGAGTTCTACCAAAGAAAAATAGAAAGATATTAAAATATCTTTAATCTTAGTATTATAGGATATATAAAAAAGTGATTTAACATCTCTATTTAATATTTATGACATACTCAAAGGATGTTTATATATGTTATAATCCAATGATTTTGAGCAGATCAATCATTACATTGAAAAATCTCTTTAATATCCCTTCTCAACTCATCCTAGTCAAAGTATCCAGAAATCTAGTGACTCCCAGCTTGTTTTGATTTCTTTTTTTCTTTCTCTAAAGTTGCGATATCTCCGGTGAATAAGTTTCTATTGCATGCAATAGACATTCGCCTTATTATTTTATATTTATTTTAATTGGGTTCACTATTAGTTTTACTCAAAGTATATGGAAAACATATTTTATTATTAACATATGGCACCGTTCCTCCTGATAGTGATACTTCTGTAAGATATAGAAGTGGCAACACGGACTTGGCCAAAAGCAGGTCACCATGAACAGGAGAAAAGGGATTTTTTTTTTCTTTTCAAACAGGCAAGGAAATTGATTCTTCTTTCAATTTTAGGGGGATTTGTTTAAACATATATAGTTTCTATTTTTCTAACAGTTATTGAGACTGATGTTAAAGATTTTAAAAATCATATAGTGACTGTAATACCTGCTGTGTCCACCTCGTCAATATCAATTGAGTAATATTAATAAAAACTGCCAGTACTCCTATATGCATCAGCTTATGACAATTAAAAAAAAAATCCTGCACAAATGGCATTTTATTAATTTTCATTTAAATTATAGTGCTTTAATTTGAAAGAAAAGTTATTCATTTGTACCTTGTGCTGTGAACAGGTTTGTGATCTAGTTTTTATGTAATCTAATTAAATCTATACCTATAATAAAAGGGATATGATAACCCCATTTAGTTTCCACATTTTTTAAATCCATTTTCCAAAATAAGTAAGTAGAAATACACTCAAATAAGTTTACATGACTAAAGAAAATATAAGGAACTACTCATCATAGACACAAACTGGTAGTGGAAATGCAAACATGTATTGAATAAAAATAGTAATACACTAAAACTGTTTTTATTTTTCTCATTTTTTTCAAATTTTATTCTCTATATTCTTTCAATAAAAAAATACAGGCACAAAGCCTGCTTCTTCCACTAGTTTTCTATAATTAACTATATGCAATAGCAACCATTTCCCCATGTGAATGTTTTACTGATAGTCTTTTGTCTATAACTAAACCAATCAATATGTATGCTTACCGTGAATGATAAAAAAAATGCTCACCATGATACATCAAAGTATTTATATTGGTACGATGTTTTCACAAGAAAGCAACTCGATCGCATATACTATTATATAGTTATATCTAGCTTGATGGAAAATGATTAAAATATTTTTTTCTTAAGTCAGACTCAGACCATCTCAATTTTGTAGAATAAATTAATTTGTGTACACAATATGTCATTGAAATAGTCAAACCAAATCGATCTTTAGCTTGATGACAGCCAACTTTTTTCTTCTAATTAACAACCACTTGATGATGATGAGTTTGTTTTTAATGAATCTCCTTATTCAAACTTTCTCCCCATATCTTTTATTGGATATTAAGGCTTTCATCATAACCTGAAGGTTAAAATATACAAATGATCTCCTAATTTGTTTATTTTTAAATTGATCCTCCAACTTTAAATAATTTTAAAATGGTACACTTATTCAATTCATGATAAGTTACTCCTTTAAAAAAATGTTCTAATTTTTGGACATAATTTCAAAAAAAAATTATTTATTTATTTAACACGTGAAATTTATCTCATTAGATTTATTTATATAAAAACTATGAAAATCACCTAATGTTATAACTAAAAAGAGACAAACAAGATAAAAAAAATGTATGAAAAGTGAGCATCATGATCAATCAAAAACCTAAAAATTTAATATTGTATTTTTTCTTATTATTCACGAGACTCATTTTTTATGTAATTTTTATTATATTTATGACTCTTTTTGTTTCAAACATTAGTTGATTCCTATAATTTTCATGTAGGTGAATCTAATAAAACAAATTTCATGTCTTGGATTCATAAAAAATGGTTCAAAAATATAAAAAATGATCAATTTTTCAAAATGACTAACTTGTCATGAATTAAATAAGTAAGGCGATCATTTTAAAACTTTTTAAGTTACGGAATCAATTTAGAACCAAAAATTAAGTTAAGAGAACATTGGTATATTTTAGCTTATCCTATATTATAAAACAAATGGCTAAGGGTAATTAAAAAAATATTGATTTTCTTTTGGAAGTTGAAGCTGCTTTTACATTTTATGAAGAAATTGAAACTACTTTCTTCCTTTTGAATGCTAGGCTATTATTATTTTTTTTTTTTTTTGGTAAAAACACATTTTTAACCTTCAATACTAGGCTCTGGAATACTTTTAAGCTCTTCAATGAAACATGATGGAGCAGGTCATGCCAAGTCCGTGTTAAAATTTACCCAAAATTTTTCCCAATAAATATAATAGGCCCCTAATCTATCCATCATGAGGGGCTTACTATTTGCGCCCCCTAATTGCTATTTAAACGCCAAGATTTGGTATTGCATATGTTGACGAAAATATCCCCTCACCACAGAACTGTGTTTTCACTGTGTATCTAGGCGAAATACACAATAAAAAAACTATTTTGGTTGTGTAACATTTTTTGCATGCCTTACTATATGATGAAATGTTGTTTCTATTGTGTATAGACACTGAATTTATAATGGAACGTTTCGTTGTGTAATTGAGAAAAATTTAATTTTGTAATTTGATATTTTATCTTGTTTTTAAAGAAACAGAATTAAAATATTTTTGTAAAATATTTTTCATAAATAACTGGATAAATATAATGGATGAAAAAATATAAAAGAAGTCATATTAAAATTATCATATAGATATAGATACATAATGCGACGTTGAATAACAATAAAACAACATTTCCAAATACAAAATGTGAGAATCATAATTTAGATGAAATCACTTATACCTTCGTCTTCATTGCTATTTTCCATGTGAAGAGCACAAAGACGTCATTAGTTGAATATTTTTTTTTAAGGCCAGGGAAAAGAATATACTATTAATAACCATGGTGAGAATTGGAGCACAACATGTACAAACAATTCAAACACCTTATAAATGCTAGTAAGATCCTCTTTTAAATATTTATTTTCTTGTAAATGATTAAAAATTATTTAAAATTATCCATTTACGTAAATTTCATGTTTAAATTAGGAGATAGGATTATAAATAATAAGTATATTTCTTTAAAATTGATGATTTTTCAACAAAATTTAACCTGTCAATCAAAGAGAAAATGTTAAAAAAATATTTTAAAAAGTGTAACTAACATTTCTAACTTTATATAAAAACTCCTTGATAGGCAAATAATAATAATAATAATAATAATAATAATAATAATAATAATAGTAATAATAATAATAATAATAATAATAATAATAATAATAATAATAATAATAATAATAATAATAATAAGACATTGCCCGAAAATAAAAAACGCAACAATCCTTTCCTGAACATAATTTGGAGGTGACTTCATTTTTTTTTTTTTTGAACATACTAATTGGTCTTATTACCTCATACAGGGATTGTTAATTATTTACCAACAATCCCCAGCTCAAGTTCATGTTCTCAATGGAACTACCTCTCATTTTCTTTGAAATACCAACAACAACAATATCCAAAAATTTCTCCTTTATATATATATATATATATATATATATATATATATATATATATATATCTTTCATGTCCTCTAATATTATCAAAGTCTCGCATGAATTTTGACTGCACTCAGAAAGACATGCTGCCTATTTTTCACATGCATCCTCGAGGATAGTTAATTTGGACATATATATTAGAGGACACTTTCTGTATTTACCGCAGAGAGTGTATTTACCTTTTTGTATTTTTAAAAATTTCACCGTTGTAAAAAAAAAGAATTCAATACATTTTGTATTTTTGAAATTCAAAATGAATCCAGGCTATTATTGTCCAAAGATTAAGTAACGCTCACCGGCCACGTCAGCAATATTCATGTCTTCTTGCTGACGTGTCAACATCTGGTTCCCCTCCGAAGCTCGAGAAAACGGCTCTTCCCCCTCCCTGTTTGGATTCCCTGCATTTAGATTTTCCACGCATTTACGAAGTTGGTGAGTAGTATCCGTTCAATCTTTATCCACGGCAGATATAAATTGGAATTAAAACAGGCTTTCGAGATCATAGCCGTTAGATCTAAATCCAACAGTTGATATTCTCTGCGTGCATGACATAAAAATTCGACTGCACTAGATTAGATTCTCCGGTTTCCCTCCCAAAACCGGTTTTGGTTGGCAGTTGTCACACTTTTTCCGCTTCTCATTCTCAAAAATCCTTCTCTTCTCCATGCTTCAAATCGCATTCCAATTTCGAAAACCCTAAAAAATATTCCCAATTCTTCGTCTTCGTGTTCAATCCGAAGGTCTGTTTTCCTCGGCAATTTTTACGATCAGCTCTGTTTTGTTTTCCAGAAAACAAAGGGTAAAAAAAGAAACACATTTTTTGTTTGTAACAATGGAGTTAGAGCATTTTCAGATTTACTGAAATATTTTATATGGACTTTTTTTTTTTTTCTTATCATAAGAGAGATAAGACAAAACATTCTTTGTTCAGTAGCAAACGACTACTATCATATAAGGGAACCATTGATTCATCATTCATTATGTGAGTACTGTGTAGTGTTTGTACATGTGTGTGTGTGTGTGTGTGTATGTATGCATATGTATGTGTATGAGCAGAGTATACTTGTGCTCATTCTATCCGCAAAAGAAATTTCTCTTCCTTGTTCTTTTGTTTTGTTTATTGTTTGCCCCCAGAGTTTTAAGATTAGATTAATGGGAATTTTGAATTTTGATTATATTTAAGTGACCATATATGTTATACATTTTCTGATAATCATTTTGGCTTTTTTGTTTTTTCCAGCATACTTGTTCCTATGTTCAGCAATCGTAGTAGCAGTCAGTTTAGTCAACAAGAAACAACATGTCATTTGTTGCTAAAAGAACTCCAGGTTCTGCCCCTAATCGAATTTGTGAAGAATCTATCTTTTTTATCATGTTCTTTTCCCTAACAGCTTCCAGGAATTTGGACTATCATTGTTTATTTTCTGTTTGATTGATCCTTGTGTGTGGAATGTAAGATAATATGGGATGAAGTTGGAGAGTCTGATTTTCAAAGGGATGCAATGTTGCGGGAAATAGAACAGAAGTGTCTGGATTTGTACAGAAAAGAAGTGGATGAAGCCAAATTGTGTAGAGCACAAATTCAGCAAGAAATTGCTGATTATGTGGCAGAAATTGCTGGT
>PYAF01005756.1:990949-1007461 GCA_007407185.1 Glycine tomentella
AAAGGAGTATCATGCACCAAGAGGAGTTAAATTTATAGTGTCTGAATTGTGGACCTCGTCTTCATTTTCTCCTTTCTTTTAATTTATATGTTATTGAAACAGGGATGGTAGAGGCAATAATTATAAAAGTTAAAGCATGGGAGAAAGATAGAGGACAAGAGTTTATGTATGATGGAGTAAGTATTTTTAACAAAATCATATGTGTAACCTCTATGAATCAGCCTACTAGATTTTATGAAATTTTGCTCAGGTAGTCTTTCTCTTGGAAAACTAAGTCCAAAGTATCACATTTGGCATATAATTCAATATCTTTAACCGGATACATCTCATATCTTTAAATGCATTGTTGTTATCATGGATGTGTGTGTGTAGAGCTGGCTACTTTCCATGCTTGAAGATTACAGCACCTCAAGGCAGGAGAAAGAGAATGAAAGGCAAAGGCAGAGGGTATGATCTATGAAGCAACACATTGTTGTAATAAAATACAAAGTAGATGGTGTAGAATTTTCTTTTAGACAATTCTCTTGTTTCTACCCATTAATTGTTTTTGTGTCATATTAATTTTAGGATCAAAAGAAACTTCAGGGACAACTGATGGCCGAACATGAAACACTTTTCGGTTCAAAACCCAGCCCAGCATCTAAAAGTGGGTACAAGGCTTCCAGATGTTCAACGGGAATTCCAAGTATCCGAAAATTTTCCATTGGTGGAGCAATGCTTCAGGATCCAAGGCATGCCTTTCTTATTCACCAATCTAATAAAAAGAGTAACATTACCAATCAGAAAGGTTTCATCCTTCGGAACAAGAATATTTACCATTCAACTCAATCCTCAGGTATTTAATATATATACTGTGCCTGTGTTTTATCAGTAAATTTTTTTTGGGGGAAAATTTTAACATTTTCCCTTAAAGCTATTTTAAAGCATTTAAAAGTGGTAATTTTTTATCATAAAGAGTAAATGCTGTATTTTCAGTCCCTGCAAATAAATAAATAAATACTCTTTTAGTTCCTAAAAAAAATTATCTCCTTGTTATCTGTAAAATATGTCAACTGTATTCCCTTATTGTAACACTGTTTAAGGCGTTACATGAAGTAGAAAGGAATGAGCAAAACGAAATATAATTTTTATTAGGAACTAAAATTGAACATTTTTCTATTTGTAAAGATTAAAAACATATATATAGTAGTATTAGTGCATTCTATTGAAATTTTCTTATAATTGAAATTAAGAAAAGAGTATTTTTCTTCTTCTTATATTTGAGATTGGAGGAGTAAGATCCTTAAGCTTATCATAAAAGAAAGTACTAATATTTACTACAACACTTCCTATATTTATTTATTTTTTATCAGAAAAGTTGTTAATTTTTGTTAATGAAAAAAATTTAAACCCCTCACGGCACGACTTCTCACTCCCTTCTTCCTTCAATCAACTGTATATATGACACAATAAATGTTTTGTTTTCCAATAAAAGCTTAACTAGAAAGTTGCTCAAAATCAAACCGTTTTTTCTTGTGTTTAAATGCTTGATGTTAATGGAACTTTTAAGCAGGAAAGGATAACTCTAAAGCTGTTGGTCATTCAGTGAAGACTGCAAGCAGTGCAGAAAAGAGCATTGAAATTCAGTCATCATTGACTAGGAAGCCCCTTTCTTCTGTTTCTCCCGCAGTCCTGTCTAAAGCTAACATATCAAATTTTCAAGAAGACTATAGAAAATTACAGAATGTAGCACCAAAGCAAAAAAGCCAAATTCTAACAGCAACTCCACCCTCCGGGCCATATATAGCTGGCGATGAAGAAAACATGACACCAAAGAATATGGCACTTCCAGTGCCTACCACTCCTTTGACTTCGGTCCCTATGTTGACTGCCAATACACCAGACAGTGTGTATTCTGGTGCTACTGCTACTTCAAAGACTAGTCAATCATTTGAATATTCATTTGAGGAGGTGAGAGCTGGTTTCATGCTACCTAAAACCTATGCTCAATAAATCACAGTTGGGAGAGGAAGTTCAACAATCAACACATGATTGTATGTTTGCTGACCAATTTTCTGCTTTGAAAATTGCAATAACAACATTGTGAACTTTTATGTTGTTTGAGGAATACTGGTCTGGGTCTTCATTCAGCATAAGTGTATTTTGGTTGAATCTTGTTAAAATTAAAGCAGGTTAATATAATGAGTTTCAGCTTCTTTTTTCTTTTATGATCACTTAGTTTTTGGCATGAAAGTATTAATTAATTTTAATTTTGTCAATGAAACCTTTCTTTTTAACTATATATTTTCATTTATAAAATTTGAATTTAAAAACTAAAATAATTCAAGCCTACCTCTACCTGAACCAATGTCATATGGTGTCTCAACTTGATCCATCCAATTAATACTTACTTTGATTTAATCCAAGATACCGTGTAAATGGGGGGCTCTTTTCTTTAGGGCCACATGGAAATAGATTGATTAAGCAATTTTTATTTTTTATATTTTTATTTGCTCAGCTGTACCTAACCGAGCCTTCTAGTTCTGTTACTAAGTAACTCTAATCTAATTATAAACTTTTGAAAAAATGTTAACATGCTGATTTAAGAATTAAAAATAATATCATTTAATTAGAAAATATTTATTATATCATAAATGTAAAAATATAATATTATTAAATAAGTTTGCTATTTTTTAATATTTAAATCGATATGTAAATTTTGTTTTACTTTTTCTTCATTTTCAATCAATTCGATTGGTACATCATTAGTTGATTTCAGAAATATTGATAGTAGAAGTCAGTCCCCAATTTGCTCTTTTGGGTCTAAAGTCAGTCCCAATGAATGCTATCAAAATAATACCAACCACGTTTGACAATCTTTTATTATTATTATTATTATTATTATTATTATTATTATTGTTATTATTATTATAAAATAATTTTTTACATTATTATATATATAACAAAATAGTCAATTTTTATATTTCAAGAAATTTTTAATTTAATTATATATATAATATGAGGGAGGGGGATATTATAAGAATATACGCGCATATAGTACATATATGACATTAAAAATATTTTAATATGAATGGGTGAGTGACTCAGGTGACCAACTATTATTGCTTTATTGACATGATAATCGCTTTGGATTTCCTGTCGTATAATATCGTTTCTAATCTTCGGGAATGTCGGCTGATATGTTTTATTTTCTCTTTTCAACTAATTAAGTTAGATTTTATTATATGTTTTTTTACTGTTTCAAACTTTCAATATTTAAAAATAAAAAATAGGTTATTTACTTACAGTTTGAAACATATTTATATAATTATTAAGTATAAATTATTATATATAATAAATTTGTTAAATTTTATAATAATTATTTTAAAAACTATATCATCGGTAATTTTGAGTTTGTTTGATAAATACTTATTGAGTTTGATAGAGTATATAATGTTGATTTACTGGTAATATATTAGAGGAGGGATAAAAGATTTTAAGCATAAATATATTTTGAATTGAGAATTCATCTCATAATTAATTAAAATAGAGTAATTAAAAATGGGTCAAAATTTGCATGATAATTCAGTCTACTATAAATTTAAATCGGTTGGAGGGAAAAAAATTTATCCATTTTAATTATATATAAAATATTAATCAATTCACTTAGAATTCGATCACCACAAATTTACCTATGACGGATCGAATTGGTTCACAAATAAGAAACATATTAATGTTATTTAAAAATAATTCACTCCTCACTAACTTGTCACAACACAACCTTGTTAATTAAGTTGAAATTCTTTTCTCACTCTTTTTTCTTGATTAAGTTATTCTTTTTGTATTTTTTATATGATCAACTCTAAATCGAAGTTATTGGAACGTTTTTCTTTTAAAAAATAATTTTATTTTATTTTTAATTTTAGATAGATTAATCCATTTTACCCATCAACCCATTATTGAACAATACATGATGGATTGAGACAAGTTGATCTACTTGCTTTAAACTTTATGGAACAACTACAAATTAAAGAAATAAAACTTGTAAAAATGTCTCTAAATCTCTTAATATGGTTTTAAAAAGAAATACATATTTAACCCCTTTGTTTCAATTTTTTTAAGGAGACATTTTTGAAAGAAAAAAAATCACTTTAGAAGTTTTTTTTTTTTACACATTTTGATTCAACTTTTCAAAATAATCAAAAGTTAAAAAGAATAAAAAGTCATATTAAAATAATAAGTTACGTTAAATAATCTCTCATAAAATAAACAATTAAAAAAATTATAACATATTATTTCTGCTTTATTAAATATCTGAAAAAATAACCATTAATATATTTTATATCAAAATTACTTTTTTATGTGTAGCAAATTAGCCCCTTATTATTCTATACCAAAAACAATACAATTGTTATGATACACTGGTCGAAAGAAAACACTTTTATAAAACAAAAATTAAATTTTAAACTCAAATTTAGAGCAAAACGGATTATTTTAGGAATAAAAGAATCTTACTTTTCAAAACAACCCTTCTATGTTATTTCGACATAAAAAAATTAATATTGAAAACTCATTTTCAAAAGATCAAATCGATGTCAAAATTAGTAATATTAAAAGATTTTTCAAATTATCTATCATTATTCATTAAAGGACAAATCATGCATATTATTATTTTTATAAACTAAATCCAGCAAATTATTTTTTTTCCCTCACAAAATAAAGATAACAAAGAAAGAAAAAGAGTGTTTGATTTGTGTCCAAATTTGAAAATGTGTTGGTGGGTACAATATAATCATGTTGGGTTTTGACCCAACAAAGCATGTGCAGAACAATATCCCAGAGGAGAAGAGATAAAGTGACCTAGTGTGTTAGGGTAGGTGACTATTGACTAAATGCCAAAGAAACCTAAGACAAGGGTAACTGCTTCAGCTTGTGGCTGAATCCACAATCCCAAATCGGTCTCATGGGTGTTCGACACGTGGCACAAGGATAATCAACCTTGGACTTTATTTATTGGAGCTTTGTAGAAATGTACCTACACTACACAGCCACACTTTGTTGAATTTCAACCCATTTCTATTGTTGTAAACAAAAGCAAAAGGCTCAATTCTTTATTTGTAAAATCTTATCTTAAATCATGAGGTTTGAAATGAATTTTGAAGCATAGAGATTCCACACTCGATTATAAAGATAAGAGCATTGAAAAATGGCAATTAATTTATTGAGATATTAAACTCACTCAATTTTTTAATCGTTGTTGGTAATTGTTTGATCTACTAGAAAATTATTAAACTTTATGAATACTTTCTAAATTTATTAAAAAATAAAAAATGATTTCATCCATGACTTCTAACAATATTTAAGAAACGTTTTTAATGTAATTTTAAAAAAAAACTTGAGGTATAAAATGAGAAAGGAGATAAAAAAAAATTATTATTGTTCTTCGTTTATGTTTACTGCTGGTGTTTGACCTGATCAACCAATAACATAACATAATTCTATAATTTCAATTGTAATTTAGAATTTTTTTGAATTGCAAACTAAAAACGCAACCAAACGTTTAATGTCTAAGGATAAACTAAAGAGGATTCGTGGTCCCGAAAATCTATTTTCTTAACGCAAGTACTTGATTACGTAGGATTAGCAACTTGCTCTGAATTTAGTCTTAAAAACTCTTCTAGCGAATATTTTACAAAAAAGTAAACTAAAAATAATTATGACAATTTTTATAATTTTTTTAACAATTTTTTATATTAATTATAGAAAACCGTCTACTAAATGTCCCAATGTGTAATGAAAAACTGTTTTCACCAATCAAACAAGTTTTAATAATTTTTAGTTTTTAAAAACTAAGAACACTTTTAAATGGTGAAAACCAAACATTCTAGACAGCACATTGGGCAAAGTTGTCTATTCATTTTTGCGCTAAGCGTGGGTGCATCTGATTCTTGCTTCTTTGCTTTGCGCGTGATTTCTATTACTGCAAAATTAATAAGTTGTCAGAGAAAGTTTGAAACAAAATAAATTTTGGGCTTTGTGTGACAAATGGAGCTCTCTTATGGCACCTTATTCATTTCTTCAACTTTTTTATGTTACACATATCTAGGAGAAGCTAAGCTCCCTATTATTAGAGTTGAATGTAAGGAAATTGAATTCTATGTACTCATTTTTTTATATTTTCATTAATGTTTATGCTTTAATATTCAAATATTATGCTTCTATGCTTTATCTAATTTTATGCTTTGTTGTTGGAAAAAAATATCAGTCTTAAATTAATATTCATTCGGATTCAATGACTGTGTGAAGGGCTACCTCATTTTAGACCATTAGATTAAATTTGAACAGATTAGATTTTATCATTTGTTTAAAAAATATTTTTTTAATTTAATAATTAACTTAGCTTTTATGTTTTTTATACTTTAAAATCATAAAAAATACTTTTGAATGTATAGATTAATTAGTAGAGAATTATTATAGTTTAATCAATGATTTCTAAAAATTATTTTACCACCTATAATAGTCGTAATCCAGTTAAAGTTGGATTACTTTCAAAGAAAGATAACAAATAAGTATATAAAAAATCGTTAAATATTTTATGATAATTCTTAAATTGTATATTTTTTTCTCTTGTTATAAAATTTTCTAACAATTTAATAACTATATGAAATTTTTTACAATATCAACAACACTAAAGAATACATTAAAATAAAATAATTTTGTACGAGTTATATTTATTATTATTTTAAATTATAAAATCTAAGAAATAAATTAATAATATCTTTCAAAAAAAATGATAAAATTTTAACCGTTAGATTAATGTAATGTACTATAGTTAAATCTCATAATGACTTTGACAACCCAAAGTCACCAAATACTCTCCCATCACCACCTAAAATGTGCTATACCTTGAAATATCTAGATTCTTAGTCCTCAATATTATTATATTTTATATGTTATATTTTAATTAAATATTATTTTTATTAATACCTATGATAATAGTTACCATAAAATATGAGGGAAAAAAGTTATAAATTGACAATATAAAATATTTTTATATAATTATCCAATAGTAGTTTATAATAGATAATGAAATTATTAACTTTTATCATAATTACTATTCAAATTTTCACATCTTTAAATTAATAACTTTCGCACCATTTTTGCAAGTTATGCTGTCTAGTGTTGCTCTACATTATTCATTTTTAACTAAATCATCCAACGCTAAGTGATGGATCTTTATTCATCTCTAACTCAAAATTTATAAGAACATAAAAATTACTTCCATTCTTTTTTAGAAATGTGTTATTTTCATTTTAAAAATGTGGACTTCTTATAACATGCAATTTTTTGTTTGTCTAAATTTTTTTTGTCTAAATATATATGACATCACATTCACAATAATAAAGCGTCTAAAATATTTTGTAGTTAAATATTCCTCACAGATGCGTTTCGTCTTCAAAATATACGACTCAGTGAGCCATATTTTTTCATGATATTTTACTCTGGATTATTCTATAATTTTATGAAATAATAATAAAAATAATATTGTGAAATGTCTTTGGGTAAAATATTCTTTTTCTTTATTTCTCTTTCCTAAAGTTAAAAAATATTTTTCTCTTTTTTTCACGGACATGGCAAGTCATTTTTCTTTCCCAACAGAGGAGCCACATGCTACAGTGACAAATGTCCACTGTCACGTGCTAATGTATCCTTTCAGATTTCAACATGCAATAAATATACATTTTTTTTTTTGTTTTCCTTCTTTATTAGATCATGCAGCTTTTGTTTAGATCATAAATAACAAATATTACCTAACCTTACACGTACGTGATGTTATCTATTACTCCCGCGGATAATTTTTTTTCTTTAATTCATTGCATTAAAATATAAACAAAATTTTAAAATATCTTTCAGTGAAGTTTTATTTTTAATAACCTTTTTTCTTTTTTATCCTATGTAATTAATATAGATAGTACTTTAGAAAGTAGTCTAACTTTTATTTATTGAGATAATTAAAATTAAATGATTTTAACTATTTTTTTTTATAAGTGTGATTCGTTTTTTTACTTATATTTTAGTTTGGAGGGAGTAATATCAAACAAATTACTAAAGGTTTTTTTGAAATAAATAAAGAAAAAGTATGAAGTATGAAGTTATTTACACTTTAAAATAAATCAGTGCAAATATAGTTTGGAATTTTAATCTATGTAAATGTAAATATCACATCACTTCATTTTACTTTTTACTTTTTAATCATTATGAAGTAAGTTGTCTCCACATTTTTTTAATATAACATATATATGTAATTACAAATTATTTTCATAATTTAAAATACAATAAGAAAAGTTAATTTATAATAAATATTAATCCCATAAATTTATATCTCTGAGTGTTGCTCTTACAACTTGAAATTTTTAGATATGTCTTTGGATGAAAGTGAGAATAATATAGACATAATATTGTATATAATTTTTTAGTAGTCATGTTTCTCAACATTACACAAATGTGCGAAAAGGTAGGTTGTGTTAAAAAGTTAAAACTTATTAATTTTATTATATAAAATATAATTTAGAGAAATTAAAACTTTTTTTAAAAATTAAACAAATCAAATTTAATAAATTAAAAGTCATAAAAGACTCAAAGTATGAGTTTAGAAAAAATTGTTAAATCAACATTCAAATTTATAGGTGCTTATAGGCAGCGAAGACCATCTAGGAATCATAAAATAGTGTAGTTTTTAACTTACCTTATTCCTTCAAATTTGCAAGAATGTCATCATGATGAAAGAATCATATTTTTGAGTGTATAGATCTGTCTTAGAACATGATGAATGAACCATATATATGAGTCAAAGATTATGTTATTCATTCATCTCCACAGCTACCAAATAGTGGCAACAAATAAGAATCCATGGGATGAACGAAGCTGGCTCTTCACCTATGTCCAAGCATTATCTTTGATGAAATTGTCGTGAGCAAGGAATCCCAAGGCGGACTTATCTCTTTCGCATAAGGGTAGTCATACATGCAATGAGTAATGTCCCCTAATGGAATGCAGGCAAGCTTGGCACCTATATATGTCAAATAAATTCCTATACATACGGAGACTATCTATAGGAAGAGTATTATGGAGAACTAACCAAATTAACAATTGACTAAATACTTGTTTTTGTACTTAAATATGTAGAATTTATGATAAATTTATCTTAAAAAATGGAAATTCAAATTTTTAGTTCTCAAAAGTTAAAAAAATATGAAAAATTCATTCATTCTTTAACTTTTATTTGTTACAATTAATGAAAGAGCCTATGTGACATAGAGAGATGAAAATATTACAAAAATGATTGTCAATATAATTGTTGAATAGATTGGACCAAAATGTTAATAAGTTTCTATTACACTAATTTGTCAAATCTAAAATTTCGTTTCATTTAAGCGTAAAATATAATTTAATTTTCGTTTTCTTTTTTATTTTTTTATCGTTGCAAGCATAATATTACAACAAATACTAAAAAAAATATGGAAGTAAACATAAGTTAGAACATACATAATAATAAATAATAAACATAATATTGATTAATAAACATAATTTGTCTGTTACTATGAAATTTCTAATATAACATTACCTTATCCAAAATACGAGACTCAAACAAAAATGTACAACCATTAATTTAACCTTATAAAAAATAAGACTCAACTTGATTTTGTCACTACCTAGTGTTGTCACAATAGAAATTTCAAAACAACTTACATATTATGCTTATAATCAATATTATGTTTATTATTATATTTACTCCTTGTTTCTCTATTTTTTAAGTGTTTTTTGTAATGTTATGCTTGCAACAATAAAAAAGAATAAAGATGAAAATTAAATTATATTTTACCCTTTGAAAAAAAATTGGGGTCTAACAAATTAGTCTAATAAAAATTTATATACATTTTGGTTCAATCTATTTAGTAGTAGTGTTAATAATCATTTTTGTGACATTTTCGTCCCTCAGTATCACGTAAGCTCTTTCATTATTTATACCGAATGAAAGCTAATAGATGAATGAATTTGTCACATTTTTTCATTTTTAGAAACTTAAATTTGAATTTTCATCCTTCTGAAAATAAATTTATTGACATCCTACACATTCAAAAATGAAAATGAATATTTATTCTTAACAATTTTGATTTTTTTCCGGTACATGCAGGCGCTATAACATTTCAAATTATGTTGTGGCATTTGATTTTGAATAGTATTAGTGATAAGCCATTGTTATCCTGACCGAGCAGAATATTCTCCATGTCCATAATTACACCATATCCAAGTGTCACACATAATTGGAGTCAACGAGCCTATTTTGGTCTTAAGAGATCCAAAAAATTACTCGGGATCCAAGTGTTCAACCTTGTAGTTTTCCAAACCCCATCAAAATAAATATCATGAAGACGAAGATCCATTTCCATAATGTGCACAAAAGGGACTTGGTGGTAAATGAATATGCTTTTAGACCAATTTCCATACCAAATGGAATGTTCCCAACCCAAAAAAAAATTGAAAATCCTGCTAACTTTTCCCTAGCTTTCAAGATACCACCTCTCCACACATAGGATGAGTCTCGATTGCTGGAAACACTGAACATTGTACGATTTTACAAGTACTTATGGGTCAAGACAACAACCCAAAGTTTATCTTGCTGAATAGATAGACTCCATTCTAATTTTCCCTAAAGAGATATATTGGTAATGTGTGAGTCTCTTGCACAAAAAGTTTGCAATTAACAAGATTCCACCCCCTTTTTTTCTCTTGAAGATGAACATAAAAAATTCAAACGATTTTATTAATTTCATAACACACTTTTTGGAAGGAGAAAAAGTTGCATGGAATAAATTGATGAAGAGGAAAGAACTGACTGGATCAAACAAAGTCGCCCAACTCTATTTAGGAGCCTACCCTTCCACGAAGTTAGCCTCCCATGAACCTTCTCTAATACATGATTAAAAGAATTCCTAGTATCTTTTCCCCTCAAAAGAGGGAAACCCAGATACTTGCCCAAATCTCTGACCTCTTGCATGGAACATATAGATGCAATTTTGGCTTTAATGCTTATAGTTGGCTTGTTTCAATTTTTAATATTTTTAAATATATAAATTAATTACTTTGTTGGCCATTTATCACTAATTAATTAAAATTACAAACATCCCTTACAAACTAATTAAAAATTAATTTTATACATTTTAAAAATATACCTTTTAAATATTGTAAACTAAATACTCATATAGTATCATATAGTATGAAACACATAAATCAAGCCTGTTTGGATATAAGACTATAAGTGTTTTTGAGAGTTTTTCTACTGAAAAAATACTATATTTTCAATATAAAAGTTCTCAAAAGCACTTATGACTTTTATTCAAATAAACCCATAAAATTATTCTTACTTAATTAAAGATATTGATTTCCAAATTAGTTTGTTGTATACGGACTAATAGAAATTCAATCCATTTCATAAAAAAAATGTGACCAATTATCCAACCAACAAAACTACTTATTAAAAATATAAGTTTATTGTTGCAATCTTAAATAGACAATTATATTAAATATTTGAAGAGACAACTTTTTCTTGTATATCTAAAACAAAATACCAAAAATTTCAATACTCATATATCTAAAACTAAATACACATAGATTAATCCCTAACATTAATCAACTTACGTGACTTATTTCACTCTAGTAAGATTGTTTATTTTTGAAAGAGGATATTTGTGGCTTAAACTAAAAAAATATATGCATTACTCAATTATTCACTCAAATTTGGATTTTAGATATACATCTATATTAAATACTTAAAATATTTAAATATGATTATTTTTTTTCTTATGGAGATACTTGTGATTTAATATTATTTTTATCCTGTATAAGAAAAAAAAATCAACATATTTTATTTAAGGTATTACTATTTATATTTTTTATATAAAAAAGACAAAAAGCAGGTTACCGGCAGCAGGAAGGTTGGCCATCTAACACTGACTTGCATCCTTATATGGAAAATCATATTAGATTGCTAAATTAAAAAATGGAAAATTTATGTATGTTTTTTTCCCTCTAAAATATAAATGAGAATATTTATTCTTTTTTTTTTTAAATTTACCATTTACAGAGGTGAAATTCTTCTTAACTAGATTGTATTTTGAGTTTAATTTTTATATATTATTAATTATTAATGGGAGTTTTTCCCCCATAATAATGGGAAGATTTTTATATTGGAGCATTAAATAAATGGAAATTATTTTGTTTATAATTTTCAAATAATTATTATAAAATTAAACTATTTTTAAATATATGATAATTTACTATTAAACACAATATATTAATTATTAATATTCGAATTAGATTTACTATTTTTATGGGGTTTAGCAATTTAATACATATTCACCTATTTTATTGCCCTTGAATTGTTCTTTTCTTTTCACAATTATGATTGTTATTATTTGATTTGTGATGACGAGGGTTTTAAAAAATTCGTTTATCTTTTTTTGTCTCATTTAAAAATTAATAAGGAACACTATTGTTGAAAATTACGATAAAAATGTATTAAAAACATTAAGTATTATATATTTGATATATTTTAAAACTTTTTTAACATATCAAAGATTAAAGATACAGCATTTCCCTTATTTTAATTATTATTTTAATGTTGCTGTTGCAGTATTTATTTTGAGCTTTACCATATTTTCCCATTAAAATTTTTCAACTTTCAATTCAAGCAGCTTTGGAAAACCCAACCAGCCAACAGGTTTTTTTCAACTCTTGAAATTTCCAAGTTGTTTTAAATTTCTGGAGCAAACGGTTCTTCACTTTTTTCTGCTCTTTTTCCTTTTTTCTGTGTTTCTTTTTATGTTTTTGTTTTTGTATTTATTTCATTTTCACTTTCTGGGTTGAGTGAGCAAGTTAAGTTCTGGAGGGAACTGAAAAGAAGTCTTAATACAAGATTACACCTTCAGAACAGTCTTGCCGAAGTGTGTGGAATCTTTGTGACAGGTCATGATCTTTGTATTCTGAACAGTATTCAGAGTTTTTTGATGTTGGTATGTAAAACATAAGTTTTTTATTATTATTATTATTCTTTTATTTTTTCCCTTTTTGTACTTAATTTTTCCTTGAGTTTCAGCTTTCTGTCTTTTAAAAGTCTAGGTAAATGCTGGATACGAAGCAGGTTTATGCAAAAGGGTGGTGTTTTTTTTTTTTTTTTTTTTTTTTTGCTCCTTTAGAAAAACCTTTGGCATTTTTGGTTGCTTTTGCTCTGTTCAGCGTTCAGGGCAAAGAAATATTTGAAGTAAATGAGTGGTTTTTTGACAAAAAGATTATGATACGGAGTTTGAATTTGCTATTTTTAAGCATGTTTTCAAAATTTTCTTACCAAAGTATGTTTTGAGGTTGTAATAATATGACAAAACATTTTTCTATTTTTGTATTTATTTGAATGTCTTTTTTTAAGTCCTTTTTGTTACGAATAAAATTTCTGGTTTCAGTACTAGAAAGTTAACCCCAGAACTGATCCCTTCTCTTCTTTCAGAGATGGAAACAGAAGGAAAAAAAATGAATTTTTTAGAAGATAGCTGCATTTTTTCCTCATGATTTTCTACTCAAACCCTAGAGTGCTGTGATCAGCGATTCTTTGCAATTTAAGGCAAAGTTAAAATTTTTAAATGGATCTGCTAATTCAGCTAAACAACTTAAAAAATCGAAAGTTTGTGTCTCTGTTTTCTTTCTTCCTAGTTTGTGGGAATCCTTTGATGAGTTTTCATTTTGGTTTCTTGCATGTTTAAGAAGATTCAAATTTTTGGTTTTGCTAAAATACTCAAATTTTTGTTATGGCATGTTCTCTAATGAATTCATTTTGCTTTCTAAGCACATTGTTTGTTGATCTCTGGCTTGTAGATGTTGGTTTGATTGTGTGGACTTAGGAGTGAATAGTTTGATATATGCGCATGGAAGGAAGAGAAGGGATCAGTTCTGGGGTTACAGTGATAGGGGCAGAAGCTCCATCAGCATATCATATGGCACCAAGGAGTGAAGCTCCATGTCAGGTTCCTCCTCCTGTTCCTGAAGCAACAGCTGGAGCTATTGGTGTCTCACCAGGGAGTGTGGGATTGGATGGAACAGCGGCTAAGAAGAAAAGGGGTAGACCAAGGAAATTCGGGCCAGATGGGTTGAACTCTATGGCATTGTCACCCATGCCAATCTCATCTTCAGCTCCATTTGCTAATGACTTCACATCCAGGAAGCGGGGGAAATCGCGGGGGATGGAGTACAAGCTGCTGAAGAAAGTCGGAGTGGATCTTTTTGGTAATGAAATTTGGTACTTTTAATTCTTAATAACATGCATTTCTTGTAAACAGCATGACTATGTGTCACTAACATGGTTTATCAAATATTCATTTTTGTGAATTCAGAAGTATCTTTCTATTTTTTTTTTAACTTTTCTTGCTTCTTAACGTTTGCTTCTTGTCAAACTTTTAGACTACCCCATCCCTGAATACATGAAAGAGATCTCCTTTTTTATTTGCAAATGCCTAAAAGGATTTCATCCTTTTGTGCTGTAGAACTTTTTGAAGTGAGGTGAATCAATTTAATTTTAGACTTTGGTGATGCTTCCATGCATAGAAATGTGATTCTATTTTAGCAAGGGAGTGTTGAATTGTGGTCTGCAACCACAATTTGTGGCTGCAATACCACATCAGCTGCACTTTGCCATTTTTCCTCTCACAATTTTAAGGTTTTGGAAGTTTTTGATACTGCGACAATGATGACAATTAAGACAATGAATACAACATTTATCCTCAAAATATATCATTTTATTGATTGGTTGTAATAACTTTTCGACTAACTTCTCTTAACATAGGAAAATACCAACATACTAATTGGTTTTTGTTTAAATTTGGTCACACTATGAAAATTCATAATATATGTAGCCTGGGAAAAATGTCTAACTACTTTTTGTAGAAATTATTATATTATGAGTACTACTTGTAGAAATTATTAATTACTATAAGATTCTACTAATTTCTGTTAATATCTATTTTTGGTACTTCTGTAGGTGACTCTGTTGGTACAAACTTTATGCCTCATATCATTTCGGTCAATAGTGGTGAGGTATGCCTGAGCAGGGGGAAACCATTTCTTTTAACTTCATTTGGTACATATGAGTTTGCTTTGAATTACTCTCAAACTGTCCTTATTATACCCTTGTGGGTCTGAAATCTATGTGTATATAAATTTCTGTTATCTGCCATGTTGTGTAACTGGTTAATCAATAATGTGGAGTGTGTGTGCTTTGTTCAGTTATCTGTTGGAGGGTAAACTTGAAAATAATGATATTATGGTTTAAGGAAGTATGATTTGTGTCCTTTATCTATCTGTTTATCTGGAATGTATTAATAAATTTATGATTTTTTTGTTAATTTTTATTGTTTATTTGTGTAATATATGGACAATTATATCCAAATGTTCTGTTCATGTGTTGATGATATTTTCAAATTAACTAACATTTTTTGCTTATTATGTTTGGCTCGAAGTGTGCTTTCTTCTGAAAAAATATAACCAAAAACTGGAATTTGCTGTATCTTTTTAACTCTTTTACTTTTTCTTTTCATTTTTTTGGTTAAACATTTTGTTTATGAAGGGCCAAGCACGTAGTTCTAGTTTCTTTCCATGGTTGGATTCACCCCTTTCTTTTGTCATGGTTATTAACTTCTGTTTCATATCATATTTGTTCCAACATTTTGGTTCTAATTTAGCTATAGTTATTCATAAGTAAAAGTGAGAAAGCTCAAGTGTTTGTGTTATATTCTCCATTCAACAAGAAAAAACCTATATTTCAATATCCCCTTAACATGATTTATATATTGTAATGCTAATTCTTCCTGCAAAAGAGACAATTAAATATTGTTATTTTTGTGAACACTTGTTTCAGGATATTACAATGAAGGTTATATCTTTTTCCCAACAAGGACCCCGTGCAATATGCATACTATCTGCTAGTGGTGTAATTTCAAATGTTACACTTCGTCAGCCTGATTCTTCTGGGGGAACCTTAACCTATGAGGTGCTGCAGTAAATCATCTCATCAGTACATGTTTTATTTTATAATTATTGAACTTGCCTTTTTTGTAGTTACATTTTCAATTTGTTTGAAATTTGTCTGGACATGTTTTAGGAAAATAGGAATTAAGTAGGCATTAGATCAGATGCTCTCGTTGACACCCTTCTCATATAATATTAAAATAGCTGACCCTGTCAAGAATTTTGAAAGTTTGACCAGAGTGACAAGGGAAACTAGATTTTCCGTCTAGCAGAAAATACACTAAATTTAGGCATGAAAGATGATAAACAGAGGCTTTTTGTGAAAGCCTTTGATTGCAGTGAAAATAATCAGATAGGAGGCTCAAGATTTCAAAATGAGGATAGAATTGGAAGGATAAATGACAAGAGTGCTTAAACTATTCTTGATATGCATCACGCATGTAAGGCCTTAGAAATAGAAGT
>PYAF01005756.1:1007561-1024682 GCA_007407185.1 Glycine tomentella
TCTCTGGAAATGACAGAAAAAAAATACTTGAGTGTAGAATTATGTCTTCAGTGCTACTTGATGGCAATTTTTAATATTGTATACGACTTTACTTTCGTCATTCACTTGGAAATTGTAGTTTTTAGTTTGATTATTGGTATGAGGTTCATGATGGGTGCTATAAAACCTTATGTTTCGTATTTTGGATTATTTTCTAGGGCCATTTTGAGATACTTTCATTGTCTGGATCATTCATGCCTACTGACAACCAAGGAACAAGAAGCAGGTCGGGTGGGATGAGCGTTTCATTGTCAAGTCCAGATGGTCGTGTTGTAGGTGGTGGAGTTGCTGGTCTCCTTGTAGCTGCCGGTCCTGTGCAGGTAAACATTCCTCTCTCAACCCTTAGAAGCTATTCTCAACTCAATTATGTATGTTATTATGAACATGGATTGGGTGGTAAGGACTACAAGGTTGGATTCAAAATAGTCTGCAACATCCCATATCATCTGTGATGTTGAAAACTTTGCCAAACAATCTTCCTCAAATAAATCCCCAAGCAATTGAGGGTTTTCAAATGAAAGAGGCAAAATCTCATGCCTTAATAAAAGGCACTACACAAGGGAATTGCCATAATGTAGCATCTGGTGCAATTTACTTTGAACAGATTATGCATAACATTCTTTCCTCAAATGAAGGATCACTTAGATATCCTTATGTTATCAGGTGGTGGTGGGAAGCTTTTTGCCAAACAACCGGCAAGATCAGAAACCAAAGAAGCCAAAGTCTGACTATGCACCAGCTAATGTCACTCCTTCCATTGCGGTGTCATCTGCACCACCCCCTACTAATGGTGAAAAGGAGGATGTCATGGGTGGACACCTACTGCACAACAACTCAGGAGCAACCCTTAACTCAAACCTTACTCCTCCCTCGGCCTTTCGTCGCGAAAACTGGGTTAACATGCACTCCATTTCAGACTCGATGCAGTCGGCTACTGACATTAACATATCTCTTCCTGATAGTTAAGTTGATGATCAACCTTCAGTCTCACTGACAACATTCATGATTCAACTCTTTGTTTAATGGTTCCAGTGTTGTTCTATATGGCGTAGTTTCCACTCTTTTCAAACCTATTATCTTTTTGTCTATGACCGTAGGACGAAGTAGATGACTAGTGGTGTAAGTTGCAGCTAGGTTTCTATAATTTTCTTTGCCTACCAGAGCATCTGATTCCTCGGCTGATTAGGTAGATGCTGCAATGTGCAGTGTTATGAGTAGGCTAATTTGGATGTAATCACAACTGAATTTGTTGGATCTTTTGTTTCAACCTAGCCATTTATTATTATGTCACGAGTATAGACTTGTTATTTTCTCTATATCATCTTATACATGCTTTGATGAGTTTAGTATTTTTTTTATCATGGAAATCAAAAAGTGTCAGGAAGTTTATAATAATTCATGCTTAATTAAGGGAGTTAAACCTTCTTGACTTTAATTAAATATTTGAAATTTTTTGATTTGGAAAGAATGTAGGACTGTAGATAGTAAATTTTTTAACGATAGTACAACTTGTTTGAAAGAAATTAATAGGAAATAAAGGCAATAAAAGAAAAATACAAAATCTAAGATTCAACAAATCTCTTTTACCAACTTCCTACTTGACACGTTTGAATGAATTATTAAATTAGTACCTAAAATTACCCAAAAATGTTTTTTTTTTTAAAATGATGACTCATCAAACATTTCGGTTCCTAATGTTAAGAGTTCATAATCTCAAATTTCTACAATTATCATTTGGAAAAAAATAATCCTCAATTTATTTTGATATGTGACTTTGGTGTGCTTCTATAAATTTGGTATTTGATTTTGTTTTACATCAGTAAGATATAGTCCTTAAACCTTAGTTTCATTAATAATTTATTTTTATATTTTTATTTATATAAGGATCCATATTTGAAAAAGATTAAAAACTAGAATTGAAATTCACTGTTAAGATCAAAAGCTTTATTTTAAACCTCGTATTGAAGGGTGAGTTTGGTTGAGGAGTAGAGAGAAATAAAAAAAAGTTGTGTGGATTTCATATGTATTTTATAGCTATTATGTTCTATTTTATTTAAAATTTTCTCTTTTATTTTTATCATCTTAAACCAAATACAATATAAAAGTAGGTTGGAAGAAGCCCTGTAACTCTAGTGTGGAGGGCCTCTACTATATTTAAAAATAAATTATGTTTGATTGAGTCAATCTATTTTATATTCAAAATAGTATAGATCAAAATTTTAGTAGGAGAATTCAAGCAATTTTTTTAAATAAATAAAGGAATATTCCACAAAAATTAAATATTCTGAATCCGAAATCATCCTCAACTTAGTCACTTTCCATTATTATGTTTCAAAATAAGTATGTTTTAGTGGAAGTTCTTTCAATTTCTAGTGAAAGTATTGATATCTTTAAACTAATTAGTTATTAAGCTTTTTATTCAATTTTTCAATGTAGGTCTCATTATTTATTTGACAGGTCTCATTTTCAAATTAATGAAATTTACATGAATTTCAACTAATAAGATAGTGTTAGAAGCGATAGTGTTAGAAAGTATCATGTTAGTACTCCTCAAATCTCAATCTCATTACTTGAAATATATAAACAATGTGTTTTTGTGTTTATATTTTAATAAAATAAGCGTTTGAATAAATATTATTAATCATGAATTACTAAAGTCGACACCAACACCTTTATATGCATAAAGGGTAATAAAGGAATATTTGTCTTTTTATTACATATTTCGATACGTAATACTTAAAAAATATGTAAAAGGTAAAAATAAAAGCATTAACGTTTGAATATAAATGTTGCATCGTGCCTTAACATTAGGAATATAGCATAGCATAGGATAGAGGTTGATTTATCTCCCCTTGAAGTTAACCTAGTTATTGAAGTAAACTTTTTAAGAAAAGAAGAAAGCGTAAGGTGCACTCTTTCACAAGAATAAATGTTACATACGTCAAACACTTTGATTGTCACATACTCCTTACGAAGAAATTTGTGCCTTATTATTAATGAGTAAAATGCATTATTGTCTGGATTTAATTTCACTTTTGATTTTCAACTATAATCCATGTACAGTATTACTTTATTTCTTTAATAGTTACTCGGATAATTTTTTATTATAATAATTAAAATCTTCTATTTTTATTGCTATTAAAATTTCAATAAATTTTCCTCTTTCTAAAATTCTTTTATTCTCTTTTTTCATAAAGTCTCTAAAAATTGAATTAATCAAATCATTTTAAATTATCTTTCCTTCAAAATTTCATGATCAAAATATTATATTTTACCTTGAATTAGAAACCTCATTTCCATCTTCAAAATCTTCACCTCAAACTTTTTTTATCTTTCCATCTTAAGTCCATCATAAACTTCTAAATATTTAAATAAAAAATAATTTAAAAATTTTGTACAATAAATTAATAGTAGAAGGAATCGAATGTAATAATTAATTATAAAAGAACACAAATAACCTATTGTTCGATAACTCTTAGTGGTTGTACAAACACTTTTTTCTGTAAAATATAATTATTTATGAACTTAAAATTTCTGGATATTGATCTTTTCTCCTTTTCTTTTTGCGGTGGCCATTAATTTTGTTGTGTATCGGAAGCCAAAGAAATTATCATGCATTCAGCGCTATTTATATAGCAAAAAAGAATGTACGTATACGTGCGACTGACAATATCCATTGATTCATTTGAGTTTAGAAGTAACCATTTCACTGTAAATTAGTGACTTATAACTCGATGGAAACTTGACTATACAAGTTATAAGATTTGCTTAAATAAACTTCTATATACACACACTTTCAGGAGGAAAATAAAAATAAAAAAGAATGAAACAATCTTAAACATAAGCTAATTTTAGCCTATAGAAAAGTTTATTCGATTTTTTTTTTTCTTATTTTCTTCAATAGAAGTGTTTATCCAAATAAACCCATAATAATCATTTAATAAAAGCTTGGCTATGCAACTTAAGCACATTAGGTTTACAAAGTAATTCTCTTACTAACCTAAGCAATATGCATACTTTTTTTACTAGGCATAACTATTTTTTTTATCAACAAATATTAATTATTAGAATATTAATTTTGTTAAAAGAAAGGATTAAACCCGTAACTTTTTTTCTATTCGTTAACCATCCAACTCATCTTCTATCTTCAAGACATAACTAATTGATCATATGTCAAACAATTATGTACTATTAGTTACATATTATAAATTTAAAACAATAACTATCAAATTATCAAGGTATTAATTGATTATTTGTCAAACAATTATGTACTATTAGTTACATATTATAAATTTAAAAACAATAACTATCAAATTATCAAGGTATTAATGCCTTGGATAAAGAATTTGCAACTCTATAAAAGGGTTTAAAACAATAGAAAATATTATCAGTCTTTGGGGTTGTTGCTGCTGCTACTCTTGGGGTTACATGCAGAGGAAGCAAATATGACAATCAAAATATACATATTACTATATTAGGCAAAAGCCTTTTATGCTTGTGGCTAAACCACTATGAGAGCTCTAATAACTTTTTCATGCCTAAAGCACTCTAACCTTGCAGAAATAATACTAAACTTAAAGAATCACAACTTCTCAAGCCTCTCTCTTTCTTGCCTTAGCACCAATATGAATTGTCATGTGTCCCTCTAAAGAGCTTGGCTCATCACGGATTGCTCTCACCATGGCTCTTGCCAATGGAATTGAGCTCATAAGATGGATTTGCCCTCAATGTATGGAATGTATCAGCCTGTAACTTCTTTGATATTGCCAAGAATTTAATTAGCTGGTACATTTATACAAAGAATAACATAATTCTCGGACAAAAATGTAAGCGAAACATATGGCAGGCATGGAAGGCAAGCCACCAATTAATGCACATCCTCGGTAAGGGTCCATACCAAGCTGAAACACATTCAGATGAGAGAAAAGTCACCAACTTTTCCTTTGAAATAGTACAGGACAATTTACAAAAGAATGCACTTTTAATAGTAATACCTGACTATAGAAAATACAAATACCAAAACAAGATATGCAACTTTGAACAGCCGCTTCTTTTTCTCCCAATTTAGCTTATTGTAGATTTCAGTAACATCTGCTAAGTGCTCTCTTTTAATGTACCTGACATATTAGCTTCCATGTCATGACTAATGAGGCATATAATATATCTGGAAATGATGTGCATATGTAATAACAGCACATAATTACACAGATAAATTGTTGAAATGCGATGTTTTCTGGATTCCATTTATTATGTCATACAGCATTACATTATGCTGCAAATGTCCATTTTAATGCTAAAGATGTTAGAAATTTTGAATCCAAATTTGCAATTTAATAATCCAGATCATTTGAAGTTAATTGTATGTAAATGCAACCTAAGCTTCATACAGATAGGAAACAGAATCTCATGGCAGAAGGGTTAAATTTCCATCTCCAAAGAGTTTCAGACTAAAACAATCTAAAACTACAATGCAATTTCAAGTAGGAAAAAATGTGAAAGTTACACAATTCAAATTTTCATAGTCCTTGATTAAATAAGTTTATAATCATGTCTTCAGTCTTCTAACTTCTGAGTTGACAGTCTTCTTGTATTCATTATATGTGTGTGTGTGTCAAAACTCAAGTATTTGAGGGGTTTTCATCATAATTATGATCAGGGTCGTAAGTGTCTTTTCAAGTTATCCCTCAAATTACAACATTGAAAACTGTTTGAACAACCGCTTGATGTTCATTCTTCTTTCAATTTGCAAGTTGCAGCATGAAAGTCTAGACAACACCCTTTAGTTAAAATACCATTCGAATCCTGTAATCATTAATATTTTAGCTATTGTAAACCATCAAATCACCCTTAAAACAATGTTTTGCATCCAAAAAGGTAAGAAACATATTCGTTCCATTATATTGAGTTTTCCTTCAAGTAACCAACATTTTCAACCCCTAAATCAACACAGAAATGCTCCTAAGAAGATTGAGAAGCCTAATGAAACAACATTCAATAAATTAAAACTAACAACTTCAGAATCAATAAAGCACAAACTTTTTGAGAAGGAAAGGAAAAAAAAACTTACAATCTCAGATTGTAATACAGGAAAGGGAGAGATATCAAGAATATAAACCAATGCCCGGCTATAAGATTGGTGAAGCAGAAGATTCCATGGATGATAAACTCTGGCAAGACAACCTGGTTTATCTGAGACGTTGAATCATATGGGTTGATATAATCAAACTCCAGGTCCACCAATAATATAAGCTGCAATAAAAATTTCAAAATATGTCAAATTTGTTTCATAAATATTAACCATCAATTTTGCTTTAAACTTCATCTTTCTGGATTAGTTTTGTAGGTAAAAAAATTTCCTACTAGTACACTACACTATCTGGAGTAGGAAAATTGTAGGAAATAAATACACATGACAATGATGACATAGAAGAGCTTCACCTATCCATTAGGAATGGCCAAATACAATGGTAAAAGACACAAAGCCATAAATCTTTTACAGAGAAAAACTTAAAAAAAAAAAAATCTTTTTAAATGATGGCCATTTTCTTTCAGAAAGGCAAGGTAAAAGCCAAAAAAGAAAGAAAGTGGAATGAAGCATGAAAACAGTGAGATTCCTACCAATGCAGTCCTTAATGTGTGTTTTGGTTCATCTTATCTTAAGAAAATTACCCCTATATTAAACTTTTATAAGACAGATTTTAAAATAAGCAATCATTTCCAAAATCTAACCATTTTTCCGAATAAATGACTTACTTCCAGAAAATTGTTCTAAAATCTATACACACAAGCACTCAATACAAAAAAAGCATAAATATGAAAATAAAACAAACAATTTTTACAATCAGAATTGAAAACGTATGCCCTTACATGCACGCTCAAAGTAAATTATCCCCCTCCCACAAAATGAAACTGTTGATCTGGTTAAATAATTACTGCACAATTACGGTGATTGAAAAAAAATAAAAACCAACAGAACAATTGATATGATCCAATTAATATTAGTAATAATACCTGGTAACCGAGGATACAAAGAAGAGTCAAAATGAGAACAAACGTTGAGATCCAATATAACACCTCCGCCATGAAGCCCACCACTGCATGCCGTTTTCTATCTCTCTCTCTCTTCCTCGTACGCTGTTTTCCTTTCCTTAAACGGAGTTCCTTGTTTTCGGGAAATGAAATCAAATCTCAACCTCAATTCTTTCGAATTTTCCCTTTAATATGTTCTTTTTTGGAAAAAGGGTGCTTGATTTTTCTGGGCCCAGGTATGTTGGCTGGTCCATTTTGCTTCATAATTGTTTTGGGCCGGGCGAAAGATATATAGTGAGTTAAATAATAACAAAAATATATTTTTGGGCAAAAAAAAAAAATTAAATTTTGGACTATGTACATATGATAAATGTTTAATTAAAATTTATAATAAATAAATATGTATAAATATATAAATCATATTTTAGATTTACAATTAAATAATTTAAATTGTCATATAAAGTTTTTTTTATTTAAGCTAAATTTCACTCTTTATATCTATTTTTTTCTTCTATTTTGATGATTTTTAGTTCAACAAATCAAATTGGCTTATTTTATTTTAAATTTTTTTAATTATTCCAAATTTTTCCTTCTATTTTAGTGTAATTAATTTCTAAAATAATGTGTATCGGTTTTATCCCAGAAGCTTATTAGTGACCCAAATTAATTACTCTTTAAAAATACTAATCGAAATGGCTAAAGGATTAGAATATTTATTTATAATTTTGAGAGACTATTCAATATTTTAAAGAAAAAAATTGGATTAAATAATTTTTCAGAGACCGAATTGGGTATTTACATCCAAAACTGCTAGAGTCTTCTTTTTTATCTAAATATTTTTTTTGTCAAACTTAAAAAGATTATTTTAAGTTTTAACATAAAGAAATTTAATACTTTTTCAGTCTCATTATAACTGTCGCGTAAAATTATAATTGTTGTGTAAAGAAATTTTTTTAAATCTATAAATAAATTAATAATAATATAAATTTAATTATTTTTTTAATTTTTAATGTAATATTAATTATGTTTTTACTTTTATATTTTTTATGATATTAACGATTAATTATAAAATTTATAAATAAATTAATGGTAATGTAAGATTAATTTTTTAATTTTTTAATTCGTATAAAATAATTTATATAATGTATGACCACTATTATTTTTGGATCGAGAGAGTATAATAATTTGTCCCATTCTACCGACACTTCAAATTGGCAAAACGCTGCAGTGTTACAGGTAACCACAACTGCATTGCATTTGCAGCACCATTTTGAAATTTGCCAGAGGACAAACACGTATGGTTCTCACTTTACTACACGTTGCGTCGTTGCACATTAAATTATCATAAAATATGGCTTATAGTATTATGTTCAAGGGGTATAGATATTTTGAAGAAGATAAAAAGAGCAACAATAGGTAATTGATAAAATGATGTGATAAAAAAAAAATAGGATAAATAATTATTTTTAGTATCTGAATTGTAGAGTATTAATAAATTCGTTCTCGAAATATGAAAATATAAATTTTTATTTATTGAAAGAGCCTATGTGACATATTTATGGATGGATTTTCGATGTTTTATACATTTAGGAATAAATTTGTCAATGCTCTATCCGAAATATAATTTAATCTTCATCTTTTCATTTTTTTAATCATTACAAACATAAAATTATAATAAACTTTTAAAATTAAGAAAACAAGCATAAGTTAAAACAAATATAATAATAAACATAATATTGATTAATAAACATAATTTATTTGTTAACCTGAAATTTCTATTGTAAGAACATTAGGTGATGACAAAAGTTAACTCTCATTTTTTTGTAAGGATCAACTTAATGACTATGCATTTTTATTTTGAGTATCATATTTTGGGTAAGGTATTGTCACATTAGAAATTTCAAAGCAAAAATGAGATAATACCTTATCTAAAATATGAGACTCAAATAAATTAAAATACTCCACCATTAAATTAATCCTTACAAAAAATTGAGATTCAAGTTGATTTTGTCACTACCTAATATTGTCATAATAAAAATTTCATAGCAAAAGACAAATTATGTTAATTAATCAATATTATGTTTATTATTATATTTATTCTAATTTATGTTTGTTTTCCTTTTTTTAAGTGTTTATTATAATGTTATGATTACAATGATTAAAAAAGGAAAAAGATGAAGATTAAATTATTTTGGGTAGAGCACGGACAAATTTGTTATTGAATGTGTAGAACATTGATAAATTTATTCCTAAATGTATCACATAGACTCTTTCATTAATGATAGAATGACAAGATTACATTAAAAAGAATCCATCTCTAAAAAATTTCATAATCTTGAGTTCTTCATTACATTAAAAGATATGTGGGGGCAGAATCAAGTCCTTGAGCCTTCTTAATGTTCAAGCTTTCAAAAATAGAAAACTTATTTATTCACACTATTATACACAATCTATTAATGCAACATTTTTTTAATAAAAATCTTATTTTAGTATTCTTTAATTAATCAACACACTTTATACGTTCATTAGTTGGATATCCAAAGTCAATTCTCTTATGTCAAGTTTAGGTTCTTTTTTTTTCTTCCATATACACCACTTTTTTTCTAATTATTTTCCAATCTACACTACTTTTTGTAATTATTTTCCCAAATACAAGTGTTTTTTGTTTAGTTGAGAGAGTCTAGGTTGGAAAACTCGACTTTTCAATAGTTTCTTTTTTAAAATTAAATATCTTTTTAAAAAAAATGTTTTTCCAAAGTTAAAAAGTCGGGTTGGGGAACCCGACTTCCTAATTCTTGTATTTTTTTTAAAAATTAAATATTTTTTTGAAAAAATAACTAATTTTTTTAAATTATTTTATTAAATAATGAGAATTTTTTGGTTTAATAATCAATTAATAGTGTTAAAATAAATAAATAAAAATACAAAGTTATTACAAAAATAGATTGACTAACGGAAATTAAAACACTCAAATAACGAAAAATACTAACAATTAGAGAGACAAACATAATAAACAGAATATAATAAAATGAAAAATAATGGAACATACCAACAATAACAATTGAAACATCAAAATGACAAAACTAATCATAGTTCGAAAGATGTTGTGCAATGAACATGTCTTCTTCCAGGCTAACACCTTTAACACATCTTTATCTTTTTTCAACTCTATTATTTCATATTCGATTAATTTTTCTAAATATTTGGTATGACCTGACTATCGAAAGAACTATTGTCTAAATACTTGTGATTCATGAATTTCATAAGGGAAAACCCCTAGAGGCACAACTTGCTTGATGACATCCTCGAGTGTTTCGATGCTGCATCCCGAAGTAATTTCACATCTTATTGGGTTTGTTTTAGTGAAAGAGTAACCCAAAAAATTGTCTTGTCGTGGTATCTTCCACTTGCCGTTGTAATACAACATTGCATTAAGAGTATGAGTAATGATGGATCAAAGTAGATTGAGTATATCATCGGATGTTCTGTTGATGGTACATAATAGATCTATAGGACCAACACATGAGTATTACTCATTAACATTAACATTATGCAAACATCATCATCATTTTTCAATTGTAGAGAATGAAAAAAAGATTGTTGACCTGCATCTATGGATGACTGTTGATAGTAAATTTTATGAACAAATTGGTCATTGGTTAGTCGATGGGTGTTGTGCATTCTACTATGTAGTGTCTCGAAAGAACACTTATTAGGAACTCACATTTGTATTGGAGTAGGACATTGAAAATAAACAGCAGTTTTGTTGTGTTTGATTGATTCATTTAGAAAAATGAATGCTAATTTCGAGTTAGCAATGGTTTGTGTGCTTGTTTCTCCCAAGAATGTCATAATATTGAGATTGAATTTCGTTTGTGAAGATATATTGTGTGGAAGTGTGTGACTATATTGAAGGTGTTTGGTATTATTTATAGTTGTTTGAATATTTGTTCCGTTGATGTGTATTGAGGGTGTTTGGTATTATTGTTTTCATACTTTATATTTAAATTGTGAGTTGTCAATTCAATGTCATTTTTGTTGGTAAAGTAAATTCACAATTTATTGTTATTTTTTGTTATTTTTGTTGTTAACATAAACTAAAACAAATGATTTATTTCATTAAGTAAAGTAAATACTACAAACAACAACAACCAAACGAAGTAGACAATGCAATTCACAATGACATAATGTTAAAGAGATATGAAATTGTTAATTTGATTTTTTGCTATTTATTTTTTGAGGTCCTTCTTGATGAAACTGTTACACAATTTTTTTTTGGATTCTTTGATGCGAAAACTATGAAATAAAATTGTTAGAGATATTTTTAATGTATTGGAGATAAAATTTATAAATTGCATAACATGACCACTTAAAGATAGTCACCCCTTGATTATAAGTGTCTATAACAATCCAAGTAACTTATGGGTTGGGGACACATCCCATTTATTCAACCTATTCCACATTGCACAAAATTTCCTTTGCGGTAACCCGAATTGCAAACACTTGAAGAAATCACTCATGTAGGCTGGTGAGAATCTTTAATATTTTTTTTCATCAAAATATATTTTAATTCAAATTTCATAATATATTAAATTGAATGAATATTTACATGCTACACATGCACAAAGAAGATGCATTGACAACATCTTGGGGATATCCGTGCGAAGAAGTCAAGTGCAGCTGAATGACTTGATTAGTTACCCAAAAAATATTGGATACAATGTGATGAAGGGAAACATTGGGAATCAGAGGTCGACAAACCCAGGCAATGATCAACTCTACTCACAGTATTTCGAAGTTGTCTTCGAGGCAATGAATAACATTCAACAATAATCAAATACGCACATTGTTAACGAATTCGACAGACACAATCACACATTTATTGTAACAGAGACTCAAGCCCCACTTGAAACACCCAAACCACTTGGAAGGTTTAAGATCATGTTAAAATCCCCAAATTGTAATTGTAGGGAATATCAGGCTAAACACTTATCGTGTTCTCACGTAATAATTGTCTGTAAATATGTCAATGTTGATCTCATGAACTATATGTTGTCGCTATTTACTTTACAGAACATATTGCACATCTACGATAACTCCTTTAATTTATTGTCACACGAATTAATGTGAAAAAAATATGAAGGAGACCAATAAGGTCCTGATTCAAGGAGAAGGAAGAGTACAAATAGTTGTCTGGTTTTAATCACATTCCCACTGAAATGAACAAATAAATTGAACGGGATACCAGAAAAAATGTGGAATCTGTGAGCAACAAAACCGTAACAGAAAAAATTGTCGTGACATACCTTCATCTTCAACTTTTTCTTAGGCAAATATTATTGTTCATGTATTTTATTTATGATGTAATATATTCTGGTATAAATAAATTATTAAACAAAAATATTATCAATTTTTTTAAAAATTAAATAATATGACAAAAAATTATATTTAATAAAATTATTTTTTTCAAAAATTATTTTTTTAAAAAAATTAATTTTAAAAAAATACAAGAGTTAGGAAGTCGGATTCCCAATCCCGACTTCTTAACTTTGCAAAATATTTTTTAAAAAAAAATATTTAATTAAAAAAAAACATGTTTGGAAAGTCTAATTTCTCAATCCAAACTTCTCAACTAAACAAAAAACAAGTGTATTTGGAAAAATAATTACAAAAGTGGTGTAGATTGAAAAATAATTAAAAAGAAGTGGTGTATATGAAGAAAAAAAACCAAAAATTTAATATAAAACGTTATTTGTGACATTTGTGGAGTCACCCAAAATCTCTCTCTCTCCCTCCTTCATTCTCTTGTTTCTTTCTTCTATATAAAGTCCTATTTCTCTTTCCCCTCCTCTTCCATATGTTTTTCCTCATTTTCTTCCTCTCTCATAATGCTCCCATACCATACCCTTGAAGAAGCACAAGCTGCACTAGGCAGAGGACTAACCCTTGCTGAGACACTATGGTTCAAATACTCTGCCAACAAACCTGATTTTGTTCTTCATTGCCACAATACTCTATTCTTGTGCTTATTTTACTCTATAGCCCCAATTCCATTCGTATTAATGGAGCTTAGTGGGTATGAAAAGCTAAACATACACAAAATTCAGCCCTCGGTGAAGAGATCATTCAAGGAAATGTTCAAGTGCTACAAACAAGTCATGGAAACCTTTGTCATTGCAGTTAGCCCACTACAGATAATTTCTTATCCCACCATCAAGGTACTCGTTTGTTTCTTTGGTGCATTGTACTTCAGAGTTTTTTTTTTCTTTCGAATCACCATGACGACATAGTGTGAAGAAATATTTACTAACTTTGTTATGGTGCGCTTGAGGTTTAATTGTCATATAATTTTTTTCTATGATGTTAATTAATTTAAAAACTATTTCAAAATGTGATTTTTAAAATAATATTATAATATTTCAAAATGTGATTTTAGGAAAGTGACAGATAGGAATAGGTTCTAGTCATCTCAAATATGTAATGTTGTACTACATTTTATATTCAAGTTACTACTTGTATGAGAAAAAAAAAAGTTGCGTACTAATACTGTAAAATATTTGTTTAATGTATAAATTCATAATATTTATATTTCATATCCTTACTTACGCTAGATAAAAAAGTATATTAATGATTATAAATTAAAAAAGTATATTAATGAAATTAACTTTAATCCTTGACATTATTCTGTAATGTCGTTAACTGAATTGATGTTTTATTTCAGTACCTACGTGTAAAGTCAATCATTAAAATAAAAATAGCAATTATTAATATAAAATATCAAATTTAATTAATACACACTATCAATAGTAATGATACTTTATCTACATTTTCTTATACTACCTCCATATTTTATATATAGGATTTTTTTAAAAAAATTGTTTGATTTTTTATGAGACCTCTAAATTGTCTCTTACATTTTTTTTATTAAAATACTTTTGATTAGTTCACAATTTTTTATAGTCAATAAATAATAAATGTGATAAATTAATAAAAAATAAATCTCAGCTTATATTGGAGAAGATAACTAGTTAAAGTTGCAATAATTTTAGAAAGATAAAATTGTTTCTTTCTCTTGGAAAGCATACACTTTAATTAATTAAATTAGAAAAATGAGATGATAAATTCTAACATAATTTTAGAAAAATAATAAAAATAAAGAATAACTTTTGAAAAATACTCTCAACCAGGCGTCCAATACTGCATGCATTATGCAATTATTAAATGACTGTCATATATGCACATAATGCAACCGCAGAAGGACAGTGCCACAGTGGGAGAAACAAAAGATGATGGGGACCGGATGGGATTTGGATTAATTATTTTTATTATTATTATTATTATTATTATTATTATTATTATTTTACATCGTTGTCCTTTTAAAGGTTGAGAAATACCATTTTTCTTTCCAATATTTATAATATGAAATATTGTAATTCACGAACCTTTCACATATATATTATTTAATTAATGTCAATTTTACTTAATATTTATTTTATATATTCACAATTTACTTTAATTTTGGTTTGTGTGAAGCTTTTGATATTAATATATGTACCAATCATCAGGGAAGGATCTAAAATTCTTTCGAAAGAGGGAGCTAAATTTTCTTCTTCTTTTACAATTATTTAAATAAAACAAAAGCTTTCTTGAAAGAAATGATGCTACTCAATAGTAGGTCTGGCAAAATGGTTGATCATATTATTGGGAACTGAAATTTTTTAGATTCAGCTCAGTCCTACGTCAAACACTGTTCCATTATATTGAATCTATTCGGATTAATACAAAAATAAATAAATAAAAATAATTCTATGTAAAAAATATAAAAAATAAAAGAAAATAACTCTGAGATTGATAGAAAGTCAGTACATTTAATCAGTTAAACTATATGGACCGAATCAAAAATCAAATAGACCTATTTTTTATATGAACTATCTTTTTGGAGTCCAAATCTGACTCTATCTATGAGCCGGTCGAGTTGATCCATTGAGTCACGTTCATTCTACCGGCTATACTCAATAGTATTCATAGTAGTTTGTATGTGGATTCTAGAGTTTAATACTAGCAAGCTAGTTGCAGTTGAGTATATAGGAGTTGCTGTCACAAAGCTTGACAAAAATGTTCATGATTCAAAAACTGAGTTGGAATTTATGAGAGTGAGGTCCAGAAATTGATTATGATTCAAAAACTGAGTTGGATAAGATAACAGTTGTTCTTTCTATGATGCTTTTTGAAATCCATTCAATAACTGGATATATAGGAAATGGAATATGGTGAATTTATATAAAACTCATACATACATTCATATATATATGTATATATATATCACATGGGGTTGGTCAAACCAGCAACTTCTTTTTCTAGGCTAGAAATGTTATACTAATATATAAATAAAATATATTTTTAGTTTTTGTATTTTTCGTAACAACTGACATTGGTTCTGTATTTTAATTTTGATTAATTTAGTCTCTAAATTTTATAAAAATAATAGTTTTTATGTCTTTCGTCACAGATTATTTTCATTGAGGAAAGAGACAAAAATTACTGTTTTTAAAAAATTTAAGAATCAAATTGATTAAACTTAAAGTTTGAAGAATAAAATCAAATTTCATCTCTTGAGGACTTAAAAGTATATTAAAGTTTATATTATTATTTAATGGGTTTGGAGATGGGAGCATGGTCAAAGTTAGGATTTGTTTTCGGGGTATTATATGGAGTTATTCTACTGATTTTGATTTTAACATGATTTGTTATCAAAACTAAAAACTAAGTATGAAAACATAAATGATTCAATGAAAATTCTTGCTCTTTGCCTTGTGAAGTCTTGACTCTTGGGGGAGGGAGGGTGGGGGCAGGCCTTGTCCCTGCGAATCATGTTTATAATTTTATCTATTTTAATATGATTTATTTTAGTTTATTTGAAAAATATTTTAGCATATAATTATAGTTAACTTTTTATTTATTTGACCAACTTATAAGTTTGTTTGAAAAATATAGAGATATTTGAGAAAAATAAAATTTATAACCATTTTATAAATGCTGGTTGAAGTACATTTGAACTCAACTTATTTTATTTTATATTTAGTATTTTTATGAACAAAATATTTTATTAAAATGAAACCAGAACACAAGATGTGGAGAGATTTTTTTTAGAGAAAGATGTGCAGAGATTTAGAATTACAATGAATAAATAAATGCAAGAAAGAAAATAAAAAATAAAAAATGTGTACCCAAAGAAAATGCCCATCCACTTAAAAATTTGCAGTCTACATATAATGAATCCATCCCATCTCTGAAAACAATAATACTAATAATAAATAACAAGAAAATCCAGTGCACTGCTTTACCAAATACCAACTAGATCATAAAATCCATCTATCCCATACTTTAATAAAATTTGGTTTCTCTATCTTCTTTAATATTAAATTATTTATTTTAATAAAGTATTTCCTATATCTATCTAAAGAAAATTTGACCCTACATCCAGTGTCACTCCCTCTTCCCTCCTGTTTTCTATCTTTTTTTCTTCCTTTTCTCTCTCCTTCTCCCTCTTGTTTCCTTCTTCTTTGTTTTTTTCTTTCTATTCTATTGTGTATCTATTCTCTTAAAATATAAATATTTTTTTTATTATTTATCTTACTCGATTTTTATTTCTTCTTTTTAGGCTATTTTCTTTTCTTTCTTATTTCTCCCTCTTTCTTTTTTATTTTACGTTTTTCTAAAAACTTATATGACAATTTATGTGTAATAATTATATTCATATTTTCTGAATTTAATATGAATTTAATTTATTATATTAAATGATACATGAGTTTATTTATTTATAATATTATAGAAATAAATATTTATATTATGATGTTGAAATTTTTGTATTAAAATTAATTTAAAATTTTGACTATGTTAAATGTTTTCATATACAAAAATTTTGTTGACTAATTATGATACAATGATGTTAAATTTCTATGCATAAATATATAATAAAAATCGTAAAATTTAATTATTAAATACAATTTTGATACAAAATAGTTTTAAATTATTTCACCAATAATATCATAA
>PYAF01005756.1:1024782-1041197 GCA_007407185.1 Glycine tomentella
ATAACTTCACATACGAAAAAAAATTAATTTTTTTTAAAGTTCACATGTACCATTCATAGGAACACAATCTTGTTTAAATCAAATAATTTCATTATCATGACAAATTTTAAGTATTTTATACAATTGCATACTTTAAGATCATTAATTTTTTTTGTTTAATTTTAATCCTATAAAATCATTTTTACTTAGAAATTATATCAAAAAATTTCATAACTAATTTTCTTTAATGATATTTAATTTTATGATTTTAAACTGTTTATACTAAAAATTAATTTCAATATAATTAGTTAATACATTTAAAGTAATATTTTGACTCAATGTTTAACAACTACAAATACAATTTTTTATTTATTAAATTAACAATGTGTCAGCATATTCATTGACTTTGCAAGATCTCTTTCAACCATAAGACCTGTATTAAGGTCTTATTTAAGGGATTCGATCTAAATTCCATAATCAATGTGTCGAAAAGTGATATTTGATTTTTTTTTTGTTAATTTAATTAAATATTAGACTTTAAATTATTCAAAACATTGTTTATAAACTATATATAAATATTATAAAATTAATATTTTTTATTCACAATATAGTTATACAATAATTGAATTATTTTATCATTATACATTTCAAAATTATTTTAATTAAACATGAGTTAAATCCTTTCTAATTTTTAAACATAAATTTCTCATACAATTTTATAAATATTTCAAATGAAATAAGAAATATCTATGGAATTATTTGTAAATAAATTTTACTACTTTTTGCTGGTATTTTTTATTAAAATTTTTAGAGACATTTTTTACTGTGAGACTAACTTTTTTTTATATGTTTCAAGTTACTATGTTAACACAAATTATGCAACATTACCTAGGTCAACAATTCTTACTCTATCATTATTATAAACATTCAAGTTTTAGTTTCTTATTGTTGTCGAGCAAAAAATATATATCTAATATTTATTTTTAAGTCACTGATAAAAAAACATTATTTTAAGTAAATTTTGATATATATAAATTATTTCAAAAAATACTTAGAAATCAAGGCGACCCGTAGGGGTGTTCATCAACCGATCCAAACCGATATAAACAGCGGTGACCGAACCGAAAAACCGAAAATCGAAATAACTGAAAACCGAAAAAAATCGAAAATTTTCACCGAATTTGATCGGTTTTCAGATTAGCTGGTGAAAACCGATCCAATCCAAACTGATCCAATTATAAACCATATCTTACCCTTTATCTACTTGGGCCTATTCCCCATCATAGCCCAAAAACCAAAAATCCAATACATTACTCCTTATTTTGTCTAATGAACGTGTTTGTCTAATGAAAATTAGAAAATGATGTTTGTTTTTGTCCAATGAATGTGTTTGTTTATGTTAGATACTCCTTATTTTGATAAAAATAAGTCTCATAAGTTTTATTTTTAGACTTTTTAAAAAATCGAAAATCAATCCAATCCAAACCGAAAAAAATTGGATTGGATTGGATCGGATTTGAAAAAATTTTCAAACCGAACGGATGAATGATCAAATCGAAGGAATTAGATTGGATGATTTTTTACTTCAAAACCGATCCAATCCAGACCACGAACACCCCTAACGAAACGTGCGTCACACTGGTAGATACACAGTTCCGTTATAGAAAGTCCTCATTTGACTCCCTAACACAATTTGTTTGTTTTATGCATTATTTTTTATGATTTTTTTTCTTAATTTTAGGTTTGTTTTTTCCTTTGAGTTATGCATAATTTATTATATATGTTTTGCAATTTTTCTTGTTTTCGTTTTCTTTTATTTGCGCTATATTAGTGACTGGATATTTTTTTCCACAATTTTTTTCAGTGGATTGGGATCAGAACTAGTTTGTCACTGCCATCAGGCTGGGAATTATTTTGGCAATTATTAATTTACTTTGTCATAGAAGATTTTTCGAATTATTGGATTCATAGGATGCTCCATTGCAAATGGGCATTTGAGAAGATCCACAGGGTTCATCATGAATATGCAGCACCAATTGGGCTCTCAGCACCTTATGCCCATTGGGCCGAGATAATCATATTGGGTATCCCTTCGTTTCTAGGCCCAGTCCTGGTTCCAGGGCACATAACAACCTATTGGCTATGGTTCATTTTGCGACAGCTAGAAGCCATCGAAACTCATAGCGGGTAAAACTTTTGATTTTTAACTACAAGTATACTCATGATTAAATCTTTTTAGTTTATATAAAAGTTTTGAGTGTAAAAGTTTTTAAACTATTAGGAAATTAAAAATCATTTTTGATATGATTTTTAAGGTATTATTATAAAGTTAACAAAAGTTATTATATATTACGATTTATTGGTAATGTAAAAAATCTTATAATTTTTGTGTATATATTATTTATTTTTCATTTAATATTTCAAAAATATCAAATTTCAATGATTATAGCATATGATATTCATTTTAATAATATTTAAAATGTCTTAGACTAACAATCGGTAGTTTTTGAAATATATGATTATTGGTTTTGGTAATAGACATTTATGTTTAATTGAACATTCGGTTGGAGATATATAATGAGTGAAATACATTTTTCTTTGTATAAAAAAGACTACCTTGTTGTCAAAGAATTTGAAAACATTTTTAATACTACCATATATAGCACTAAAATTCTTAACACATGTAAGTCTTGTACTATTATTTTGACATGATGATTAGGTAGTATGTAAAGAAAGTTTCGATGTAAATACAATGGAGTGAGAAAACTTCTATTCATAATTAAGCTGAGAAATATTAGAAGATATATAGTATGAACAACTAACATATCTTTATATATTATATTGCATATTTCTTGTTTCTGACCTAAATTTTCCTTAACATATCACATATTTCTACACACGCGTTTTCTTTTCAAATGTTATCGATCTTGTTACATGTTAAAGGTATGATTTTCCTTGGAGTCCCACAAAATATATACCATTTTATGGAGGGCCTGCATACCATGACTACCATCACTACGTTGGTGGAAAAACTCAAAGCAATTTTGCCTCAGTTTTTACCTATTGTGACTACATTTACGGGACCCATAAGGTAAGCTTCCTCTTTTTAAATAATTGGTTTAAGCTTTAGTTACAAATTATATTATCTGCTATTCTACTTTTAATAAATAATTAAAAATAGTTCATAGGAATTATTCAATGTTTCAGCAAAAAGATGATTAACTATAACGAGGCTACTATACCCTATTTTGCAGGGATACCAATACAGAAAGCAGATGCAGAAGAAAAATTCTACTAATACCTTCATTGCCCAAAATTACAAGATGGAGTAGCTGTGTTATGCATGCTTTCAACTTTAAAAATGGCTATATGATAAAAAAAAAGTTGTGATAAACATTTAATTCCTACCATATGAAAGATAAACATTTAAAAATGGCCGTATGTTACAAGATGGATGGATAGGTGATTTTGATAGTACTTCTATATATGTTCACGTTCAAGTGTCCAACATCTTAAAATTCAGAGTAATTTAGGTATAAACTCCTTTATATATTTTCTTTTTGTGCATCTATATATCACTATCTATTTATATATGTTTCGTGCTGCTTAGCCTCTGATTCTATAATCCTATATCTATCCATACATTTATTGGCCTTATATATTGCAACGTTTTGATTTAACTATATTTATATTCAACACAGCATAAAATTAAATTGTATGGTTCAGATTTAATTTCTACATTTCGGCTTAAACCCTTTATCTGAAGTTTGATTCTTACACCGCATTTTTTTTTTTTATGTTGCTTCTAAAAATTAATATATACGATCATAGAGGGGAGAGGGAACTATATGGGTGTCAACATTCATTTGTGTCGGCACCATTTTGAAAATAATTAAAAGTTTTGAAAAAAAAAATAGAAGAATTTTTAAAAATGTTTGATTGTACTTTTGATTTCTTTAATTTAAACTATATGTAATTTTAGTCTTTCAATTTTTAAACCAAGCAAGTCTTTCTATTTTTAAAATTAAATAAGTTTGGTTCTTTTTATATATATAAAAAAAAATCCTTCCTAAAAGCCTCAATTTTTTTGCTCTTTTTATTCAAAATCCTTACAAATTAACTCAATTAAATTATTTTAAACCTTTTATATAAGAATTAGGGCTGTAGATTTTGATCGTTTGAGTAATAAGTATATCATTAAACCTTTTACTTTTTTAGTATCTGATTAAACTCGACCCAACATTACTATATAATAAAAATATAATTAAAAATAATAATTGCCCAATTCTTTTCTATGTGTTATATATGAAAGATTGAGTAATAAAAAGGTAAAATAAAAAAAATCTAAACTCTCACTCTCATTCACTCATAAAGACGTAATAGTTTATTTTAGTTTTGTAGATTGACTCAATCTAAAAGTTGCGAGTTGTGATTTTTTTTAATGAATATTAACTGTGAGTTGTATAATAATGAAGTCAACAAATACTAATGGCTAGCTTATAAGAATTAAGAAACAATGAAATAATACTGAATTACAAATTTTGATTTTTTTTTTTTTTGTTTAGAGTTAAAGAGGTATTTGGATTAAAGGTGTTTCCTGATGTTGATATTGATGTTAGAGTTAAAGAGGTGACTATTGTTTTCAATTATTTAACTTGATTATGCAATTCAATCAAATTAAGGTCGAGTTAAGTTGCTTAAATAAGAGGTAAAACTAAATGAACCTAATTATGTTTAATTGAGTTGGGTTAAAAAATTGACTAAATTTAACTTATTTTGGATCACATACAACCCTACATTTTTTACTAATCCATATATATAATAGTACAAGATTTAAACAAAAGCCCGTCTAGCTCAGTTGGTAGAGCGCAAGGCTCTTAACCTTGTGGTCGTGGGTTCGAGCCCCACGGTGGGCGTTTTTCATTTTATTCTTATCTGTGACTCTTAATTTGCGCCAGAAACGTATGATTACTTTTTAGTATTGGACCTGAACAAGAACTTCCTTTAGTAGATGAGTTGTTGGCTTTTATCATAATAAAAATATTAGACTTAGAATATATTTTTATTCTTAATAAAAACTTAATTTTTACATTTATTTTTTAAAAAAAATTATTTTTCATTTATTTTTAATAAAATAATAATCTCCTTTTTAATCTTTAATATTTTATTTTAATTCTGATTAATTAAAAATGAATTTTTTTATTAAAAATAAATACAAAATTTGTTAATTTATCATAAATTAAAATTACATCAAAAATTAAAAATAAAATTGTTATTTTATTAGAAATTCAACACAAAACAAAAATTAAATGTTTATCAAGAATAAAAAATATATTTAAACCAAAACATTAAGACGTGAAGTTTTACAGTACCTGAACAAGAGCTTCAGTTATAGTTGGGTTGTTGGCTTGTATCATGAAGGAAAAAAAGAAAAGAAAAAAAGATGTGCGATGAATCTCGTTGCAATTTGCAGTTATTTTCCAATGCAGCTACTTCCAAAATTTCAAAATTGGATGGAATAATGCCCTCATAATTGTTCTGAAAATATGAAAATGTTTCTTTTTTCTTCTTTAAATGACAAACTATAGCCACTAGCAACGTGTCCATTATGTTCTCTTCCAAAGTTACTAATACACTATTCTCGCATCACTTCATCATTTCACGTCAGCCTCTCACTAGCACAATCAAAACCAACAACATTATCTCTGTGTCTATATAAATTATTAGTCACAAAAATTCGGAAAGATACAAGTCTAAGCAGCAACTGAAGGGTTTGCAACATTTCAGCTCATCCTAGTTTCTCATTCAACTTTCCAATGATACCATGCAGCTCTAATCAAGTTGTGAAGTGCTTGAACCAAGTCAACCAACCATAAAGAGACCAGGTCCCAGAATTTTTGAATCATCTCTATTTAACATAAATTAGTTGTCAGCGCGTGCATAGGCATGCTATATGGTTGGTGCAGTATCATAGTGGTTCAGGATGAAGGGATAGATGGAGATGCCCACAACTTCACTTTCTTGTCAGCACTGGCTGTGGCTAAAACCAAAACATGTTCATTTCCTGCAAAAGGCACCACAACCATAATAAGCAAGATAACAAAATTCCATGCTGGTTAGCATACCTTATAGGCATCATAATATATATAATCACAACTAAGAACAATGTCATTTTAAATCAAATTCATTGTATGTTATCTAAATTATTTTGTAATATCTTCTAACACTGATTAGCAAACAAGATACAAGAAACAGATTTGGCAATAATGGAAATTTCTTGAGAACAATAAATTAGGTAAAGAACCAAAAGCAATTGTCAGACCAGCAGCTTACCTATTGGAATAGTTTTAGGAGCCCATGAAATGCATGAAATGTCACCTGCAAGTGAAGAAAATAATCAAGGAGTTGAAGATCACAGATAGAAAATTACTTGTTTTTTCAGTTGCAATTAAAGGAATAATCAAACGGGTGGATGCTTGGACATACTATCGTGGGCTTTTTCAGCTGTATCCAGAACCTTTCCAGTCTCAACACATAACCACTGCAGTGTGGAACCATGGGTTGCAGCCAAAAAATTTCCATCAGGGGAAACACTCAGGCGGTCATAGTGCAATGTAGTACCGGAAGAATCATGAAGAGGAATTGGGAACACCTTCAGCATCTTCGGATCCTCATCAAGATGATAACGAACTTCAGGATAGAAGGAAAATAAAGGTGAGAGGAGTTGAATTAATTAACAAGCTAGTCCTTAAGACAGCACATATGAACATTTCGAACCCCAGAGAGGAAAGAATACCCTTAATTGATCAAATAACAAGCCCATTTATCAGGCCAAATAAAATAACATGCAAAAGAAAACATGCCCCTTTTCAGCCAAAGAATCTCATCGAAGTACTGTTTGAATTCTTCATTAATAACATGACCACATATCTTGCCTAAAATCATTAAGACTATTTGCAACTCCAGGCCGACTTCAACATCAAGCATTTGCTAGAAAAATAAAACCAATTCGAAAAGTAAAAAATAATCATCTTTAAAAATTTGCTTACCATTGATATTCCATATTCTCATTGAACCATCCTTGGATGCAGTGATTATTTGCTCAGAGTTTGGCATAAAGCATAACCAAGTCACAGCACTCTGACACGCAAGTAATAAGCATATAAATCATAGTCGAAAAGGTGATAATAGGAACATAATCTTTATTAGTTTTATTTAAATTGTAAATTTTTCTCACACACACATGGAGAGTTAATATGCCTGCATGTAAAAACAGACCATCATCTTTACTCTTTTGTTTAAATTGAAAATCACACATATGCGTGCATGTGTGCAGGCATGCATTCATGAAAATTGTGTCATGCACATCATGCTCATGAAATTTCCATTAATCCAAGATATTCTAATGTAATACATGAAAATATAAGACTACTGCATAAAAATATATGAAAACTAATGTATAATATACCTCTTATATAAACAAAAATGCAACGCATTTGAAGAAAAATATAATCTTCAAACTTTTTGGGTTGAAAAGTCTATATATGTAAAATTGGGAGCTTAAACTAAATTTTAAATAACTCCAAAATAAAAATGCTAATATTAAACCTTATGCCCCTTAAGCTGCATAACATTTAAAACTTCCTTCACAGATCCATCCTTAGCATAGACAATCTCCCAGATCTGCCAAACATTGTAAACAAGAAAAAGTGGAGAAAATAAACAATCTTTAAAATAAGCAATCTTTACTGCTTAGTAACATTCTGATAAAAGTTGTCAATCAGGAAATGTAATAAAAGGCACATTTATTATACTAATGATGTATTGAGAGGCTCCCTGAGCTAATCTAAAAAATTATTAGACAACTGTATTAATCTCTATTCATGTCAAAGACGAACTAAAAGTGGTTGAAGTATTAACCTCAGTTTGATATAGCATACAATGTTAACGCTCCATTAATTTCAGTTACAAAACACACAAAATCAAGCATTCAAAGGATATTTAATTTAATTGATTCTGGTTTTACCAAGTTGTACAGTGCAGTTTCAAGTGATATATACTTGCCACTATCTTGGTTCTGGAGTAGGCAAATTTATTGAAAGATTACAAACAAAAATTGAGGATTAACCAATTTGGTGATCATTACACACAGCTCTCCTTGACAAGCTAGTCCTATGATCAGTTGTGTTACTTTAACAGGCTATTACCAGAAATTATTCTAAATTTTCAATTGAACTGGAACATCAATTTTTTTTTGTCTAGAGATCCATGCACTGTCTAAAACATTATGTGTTCAGACATCAAGAATAGTACTGACTTCAAGAATCCATTTTCTTCTTTCTCCATCCCCTAGTCTTCAGTCATCACCTAACAGACTCACTGCTACATGTCAGCAAGTTATCCTAATATAACCAAAGAGTCACAAGGGTACATGTTGGGTTTGTAGGTCAGGGTCAACCCGATGAGTCACCCAATGGCTTAAATAAAGAAGGGCCTGGGTTTGATGAGTCACCCAATCAAGCGTGCATGTTGGATTGTTGGATCTGTGGGTTGAGCTCAAATTGGTGGCCTATGTCTATTGGCTTAAATGGGGAAGGACCCATGTATAATGCAGACTGCAAAGTGTTGTATATCAAGAGTTGTGTCTTTGCTAGTAGCTTAAGCTTTTGTCATGGTGGTAAGTAGTGTCCGTGGTCATATCATTTGCTATTAGGATATTAGCCCAAAGGGCCTCAAGGGTGCATGTTGAGTTTGTGGGTTAGGTTCAACCCATTGTCCTATGCCCAACGGCATAAATAGGGTGGTGTGCCCATGTCTAATGCAGGGTGTCATATGCCAAGAGTTTCACCTTTGCTAATAACTTCAGCTTTGGCAAGCTGGTAAGTTGTCTTGGTTATATCACATCCCCCCTTTTCTCTCCTTTTTGCTTTATGGAAAATATTCTTTGCAATCCCAACTTTTACATTTGTTAAATAGATGAAAACAAACTACTTGAGTCTCTAAAGTCAAGTTTCCTCATATCCATTTTTTCTCATTGGCCAGTGGCCACACAATATTAAAAATCATTTGGGCCCAAAATTGTTGATTGACCGTTGATAAAATTAAAGTAAAAGGTGTTGTGCATACATATATGTGGAGAGAGAAAGAGAGGACAATGGACAAGGAAGGTGGTTGGATATACAAACACAACACAAGAGAAGAATAAGAAACATGGCAATTTAAAGTGCTCAAAGATATTTTACTGTGAGCTTACCAACTTCACCGAGCAATATTTATAGCAGCATTGTACCATGAACTTCAGACCAAAAAACATACAATAGAAATGAAGAATAACTCTTTCTAATCGGTTGGCATATTTGCCATGTTGTTTGTTCCCTTTTTCAATTGATTTGTAACAAATACAAGAGAACATATTTCAAGGCCAGCACCAAACGGACGATGGGTGCAGCCTTGCTGATGAGGTGATGATACTGACTAAATCTGGCATTCAACCCTAGCTACTAAGAAATAAAAGATTAAACTTAAAGGCCACCTCTTACTGCATAGTACTAGTTGTGCCTCTGTGTGTCCTTACATAGGATATATTAGTAGCTTATAATAAATTAAATAGATTTGCAATTAAAGCTCACCTTCACATCTGCAGTAAATGCTGCTGCTGCAATAAAACGACCGTTGGGTGATATAGTAGCCATGTTATTTTTCAATTGATTTGTATCGACATGCCCAACACTCTTCCCAGTTTTTCCATGCCAAAGAATGATGTCAGTCCCTGAATTAGAAATCAAATTTAGAACAGGTTGTAGAAAGCCATCATCAAGCATTAAATCTCAGCCTAAAGACAGCAACAGTAATTTCATCAGCAAATTAAATAAAAGTATAATACAGTGCATTTGATCTAGTGAGTATTAGAGTATACTTACTCCATTGTATTGACTTTTACTTGCTGTCACCAGCTGTAAGGTAGTTACAGTTACTAACTGTAGTTAGTTAGTAACTGTCAAGGTTAGTTTGCAGTTGAGAGTTAGTTAAGGTTGAGTCTCTATATAAAGAGATAACACTGTTGGCTGTAATTTTGTCTAATCTTTTTCAGATCAATGATAAACACTATTTTACTTTCTCTCAAAATTCTATCAGTGAGCAGCATAAATCTCATGCCAGATCAAAATTTTATTTAACAATCTAATTTTCTTACTCAGAAGCGCCTCATTAGGTGATGTAAGACAGCATTGGTCACTGAGACCTTTGCAGTAATTAGTGGTTAAATAAATATGTAGGTTTTAGAGAAGCAAAGGCAACACAAACAGAAACGTATACTCTATTTAACTTTGTGGACCTTTACCCATACAAGCATTTCTTTTTCCACAACCTACTTCTAATTAAAATTGAAATTCGCTTCATAATTGTCATTTGTCACATACTATTAGGTGAGAAGACCCTGAATATATAAATAAATTATGACAGAACAATTTCTTCATAGATTCTAATGGGGAATGATGTCATAAAGATACCTTCTGAACATGAGGCAACAATTGTACTTCCATCTGCAGTGCCATAAGTTGCGGAGGCTCCAAACATAGTAATTATTGATTTCTTATCATGAACTTTGTGATGCTCCCACTTAATTTCTGGGAGAGGAAGCTTTATTTGTGGTTTATCTTCAGAAGTTTTAGGTTTCTCTTCTCCATACATGTATAATGAACAGCCGGACATAGTATGAGACGCCACAACAATGGAGGATGCATCACCAGAAAATGCAACTGCTGTTGGATGACCACCGGCTGGCAAATTAATCCTTAGAAACCTGCAAAAGAGTTGATAATATAAAATTTATGCATACGAATTACGATATATGATTGACATCGATTGAGTTGACATGCATCTGTATCAACTATCAAGAGGCTCTTGAAATTCACATACTTGAAACTTTTACTTGAAGCATCATCCAACTTAAATACTCTCACAACTCCATCAGCACACGCTGTTTGCACAGACAATATAAAGTAGGAAGTAAGAAACAAGTTTCACATAATGCTCAATTGCTTGTACAAGTGAAAATTAATATAAAAAATAGAACAGGTAGGAATCTTAGGTGAAAGGAATTAGGAACAACAATGATGCATGAAAAATAAATGTTACTGTGATCTAAAAATACAATTATATATATATATATATATATGGTGAAATACCTGTTGCCAAATTTCGTCCATCGGGGGAGAAGCATATCCCTGTCACTGCATCACCATGACCCTTCAAGGTATTCAAATCCAACGGATGATGTCGCTTGTTTTGATCCTAAACAAAAAGAAAAAGGTCAAGCCAAGCTAAAAAATCAAACTTTAAAACAAATCACATTCTTAAAACCAAAAAAAAAAAAAGAAAAAGAAAAAAAAAACCCACAACAGCAACCTAAGACGGACAAGATGGTAAGAATTGGAACAGACCTTGTCGGAGGAATGGGGTTTAGAGATAGGCTTCTTGGGAGGGGCTTTGGAGGATACGGGTTTGGGATTCGGATCGGCGATAGATTGGATTTCGGATTGACGCTTGCGGAAGTAGGTGTTGAAGAAGAGAAATGCGATGATGGCACCCAAGAGAAGCGATAGCGCTACAATGGGTAACACTGGATCCATTGTCAGAGTGGAGACACGGAACTGAAGACGAAGAAAGAAGGGTTTGGTTTTGTTATGTTGCACTTGCACACGTGGATTCTTATTGAACTGTACATTTGCACGTCACGCGTTCCTATTATGAAGCAGCCATCAAACTCATCTTCATGCTAACATGCACAGATGCACTTATGGTATGACATACCATGCCCTTTTACTAGCTTCCACATTCAAAAATTAATTAATTCATTTATAAGAATATAAAACGAGTTTAATATATATATTTACTGTCTTTATAAAACTTTGTAAATTATTAATTAATTAGAAAAAAATTTCGTATGACTTTTAGAAATTTGGATAAGATATTTTTACATTAGAAATTTTCGAACAAACATATCATGCTTATTAATGTGATTCACATTAGAAATTTTAGAACAATAGATATATCATGCTTATTAATCAATATTATGTTTATTATTATGTTTGTTTTAACATTGTTTGCTTTCTTATCTTTTTAAGTTCTTATAATAATGTTATGCTTGCAACGATTAGAAAAAGGAGAAGAAGATGTAGATTAAATTATACTTTAGGTAAATAGTCATTTTCGTCTCTGAATGTGTAAAATGCTAACAAAAGTTAACAGATTGATAGATTTGTCGCACTTTTTTATTTTCAGGGACTAAAATTTGAATTTTCATCTTTCAAAGACGAATTTATCAGTGTTCTACACATTCAAGGATGAAAATATTTATTTACCCTATATTTTATTTTTTTGGATACATTATCATTTTTGTCCCTGAATATTTACTCTAAGTACATATTTTTTCCTTCCTCTTAAAAAGTAGACACGTCAAATGTAACACCCCTCGTTACTTTGATTCTACACTTGGCAAACACATTTAATTTTAGTTCAATTAAAAATTTTCTTGTTATTATGAACTAAGTAAATTTTTTTCACATGTAAACTTGTTGCATAGAAATAATAAATAACACACGAATGAAGAAAACATAATTGTTTTCATTAAACATAAGTTGTTAATTAAATCGTGAAAGCAAAAATTAATTTTAAATATGAAAAATTGGTAGGTATAATCAAAGTAAGACTAAAATATGTTTTTTTTCTTATAAATATTGAACCTGGTAAATTTTGAGTATGTTTTTCGTCCTCACAAAATGTAAATGTATGATATTTTAGTTCGGAGATGGAATCGGGAAATCCGATCCTACGTGTTAATATCAAGTCCTTATCACGTGTCAATTAGAACTTGACGTGTTGACTCGTTGACATTGACAAGTAGAATCAAATCTCCCAAATTCAGCTTCGAGCCAAAATATTACACATTTACATTTTAAAAGACGAAAACACATGAAATTTCATAGGGTCGGATTCCGAACATTTCAATATTTATAGGGAAAAAAATATATTTTAGCCTGAAAGTAATCAAGGATATTTGATATATATTCAATATTTAGAGACTGATTTAATCAATTTGTCGTTCTCTATCAAATGGGTTTTTTTCTGCATAATCGATCACTAAATTGGTTTCTACATAATCAGACAGTGAATCAGTTTCTATATAGTAGGTCATCAAATTGGGTTTTGAAATTATTTCCAAATCAGTCTACAAAATTAGCAACCAAGGATTTAGTTACTTAATTACTGAAATTGGATTTTAATTCAGTCTCTAGTTGATTTTGTCAATTTAGAGATCGATAATGTGATATCTAAAACCAATTTTTAGTATTCATGAAGTTATAAGTTCTAATATATGTGCGACCATTATAAAAAATAAAATTAAGCAGATAGTAATTTAGTACGAGCAAATCATGATGTTGCGACAGCTGTTGACAGTGAGGAATAATTTGTCATTCTTTTCCGGTATAGTTACTGACTAACCGAAGTGAATGCACTCAAGTATAAATATAACATATTTAAAACCATATCATGAACCAAAATTTCAATTTGACTGAAAATTTATAATAATTTTTTGATTGATTGATTTTGCCATATAGTATATGATAGGTCTGTTAGTTGATCGAGGACCTTGGTTAGTTAGTTAGGGGTCAGTAAGTCACTTAGTGGATTATTCAGTTAGTGAGTCAAGTGGCTCATGTTGTACATAAATAGACATAGGGGTTGAGAGGAGAGTCATTTATTGTATGGGGAATTTGTATAGAAACTGGGAAAGACTTGAACCTCTCGAAAATCCTAGAGTGTTCTTTATAAAATTCATTCCTTCATTTGTATTTGAACCAGTTTCTATCAGTATACTAACGTAGAGTTTATTGCAAATATAACTTCATGCATAATTCGGTGAGCATGTCATGCGACATATTATTTACTACTATAACTAATCTTCTTCCTTAACTTATGGCTCATAGATGACCCTTTTCCTTGCAGCATTCAATTGCATCCTCAAACGTTTCCTTCAAGCTATACTTAAACTCAAATCCAGCATCCATAAGTTTTTTCGAGGTTAAATGTGGAAGCTAGGCACCGTTAATTTTCTTCACCTCGCTAGGAGAAAAAATACAGATAAATAAATATTTGTTAATAATTTAATAGATTTTTCATTGAGTAGGACATTGTACTCACTCGAGTGTTGGTATTTGGAGTTTTGGGTATTTGGCAGAAAGAAGCTCTACTATTTCTTCGACAGTTGCAATGAATGGTGAGCAATTATATCTCCCATTTGGATTAGGATGCTCAAGCAGGAATATATGAGCTCGTGCCACATCATCCACATGTACCATATGCATACGAGAGGCACCAAATGGATTCTTCTCACCTGCACAATCCATTTGTTTTCATTAAGAATCTTTACAAAGGAACTTTGAGGTATATGTTGCAAAATCTGTATTTGTTGGTATTTATTGTGAAATCCTCAAAGGATAAAGTCCTTATAATGACAAGACACAACATGTTTTACCTTCATCTTTTATGCTTATTTTCAATAGAGAAAGTGTTATGTTGATGTCACTTAACCATTGACTTCAATTGTGTGGGTACTTTCTGTGTGTTTTGGTGGAAGGGGAGAAATCATTATGTGATTTGGGATTATCACTTTCACATGTTTATGCTCTCAGTCAATCTACATGATAGGTAGTGAAGTTTTATTTAAAAAAAAATTGTAAGTGGTTAAAACTCGACTGCATATCACATTAAAATTAGTCTAAATCATGGACATGTAATATTCTTTAGAGCATGCAATAATTTCTTCTTGATGACCAGCTAATTAATAGAGACTGAAAGTAACACTGCCGTAATTGATCAACAATTCAAATTTCAACATATGACAATTCAAAACTGATCAGCAAAGAATGGTCAGAAAGAGGGGTATTACAAATTAAAGAGAGGATCTAGAAACACTTACCAAATAAAAAAGCCAGTGAGGTATAAACCGAGCCAGGGAGCTTAGGGCAAATGAAGGGTCCAAGAACAAAAGTAGGTATCAGAGTCACAACATCCAATCCATGCTGTTCTCCAAATTCAAGAACTGCCTTCTCTGCCAATGTCTTAGAAATTGAATATGACCAAGCAAATGGCTTCGAAGCTCTCAGAAAATTTTCATCACTCCAATAACTCTCATCCATCACTTCCTCTTCTTTGTCCAGAAAATAAACAGCACCAGCACTCGAAGTGTAAACAACTCTCTTCACTGTCTTTGAATTTAGGCATGCTTTTAGAATGCCTAATGCTCCATCAATGGTTCTTTTGGTCACTATTTCTTCTGGTTCGTTCACTTGTACGTCTATTGGAGTAGCAGTGTGGAGCACCCCAATGCACCCTTCAATTGCTTCACTGAAACTCTCAGGATTGCTGAGATCAGCATTGAAAATTTTTAGCTTTTTCGATGCACCTGGAAGATTTGTGAGGAAACTAACATCCCTCTTGCGCTCTGCCAAATACAGAGAAACATTTTTGCACAATTTTGGTTATGTATCCATCATAACTAAGTAAAAGATCATAACATGATAACAACAAAGAATAACAACATATATTTTTAACCAAAGTCAACCTTTCTCAAGTTAAATTAGGCCTCTATATGAACAACAAAGTTTTTCTCTCGATATTTAATGTAATAGTTAGAGTGTGGTTATTTATTAAAACCATAAGCTTTAATTTTTATTTTTGCCATTTCCTTTTGGTGCATAAATAACTTCATATTAACAAATTCGTATAAAGTTTATAATTTTTTTCAAAAGATTTTAGAATAAAAAGGATTACCTGGATGAGATCTAACAGTGGTATTAACAGTGTAACCATCCTCAAGGAGTCTCTTGATGATCCATGAACCAACAAATCCTGTGCCTCCAGTTACACAAACTCTTCCTTTCCCTTCTTCCATTTTGACCCTCTCCCATTAGTTACGCGGTCTTTTTGTCTCCTTCTACTTCTATATATAATATAGTGTTGTTGGTTCTGTTTGAAACTTTGAATGAATCTTCGTGAATATATATACATATATATATATATGTGTGTGTGTGTGTGAGATTTTTCTCCTTTTTGACTACACATTCCTATTTTAAATTAAGTTTAAATATGTATTTACTTTCTTAAATTTATGTCTTTTTTGTTTTTTTTCCCTTCCAAATTTAAATATATATTTTTAGTCTCTTGATTTTAAAAAATATTCTTTTTAGTTCTCATGTAGTAAAAAATTACTACAAATTCTGCATTTAAACCGTCCAAAATCAATCAGTAGGACTAAATATAATATTTTTAAAATTGAGGACTTAAAAAAGCAAATTCAAAAGTTAAAGATCAAAATCAAAAAATGACCTGTTATCTTAGCTTATAAAAGAAATCAAAATCAAAAATATATTTAA
>PYAF01005756.1:1041297-1061589 GCA_007407185.1 Glycine tomentella
GATATGAAATATTTAAGAAAATATTTAAATTAGAAAAAGATATGCATAATTAATTCATGCTGAATCTAAAAAGAAATTTAAAACTATAAAATATATTTGTCTTTTTTGAAAGGATAAAATATATCTGTCTAAAAATCTAAAATTTTTTTTTTTTATAAAAATATGAACAACATGGATTATTGTTCTAAAAATAATAATTGATTAAGAAATTAAACTACTCTTAAAAAGATGTATTGTAGTTTTTAATTTTTTTTTATCAGTGGGAAAATAATACAGAGATTGATAATCTTCTCTTATCTTTATTATGTAACTTAGCATTTGCTTTTAAATAATTAACAAATTCATTCTGACTTTCCCTCCCCATTGATTTCTTAGTTTTTCAACCAGGAAGATCAAAGAATTATATAACTGATTAAGACTCCAAACAAACGCTCTCAGCTAACTGTTGCTTACCGTTTCTGTTCATGGTCGTAGTTTTGCCATTGATGTCCCGCGAGTAAAAGTCTTATAGGAAGAGCCATATATTAATGATTTCTTCCACCACATATATGCCACGTTTTGTTTATCCATAGAATCGGAAATAAGTATGAACATGGTTATCAAACTCTCGATTCAAATCGTAGAATCGTCCGATTTTACGAGTCTATTACTCCTCTGCGGCTATGCGAGTCTGTTGAGTTTAGGAACGACGTCGTTTCGAATAACAATTTTTTCGTATTTGGACCAGATCCATAATGGATTTGCTTCATGAACCCTTTTTGTTGTTTATTATACACCTTTTGACTCATTTTTTATATTAAAAACTGGATTTTTGTTTTAATTTAAGTAATTTCTATTTACATTTTTTTTATTAATACATTTTACTTGTGTTATCAACTTTAATACTTCAATTGTTATTTTGAATTTTTTAGTATCCCTTATTTATAATTAAACTTATTTAATTTGATACAATTAGTTATGTCATTGTTTCATATTTATATATAAGTAATTTATTTTTTTTGTTTGAAATAGACTCTTACGATTCTACGAGACCTTCACAAATCTATGTAGAATCACAATTCTGACAACCTTGAGTACGAATAAATTGTTATTCAATTAATTAAGACTTCCATAATTGTAATGGATACTTTTTTTTTATTAAAATAGCTTATAAACTTATTAAAAGAGCTTAATTATAATTTCTTCAAAAGTTTTATCAAACAAGAAAAAAGTCACCATGAATTTGATGATTTGTGTGTGTGTGAGAAATTTGACGATTTTATGAACTTGTTAACAAAAGTCACAGTTAGATGCTGCCAATAGCATCATATATAAACTTGACTCCTAGAAGCCTTACTGTTTTTGTTTTTAGATCCATTGTTTCTCTGAATTATTTAATATAAAATAGGGAAGTTTAATTTAGTCAAAAAGGAGAAATTTCTTGTTTGAAAGAATGCGCCCATAGGCAAAGTAACACAATGAACCATATTAGATATACTTTTTGTGTGTATATAAGCATGCATTCATGACGATTCAAGCAGAACCAACAATATTAGAAGTAGAGGAAAACAAAAAGATTACGAAACCAAGTGGAAGAAGTAAATAAGACGCCGACGTATGCATGAATTTATATTTACAATAAATTCTATTTGTATACCTTCAAGTATTGGCAAAATTAATTAATCAAGGAAATAATATATATTTTTTACTAAAATTGAAATTCTGATTCATACATTTTTTTCAAGCAAAAGAGGAGGTATGCAAAGGCATTACAAAAGAGTCAAACATCCCAACAAGATTAACACCTTTAGTTCTATCTATCATCTAAATTATACCCCTGATTTATTAGAAAAGAGGGAAGAGAGGAACATTAAAACACATGGGGGCATAAAACCAAACTCATGGAAAAAACAAACAATTAACTATCATTTGAGTTAATCTATAGCTAGAGGTTATTCCTATTTCTAAAAACATTTTCAATAATAGTGTGAGGGATAGAAACTCGCAACAAAAATCATGCACATGGAGACCTAGGAAGGCAATTTTATCTACACATGTTTGCCTTCCCTGTATATCTTTGAAATAGTAAAATTCATTTGCTTTTTGTGACATTGGTTTTCGTTAATTTTAGAAGAAAGAAATCTATTCTACCAATATAGTTTAAAGGCTTATTTAGATATAAGCTTTTCTAAAAGTACTTTTAGAAGAATAAAGTAAAAAAAAAATGAAATGAACCTCTCCATAAGTTAAAATGAGTGTTCCATTAGTTAATTTGTTGATGTCATTTCATCTTTTACATAAACTATATTGATGAGCTTCTAAAAATTACTTAATTGAGAACTTATTTTTACTTATGAAAAAATTCATCTCATTTTTTTCTTCTTATTTTTTTCTTCTAGAAGTATTTTTAAAGAAGTTTACCCAAATAGACCCTAATTAATTAGTAAAAGAAATTATCACTGTGGTTCAGGTTTTTTATTTGTTAGTTGATGAAGCAAATTTATGTGTTATTTGTAATTTTGATGAAAATGGTAAGTTTTTCTTATATTACTGTATTTTAAATTTAAATTACAAAATTGAGGATATTATTGAAACACCAAAATTACAATATAACCTAAATATTATTAACTATTAATTATCACATCATTTATTTAATATCAAGACACAATCGACGTACATTACAATTTTAAGGATATACAGACGAACTTTGGACCATTGGCCAAAAGTTTAATTTAACTTATTTTAATTAAATGTTATTGATGCATTTGTAATTTTCAATGTATCTTTAACATAATTTCCAATGAAGACTTTCTTATTCTTAATTTAAGATAATGCAGCAAATAATTTGTAATGAAAAAGAAAACATTAAGATTACCATCATATTTATTCGAGTAAAATTGGATTCGATCTTTTTAAATAATCATGAAAAAAATAAGATTTCATAATTGAGTGTTGTGTATAAAAAAAATATATAATTTGAAAGATAAATTCACTAAAAATAATTAGTTAAACGAGTGAAAATTACATGGTTTTTTATCCAGACAAACGAAAAGAATTATTTCCCTGGTGAAATTTATTAAGAAAACATCATGCATTAAATGGTGTACATGTCAAGAGGCATCATTGCCAGGGATCTGAAAATAGTACGAACTAACAATCATCTTCGACAGTTTTATTTGTTCAACTTCGTGGCTAAAATCGATTAAAGGTAACCCTTTTCCTTGCAGCATTCAATTGCATCCGTAAATGTGTCCTCAACGCTATACTTGAACTCAAAACCAGCATCCACAAGTTTCTGGGAGGTTAAATGTGGTAACTTGGCACCTTTAATTTCCTTCACCTCTCTAAAGGAACAAAACAAATTAAATATTAGTTATACAATGAGATCAAAATGAGATACTACGTAAGGTTTTACAAAATGAGAATAGAACTCACTCTAGTGCTGGTATTTGATATTCTGGGTATTTCGCTGAAATAATTTCAGCAATTTCTTCAATAGGCACAATGAATGGTGAGCAATTATATCTCCCTTTTGGGTTAGGATGCTCAAGCAGGAAGATATGTGCTCTAGCCACATCATCCACATGTACCATATGGTAACGAATGACGCCAATTTCTTCCTTTTTGCCTGCACAACATCAATTTCATTTTACCAAGAACTTATAAACTGTTTATATTGATAAAGTAATTCGATGCAGTCCACATAATCAGAAGACATATAAACTGTTTCATTTCCTCCGTTGAAGCTGATTTTCTAGTGCAAAACTGCTACAACGATCAATCACTAATGTAATCCAGGACACAAAATTACATAGTCCAATGCACAAATAAAAAAAAACTACGTGAGTGATGCATTGAGTTTAACATGAGTACAATTGAATGCAATTTTAATCTAAACACACCATTAGTCTTTATAAACTGTCACTCACTTTAATTCTCAACTTTACAAAACTTTTATTTAGTTCCTGAGATTGTAGTCTTAACTCTTGTAAAAGGGGTTGAACTTTCTCAAAAGTGTCATAGTAGACCATCAAATGATTCAAATAAAACTCAATTTAACATGAAAAATAAACTTGAAGAAACGGCAGAATCATACCCAACACCAAAAGCAGTGCTCTTTCAACAGAATCAGGAAGCTTGGGACAAACAAAACGTCCAACAACAAAAGGAAGCACAAGAGTGGTAACTTCCAATCCATTCTGTTCTCCAAATTCAAGCACTGCCTTCTCTGACAACACCTTTGAAACTGCATAGGACCAACTAAAAGGCTTCACACTCCTGAGCAAATCCACATCACTCCAAACACTCTCATCCACCACATCTTTCTCTTCTAGGCTGCTGAAGGAAACAGTGGAGGCACTAGAAGTGTAAACAACCCTCTTCACAGTCTTTGCTTTTAGGCCTGCTTTCAATATGCCTAGTGCTCCATCAATGGCTCTTTTGGTCACCACTTCCTCTGGCTCGTTCACCGCAAAATCAATTGGGGTGGCAGTGTGGAAAATTCCAACACAACCCTCAACTGCTGGACCAAAACTCTCTGGGTCGCTGAGATCAGCGTTGAAAATTTGTAGCTTTTCAGATGCGCCTGGTAGATTTGTGAGGAAGCTAACATCTCTCTTGCGTCCTGTTAATGTCAAAACAGAAAGAAAAAAAATATACACCTTGTCTAACATCAATTGCTATAGTTTTAGAGATACGAATTTCTGCATCGTCATCTAACATGTTTTGAAACTCGTTAAGGATGGAGTAAAAGCTATAACTATTAAGTTCTGAAAATTACTTCCAAAACATGAAACTGAACATGCTAATCATCTAATTGTTCTCCAATAGCAACCGGAGTTTTGCTTCCATATAATGAAGATTTGCATTAAAAGCCAACGTAAGTCAAAGTTATTGAGGTAAAACTCTAATTTTAATCGAAAATGACACCAAATGTATTTCAAAACTTGCATCTAAGTTTTGTTTTAGTAATAATAATAAGGATAAAATCATAGAACATAGATGTAGTTCTTTATGTTTTTAGGGTTGCCCTGTGATTAGAATTGAATTTTCATCTTTATAACTAACTTAATAAAGGTTTGCATTAAGATCATCATTGATTATTGAGGCATAACTTCAATTTTGATAAGAGAATAGCACCAAGAATAACCTTTTGAAAAGTTTTTTTTCTTAATAATAATAAGGCTTACTTACCTGGGTCAGATCTAATAGTGGTATTAACAGCATATCCATGTTCAAGGAGGCTCTTGATTATCCATGAACCAAGGAATCCTGTGCCTCCAGTGACACAAATTCTTCCTTTTCCCTCTGCCATTTGAACACTCTTGCTGTGGCAGTGTTTACTTTTCTTTGTGCAGTCCTCAACTTCTAACACGTTTGTTTGCTCTGCTTGCTTCGTGTGTGTGTATATAAATAACAACGTAACAATGTTGGTTGGTGGCTTTTGCTATCATCCGAGGTAACTTTAGTGCTGCTATTGACTATTCTTTCAGTCAAACATAGCGACGTTGAATGAACTAAATAGATGTTTATTCGTTTTTCTTCATTCAAAGAGACAAGGTTGGTGGCTTGGTGTAGTTAAGAAATAGAGTAACAAAGAAAAAGACTCTTGAGAGATTTTTTTTTCCCTACGATTTTGAACAGCTCACAACTACTCAGTTAAGTAGATACTGGTACATTTTAATACTTGATAGTCTGTACAATCAAACGTTGGATCTAACAAAATGATTTTTTTTTTCACAACATGATAAATCAATATTCCAATTCTCATTAAAAATATATTTACATTTAGTGTCCAATAGTATTTTGAAGAGTCATCATTAAGCTACAAGAAAATAATTCATTCCATATCACAGAAACTCATCATCTATTTTAATATTCAAATACTCCTGTCAATGTTTCTAAAGAAAATTACTCCTATCAAATGTCAATACACTTTTTGATATATATTTTTTTATCACACATTCTATTATTAATTAAAATTTATTAAGAATTATAAAATCGAAAAGAAAAAAAAATATAAAATGAGATTTACAGAAATTTAATAAATTTTAATAATTTAATTCATTGTTTTGTTCATTAGAAACTGAGCGGAACTATTAAAAGGAACGGAAAGCATGCGTTTTTTTTAATCTCTTCCATTGTTTGGTATGGTCTGAGTGAGGAAGGAACGAAAAAATATACATGGCCTACATCAGACTTTTGGAACTGTCAGATTTGGGAAATAATTGTAAGAGAAAAAAAGCTTTTCTTTATGGTCATTTGGTTGGAAGAAAAGAAAATAAGAGGAAAAAAAAACTTATTATATCTACATTTATAATCTTTTATTTCTTGTTTTTTTCTCTCTCCAAAGTCTCTACTATCTAGGAAAATGTTTTTGTATATAAAAAAATAGAAGAACAAATATGCCAGATATGATCAAGTCATATGCTGAGAATTATATACAACTACCGATGATTAGCTTGTTGATGTAAATATTCCAACTAGAATAACATATTTTACATTTTGCAGACAAATTTCACAAATCCATTGACTTGGAAACGTTAAGGATTAAGGAAAACAAAACTAGAGAGCATCTTGTGAATTTTTTAAGAAAAAATAAGGAGGAAAAGAGAGTAAAAAATAAAATAAAGTGGGGAAAAAGTGAGTCAGTCAGTAATCACAAAGTTAAACATGCTACTCATTATTAAAAAAATTACCTACTGACTTGACTTACGCATATGAAACTTAAATTAAAGTATATTTGACAATATATTTTAAAATAAATAATATTATTATAAATATAACATCATGTTATAAAAAAGTATTGTCTATTTTTAAAGAATTATTAATATATATTTGTTTAAAAAGTAATTTTTTATAAGAATATTGGACATATTATTTTAGGTTGGAATAACTTGGAACAAACAACACCAGTCCTCAAAATACATATGGGTCCAATTTTTAAAAGGTTAAATAGTTCAACTCATTCACGTTTAGGGTCCTATTTTGAAATTTAATTTTGTGTCATCTAATAATTGAGTCGTTGAGTGTATGAAAGCTATATTATTATACTATACAATTTAACTCTACACAATATTATCATGTTATGATAGCTGAATGACCCAATTTTTCCTACAAAGATACCGTTGATGTCAAAATGTAAGTGTTATCTTATTTTACTGTTGATTTTATTCACATTCCATTCTCTTTCTTTACACACTGACGAATCCTAAATTCATCTTCTGCAAAATATTGCAAGGTCGCAAGAAGGAAATATGTTCTAGGCCTAGCTGTTGGTTGTGTTGTGGAATTTTCTATCCGACACTGCGTACTCGGCTCAGCACCATAATCCTTCTCGGCTCGGATACTCGCGTACTCGACACCTCACGTACCCGGCTCCCGCATACCCGGAGCGCACTTGTTCTTTTCGGCTGGGAGCTTCCTCAACCAACCGTAACACTGGGGAGTCACACGACTCAACCCTCAGCAAACAAACACAGTAAACACGCAGCGGAAATAACAACAACTAATGAGAGAAGAAATAGGGAGAGAATCAACACACAAAATAGCTTAACGTGGGAGAAAACCTCCAAGAGGAAAACCCACGGGACCAAGTCCAGAAACAATCCACTATCTGAAATAATGGTTACAAAATGCTCAACGGCCACCTGCCGGAGCCTCTTTCTCAGCCTCGCTTACGACAGAAGTGAAACACTCAACAAGCAGCTCACAGCTCTCAGAGACACACTCTCGACGGCCTAGCACCGGAGAAACACTCACTCTCTGTTTTTCCGCTCAGCCTCTCACTGCCGCAAACTTGCGTCAGCCTTTCTGGATTTTTCCTTCGTCACTCTCAGTCTCTGTCTCCTCTCATAATGAGGTTATTTATAAGGAGACACCTCATTTAAGGATTTACCCTAAATGGAAATGGGTCAGGTCAACACCTAGGAATTTGGGCCCAATAGCATTGGAACGGAATATCCAACAATTCTCCCCCTTCCGTTTCAATGCGACAAAATGGCAACTCGGACAAAAGCCGATCTTCCAGCACGGCAACCCGGACATCAGCCGGTCTTCCACTGAACAGATTGGCAACCCGGTCTACAAAGCCGGTCTTCCATCGAGGTCCGAGGACACAACTCGGCCTCTCTCAACTCAACTCGGCATCCACTTGCCGAGGTCCTCTACTAGGCATCCACTGCCGAGGTCCTCTACTCGGCATCCTCAAGCCGAGTTCACAAGCCCGGCTCCCATGCAGCAATCTTCAAACTTCATTACTGCTACCGGCTTCGTCATCATGTCAGACCAATTCTGACTTGTGTGCACCTTTTCCAGTGTGAGCTTTCCGGCCTCCACCGCATCTCGGATCCAATGATACTGCACATCAATGTGCTTGCTGCGGGAGTGAAATGCTGAGTTCCGTTTAAGATGAATTGCACTCTGGCTGTCACACTTCAAGACATACTCGTCTTGCTCATGGCCGAGCTCCTGGAGAAAACTCTTCATCCACAAGAACTCCTTGCACGCCTCAGTCGCTGCAATGTACTCGGCCTCCGTCGTCGAAAGTGCCACACACTTCTGCAGTTTTGATTGCCACGCAATAGCTCCTGCAGCAAAGGTCATCAAATAACCCGTCGTCGACTTCCTTGAGTCGGAATCTCCCCCCAAGTCGGCATCCGAGTAGCCTTGCAACTCGGCCTTGCCATCTCCAAACCGAAGACATACACGGGACGTACCCCGGAGGTATCTGAAGATCCACTTCACTGCTTCCCAGTGTTCTCTGTCGGGATTCGAAAGGTACCGGCTAACCACTCCTACTGCATGGGCGAGATCGGGTCTAGTGCAAACCATTGCATACATTAGACTCCCCACTGCAAATTGGTACGGGATCTTCTCCATCTCTTCTCGGTCTTCATCTGAGCTCGGACATTGTCTCTCATTCAGCTTCAAATGTCCGGCCAAGGGAGTGCTCACTGTCTTGGCTTTGTCCATGTTGAACCTCTTCAGGATCTTCTCAACATACTTCTCCTGACTTAGCCACAGTAGCCTCTTCTCTCGTTCTCGGATAATCTTTATCCCGAGAATCTGCTTTGCTGGACCCAAATCCTTCATTGCGAAGGACGAGCTCAAAGCTCTCTTCAAGTCGGCAATCTTCACCTTGTCTTGCCCGACAATTAGCATGTCGTCTACATACAGTAGCAAGATCAAGAAGTCTTCAGTCTCATACCTCTTCACAAATACACAGTGGTCGGCATCCATCTTCATGAACTTGTGCTCGGTTATGAAGGAATCAAACTTCCTGTACCACTGCCGAGGTGCTTGCATCAAGCCATAGAGACTCTTCCTCAGTCGGCACACCTTGCCCTTACAACCTGGAACTTCAAATCCCTCGGGTTGTTCCATGAAGATCTCTTCCTCCAGCTAACCGTGAAGAAATGCCGTTTTCACATCCATCTGCTCCACCTCCAGATTCATAGTAGCTGCCATGGCTAGAACTGATCGGATCGAGGTTAACTTCACAACAGGAGAGAAAATTTCATCAAAATCAATTCCTTTCTTCTGATTGCAGCCTTTCACTACAATCCGAGCTTTGTATCTCGGCTTCTTGCCGACCTCTTCCTGCTTGATCTTATACACCCACTTGTTCTTCAGAGCTCGCCTCCCCTTGGGCAGCTCGTACGTCTGATTCTCATGCAGTGACCTCATCTCGTCCTGCATGGCCTTCTCCCATTCAGCTCAGTCTGAACTCTCCACCGCCTCATCATAGCTCTGAGGTTCACCCTCCTCGGCAATGATGGTATACTCGTCGGTTGGATATCTCGAAGAAGGTCTTCTCACTCTAATGGGGTATCTCGACTCTTCATCTTCACCCTCGGAACCCGGCTCTTCACTTTGAGCCCGGATCCCAGCATCACTTTGCTGGGCATCATCTTCATTCACATCGCCTCCATCGATGTCCTCGGTTTCTCCCCCTGCTTCAGCATCTACATGAGGGACGAGTTCTTCTCCTCGGACAATAACTCGGACTTCGGGCTTCGAGATGTCATGGATGGTCTCATCCTCATGGAAGACTACATCTCGGCTCCTCACAATCTTCTTCCTGATTGGATCCCAAAGTCTGAAACCGAACTCAGTCCTCGGCGATCCGAGATATATGCACTCCTTCGTCTTTGCATCCAACTTCCCTCTCTCATCTTTAGGGACGTGCACGAAGGCTCGGCATCCGAACACCCTCAGGTGATCATAGGTCGCTTTCCGACCTGTCCAAATTTCCTCTGGAATCTCTCCTTGCAAAGGCCTCGATGGTGAGAGATTTATCAGGTCAACGGCTGTCCTCACAGCTTCTCCCCAGTATGCCTTCGACAACTCGGCGTTGGATAACATACTCCAGACCTTCTCTTCTATTGTTCGGTTCATCCTCTCAGCGAGCCCGTTCAGCTGAGGCATCTTGGGGGGTGTCTTCTCCATTCTGATCCCGGCCTTTCTACAGTAGGCTTCAAAGGGACCCCTGTACTCTCCACCATTATCCGACCTGACCACTTTCAACTTCCTTCCAGTCTCCTTTTCCACCATGGCATGGAACTCTTTAAACGACTGGAGCACCTGATCCTTAGTCTTCAAAGGATATGCCCACACTTTACGGGAGTGGTCGTCAATGAAAGAGACAAAATACTGTGCCCCTCCAATCGATCTTTCTGACATGGAGCAGACATCAGTGTGGACGAGGTCAAGTAAATACCTCCGTCTCCGAGGTTGATCCGGTCTCACAAAAGAAACCTGGTGCTGCTTCCCAGCTAGACAATGCGAGCAACTCTCCAGCACTTGTCCCTTCAACCCGGTCAAAAGCTCTTTCCTCTCCAGAATTTCAAGCCCTTTCTCACTCATGTGGCCGAGACGCTTATGCCACAACTCCAGGCTTGACCCACCGAACACGATGTTGGCTTCTCTGCCACTCATCCTTCCTTGCATCACATACAAGGAGCCTTCCTTCCTTCCACGGGCTATCACCAAGCTTCCCTTGGATAGCTTCCATCTACAGCTCTCAAAGTTGTTCACTAACCTGGCATCATCAAGTTTCCCTACCGAGATTAGATTTAACCGCATGTCAAGCACATGCCTCACGTCCTTCAGGACTATCCGACATCCGACCTCCGAGGTCAGTGTCACCTCACCAATGCCAACAATCTGGCTGGTCACCTGATTCCCCATCTTCACAGCTCCAAACTCTCCACTCCGGTAGGAGGAGAAAAACCTTCTGTGAAGGGTCACGTGGAAAGAAGCACCCGAATCCACTATCCAGGTACAATCATCAAGGGCAACATTCACAATGTCCTCTCCGAGTAGAAATATCTCGGGCCCAACACTAGCTACCACCGCCGTGGTACTTCTAGCCTCTTTCTTCCCCTGGTCTGACTTCACAGACCCGCTCTGCTCATCTCTCTTCAGAGTCCAGCAGTCGGCCTTCTTGTGCCCGGTCTTCCCGCAGTAGAAGCACTTCAGTTCACTCCTCGGCCTCGACCGATCCTGGGACTTATCCCTCCTCTCACGACCTCGGCTCCTTCCTCGAGCTCGGAAGTCGGACTTACTCCGCTCAGCAACAATGGCATCTCCAGTGCTGCTCGCACCCCGTTCTCTCCTCCTGGCTTCTTCATTCAGGAGGCTGTCGGTCACGACATCCATCTCCAGCTTCCCTTCTGGTGCCGAGTTACTCAACGTAACTTCCAGAGTATCCCAACTCTCTGGCAACGAGCTCAAGAGCAACAGAGCTTGCATCTCGTCGTCTATTCTCATGTCGGCCTTGGACAGCTGGTCCACGATACCTTTGTACGTGTTGAGGTGCTCGATCATACTCATCCCGTCCTTATACTCCAGCTTCACAAGCCGGCGGACCAGGTGAGCTTTGTTTCTCGGAGTCTTCTTCTGAATCATGGACTCTAACTTGTTCCACAACTCAAAAGCATTTGTAAACTCGAACACGTGCTCAAAGAGGCTTTTATCAATGTGCTTCCTGATCGTGGCCACCGCCTTCCGACTCAGGATCTCCCATTCCTTGTCCGTCTTTCCAGCAGGCTTCTCATCAAGGACAATGGGCTCGTGCAAATCCTTGCAATACAGATGATCTTCCATCATCGGCCTCCAGTAGGCGAAGTTGTCGGCGGTCAACTTGAACATATCCCCATCATGGGAAACACCGCCACTGGTCTCCATCCCGGTATCTCTCTCTCTCAGAGCCTCCAACCCAGAGCTCTGATACCAGATTTGTTGTGGAATTTTCTACCCGACATCGCGTACTCGGCTCGGCACCACAACCCTTCTCGGCTCGGATACTCGCATACTCGGCACCTCACGTACCCGGAGTGCACTTGTTCTTCTCGGCTGGGAGCTTCCTCAACCAACCGTAACACTGGGGAGTCACACGACTCAACCCTCAGCAAACAAACACAGTAAACACGCAGCGGAAATAACAACAACTAATGAGAGAAGAAATAGGGAGAGAATCAACACACAAAATAGCTTAACGTGGGAGAAAACCTCCAAGAGGAAAACCCACGGGACCAAGTCTAGAAACAATCCACTATCTGAAATAATGGTTACAAAATGCTCAACGGCCACCTGCCGGAGCCTCTTTCTCAGTCTCGCTTACAACAGAAGTGAAACACTCAACAAGCAGCTCACAGCTCTCGGAGACACACTCTCGACGGCCTAGCACCGGAGAAACACTCACTCTCTATTTTTCCGCTCAGTCTCTCACTGCCGCAAACTTGCGTCAGCTTTTCTGGATTTTTCCTTCGTCACTCTCAGTCTCTGTCTCCTCTCATAATGAGAGTATTTATAGGGAGACACCTCATTTAGGAATTTACCCTAAATGGAAATGGGTCAGGTTAACACTTAGGAATTTGGGCCCAATAACATTGGAACGCAATATCCAAATGGTTGGCATTGGGCAGAAGCAACCTTGTCATTTTTTATAACAATAAAAACAAAGGAAATCCTTACGCATCCAAGTCAACGGATTTGTGAAATTTGTCTGCAAAATATAAATTATTTTCTTCTAGTTTGAATATTTACATCAACCGGCTAATCTTCGGGAGTTGTACAAATTGGACTTTGTTTTTATTCTTTTATATAATGTACACATAAATATAATAAAATGAGAGAAGGTCACCAAAAAAATAATAAGTTAAGCGGCCAATCAAATCAAACGTCCACTGCGTCATCCAGCCATATAATTCTCAGCATGTGACTTGGTCATATTCATATATGACATATTATATTCTTTTATCTTATAAAAAAAATGTTTTCCATGCTACAAGACACTTTTGAAAAAGATTTTTTTTTTCTTCTTTTTAACGAGTTTTAATCTCAACTTAAATTTTGATTTTTCATATCCATATGTTATTATCTTTTTTATATGGAGGAATTGAAGATAATGTTAAAAATTTACAATCACTTACACATTTTACTCAATCAATTAAGATAAAGCATTTTGACATATATTATGATTTAAATATAGGTTAAATTGATCATCAGGTTCTTATATTTTTATCAAAATTTTAATTAGGTCTTGAACTGTTTTTTCTAATTAAATTTCCGTACTTTTATTTTTTTGTTATTCCTTATATGTTATTATGTTAGTTGTATTAATTGTATTGGATATTTGGATAAATCATGATATAAAATAGTAGTTCTAAGGAAAAAAAATCAAATTTGAATGAGTAATTCGAACCAAATCAAACTGTTCATGAATGTGATTGAGTTGAGTTGGATTTTAAAAAAAAATTATGAAAATCGAATCAAACCAAACAGATTAAATTTGATTAGGTTAAGTTCTAAATTTGGCCAAAATAGACCCAAATCAACCCGCGAACATCCCTACAAACACTTTGCATTTGAAGTGTGTTGTAAGCTCAATCAAGTAAAGCGTAAGAGATTTCTGCTAAATTTCCAGTAGGTCAATTTAACCCAAATATTCTTTCACAAATCTCTCATAATTGTTTGACTATTGTATAATTTACAATTGAATTTTATACAAATATCACTATATAATAACATATATTAAAAAAGAGACTAATTGAAAAATTGATAATTAAACCTTTCATATATCACTTCAATTGATTATGTATAGATGATATATAAGATTTGAATATTTTATTAATACGCACAAATAGTCACAATTTCATATTATGATATAAAAAAAAAATGAGACATATCAATAAGCTATTAACATGTAGATATGTCCAAAATTATAACTCTATATGAGCTGGGTAGTAGATAGCAGAAGCTACCAACCAACATTGTTATATACATACAGGGCAAGCAGAACAAACATATCAAAAGTTGACTGCACAACACAAAAGAAAAATAAACACTGCAATAGCAAGAGTTTTCAAATGGCAGAGGGAAAAGGTAGAGTTTGTGTCACTGGAGGCACTGGGTTCCTTGGTTCATGGATCATCAAGAGACTCCTTGAAGATGGATATGCTGTTAATACCACTATTAGATCTGACCCAGGTAAATAAGCCTTATTAATATTAGAAAAAACATAGACGCAGTTTCATGAGTATTCATAAGTAACATTAGTTTTATTTTTAAACTAAAATCGAAGTTATACCTCAATAATCTATATTGATCTTTAATGTAAACTTTTATCATGCAACTTCAGGTAAAACTCCAATTCTAATTAAAAAGTAACATAATAAACATATAAGGAATTATATCTAAATTTTATTTTTATCATTATTGGTAGCACAAAACTTATATGCAGTTTCATAAATATTTTGTGTAGTTCTTTAATCAAAATTAGAGTTTTACCTTAATAACTTGTAACTTAAAGTGACTTTTAATACAAATCTTTATTATACGGAGTGAAACTCCAAACTATGATTGGAGAACAACAAGATGATCATGATGATGTAAAAATTTGTATGTCTGTGACTGTTTTGTTGACATTGATATGAATTATTTATCAGTTTTACTGATTACTAATATTTGTTGAAAAATTTGATTGATTAACTTTAGTGTCTCTCTTTACATATGTTTTTATATCCACAATATTTGGAGGGGACTAAGTCTAGTGTATCTATAGAAATTAATGTTAGACAATGTTATATTTTTGTTTCTATTTTGCCATTAACAGGACGCAAGAGAGATGTTAGCTTCCTCACAAACCTACCTGGTGCATCAGAAAAGCTAAAAATTTTCAACGCTGATCTCAGCGACCCAGAGAGTTTTGGTCCAGCAGTTGAGGGTTGTGTTGGAATTTTCCACACTGCCACCCCAATTGATTTTGCCGTGAACGAGCCAGAGGAAGTGGTGACCAAAAGAGCCATTGATGGGGCACTAGGCATCATGAAAGCAGGCCTAAAAGCAAAGACAGTGAAGAGGGTTGTTTACACTTCTAGTGGCTCCACCGTTTCCTTCAGCAGCCTTGAAGAAAAAGATGTGGTAGATGAGAGTGTTTGGAGTGATGTTGATATGCTTAGGAGTGTGAAGCCCTTTGGTTGGTCCTATGCAGTTTCAAAGGTGTTGACTGAGAAGGCTGTGCTTGAATTTGGAGAACAGAATGGATTGGAAGTTGCAACTGTTATTGCTCCTTTTGTTGTTGGTCGTTTTGTTTGTCCCAAGCTTCCTGACTCTATTGAAAAGGCACTGCTTATGGTGTTGGGTATGAAGGCTGCACCTTACTCTATGTTTATTTTTCATGTTCTCAAGTAGAGTTTGATTTAAATCATTTGAAGGTTAACTATGACAATTTGATGCAATGTCTCAAGTGCTTTAAAATTAAAGTTTATTTATACATACATACACATATATATATATATATATATATATATATATATATATATATATTATTGAGATAAAATTCTAATTTTGATGGTAAAAAAAATCTAAAAAATTAGATATAAATTGTGATAGTTTTGTCTTTTAAGAAAACTCTCATTTTAATCATTAACACTATAATATCATTTTTTTTTCTTTTTTAAATCTATAAATATTTTTGTAACCATTTATTGAACCTTAAGATTTGTCTTGATAATGAGTCTCCAAGATTAATTTAATTACCTAAACTTTTAACTGAGAAGAAATTATTTTTATCCTTAATATTAATGAAAAATATGATAAAAGAAAGACTAGAAAGTCAGATACAAAATAACGGTTTTGTAAAGTTAAGAATTAAAGTGATAGGCAGTTTTGCACTTGAAAGTCAGCTTCAAGGGAGGAACTAAAACAGTATATCAATATGTACTTCAAGTTCCTTGTAAGTTCTTGTTAAAATGAAATTGGTGCTGTGCAGGCAAAAAGGAAGAAATTGGTGTCATTCGTTACCATATGGTACATGTGGATGATGTAGCTAGAGCACACATCTTCCTGCTTGAGCATCCTAATCCAAAAGGGAGATATAACTGCTCACCATTCATTGTACCCATTGAAGAGATGGGTGAAATTCTTTCAGCCAAATATCCAGAATATCAAATACCAACAGTAGAGTGAGTTCCATTCTCCTCCTTGTAAAAATGCTTTGCTAAATATACATCATCAAGGTTTCAAATTGCAGCCCTAATTACGATTTCGTCACAATGAGCTACAAATTAATCAGTCACAATTATAGTTGTGGACCATTTTTTTAAACCTTGAATACTATCTCATTTTGATCTCATTGCATAACTAATATTTAATCTGTTTTCTTCCTTAAGCGAGCTGAAGGGAATTAAAGGTGTCAAGCAACCACATTTAATCTCCAAGAAACTTGAGGATGCTGGTTTTGAGTTCAAGTATAGCTTGGAGGACATGTTTCAGGATGCAATTGAATGCTGCAAGGAAAAGGGTTATCTTTAATCGATCTTAGCCATGAAATTGACAAAATAAAACTGACGAAGATGGTTGTTAGTTTGAACTATTTCAGATCGATGGCAATCATGGCTCATGATATGTACATCTTGGAATGCATGATGTTACTCGTAATAATAAATGAATGAGGGAAATAATCTTTTTCGTTTGTCTAAATACTAAATAAACCATTTAATATTTACGTTTTTATGTTCATTACAAATTATTTGTGGGAGTATCTTAAATTAAGAGTTAAATATGATTTTGGTCTCCCTTGATTAATATTGGTTTTAGTCCTCCAAAAATAATTTGATTATATTTAGGTAGTATTCAACTCAACTTTTCATTTCATTTTATTTTCTCTTTAAAAAGAGAAGTTGGACCAAACATTGTTTAGGTAAAAATCCTTGAAATTATAAGTAGCTTATTTTAAGAATAAAAAATGAAACTCCTTAGAGTAGCTTTTATGTTACTTGTTCGGGGCTTTTATCACACACATTCTTTTAAATCTCATGCATGTACCTCTTTCTCATGTATTTACTAAATTCAATTTCTTCTTCCTAACGTGAAATCCTTGTTTTCCCATAAGTATCCACCTTGATTCATAAATTATTTTACTATATTAGTCAAATACAAAATTAGAGGAGGAATGGAAATCAAATAAAAAAGAGAGAAAAGTGAGATAATAAGAATATTAAAATGTTATAAAAGTCTTAGAAACTAATTAATAATAATTGATAATAGATTTGTTTCAAAGTGATCTAAGAAATTGCTAGATCAAACTTACTACAATAAAATTTATTACTATCTAGCTAATCTTTATAGCATTAAACACAATTTTAATTATGAAAGATTTTCAAGAATATTTTTTGAATTAATTTATTAACAACATTAAACTAAAAATTTCATTAAAATTAACTGGAATCAACAACTCACACGGATTTTGAAAATAAATTTTTCCTCATTGAAAATTTTTAAAACGGATTGAATCTAAATTATTTCCTTTAATGAGAATTTTGGCAAAAATTCCTTTAAGCAGAATATTTTATGATTTCTATTAGAATAGAACTTCTCTCACTACTACAGCAAAGCTCTTTTATGACGGTTATTTGACGCGTGCAATGATGATTTTATAATCGTCGTAATAGAAAGTAAGTATTTCAACGACGGTTATTGAATCGTCTTCATAATAACCATTCTAAGACGGTTCCTTCAGGAAACCGTCATAGAATTCGATTGTAAAAAAAAAAATAGTGATTCTAAGACGATTGTTAGCCAAAACTGTTTTAGAAAGTGATCATTCTAAGACGGTTTTGCCTAACAACCGTCTTTGAATGACTGATTTTTTTTTACACACATATTATAAGACGGTTCGTAGGCACAACCGTCTTAGAAAGTGTCCATTTTAAGACGGTTTTGCCTAACAATCGTCTTTGAATGAATGATTTTTTTTTTTGTTTTTTTACACACATATTCTAAGACGGTTATTAGGCACAACCGTCTTAGAAAGTGACAATTCTAAGACGGTTTTGTCTAACAACCGTTTTTAAATGACTGAAATTTTTTTTTACACACATATTCTAAAACAGTTCTTAGATACAATTGTCTTAGAAAGTCACCATTCTAAGACGATTTTGCCTAACAATCATCTTCGAATGACTATTATTTTTTTACACGCATATTCTAAGATGATTTTACCATTTTTTAATCGTATTTGTAACCTGTATATTTTTTTTAAATAATATTAAAATTACTAATATTTAATGGCAATAAAATTATTATGTTCAATGTGACCAATCAATCGTATAATTAATTAATAATATTTAATAAATAAATGAAACTACTTTAATGCAATACCATATAGCCACAAAAAGATTTCATAATAATTGTGATAGATTCAATTTTTTCACTAAAATTATATTATGTACAAAATTCACTCAAGAATACAACTAAAGTGGTAAATGACATTTAAGGCCAAAAATTGTAACATCTATAAAAGAAGGAAAAAACATTTTTTCCCTTACTAAGTATATACTTATTCATAAAATGTATGTTGAACTGTGAAAATACAATAGAAAATGGTACATGCTTGACATAAAATGCCAATAACAAGTAGGGAAACCAACATAATGATTCATGTTTGGTATAATCAAAATTAGGACATGAACCTCAATTCTTGAATGGGTACTAATTCCAGAACCAATATTTCTCCTTCCCAGATAATGATTTTCCATTAGGTGGGTGCTGCAGATCCCATATGTTCTTTTTTTTTTTTCATAATTCTCAACCAATTAGCAAGTAGCCCTTTAAGAGTTTCTTGTGCCAAAATAACCTGGACAATAACAAACATTAATTTATATTTTTGACAGCAAACATATCCTTCTGATTGAGCCATTTGCACGGTCTAAAAATGGAGATCATGGTTATGACTAGTAAAAGATAAACTCTGAAATAAATGACTTTTCAAGTACTTTGCCTTACCTCAGACCTTGGGCAAAAGCTAAGCTCATACAAACCTCCAAAAGAATAGGTGTAAACTAAGTACATATATAACCCACCAAGCTTCATATTAATTGAAGCAAAGCTTCATTGCAAATAACAGACAATAGTTTTCTCTAGCACTTACAAATCTCACTACTACAAATATAGTTTTCGACGACGCACATTAGACGACGGTTCTGTCAAACCCGTCTTCGTATATGGAGCGGTGGCATACTCGTAAATATGAGGTTATTTTCGACGACGGGTATTGTGTCAACCGTCTACCAAAAGCATCAATTTACTGAACGGGTGGCATTTTTGTTATTAACTTGAAGTTATTAAAGTCAGTTATTTGAAAACCGTCTTTGTATTGACACTAACAAAGACGGTTTTCCTTCAACCGTCTTTGATCTTTCAATATAAAATGTTGAATAATTGCATTCCCCTCAAACAGATCGAACACAATCTCGTGCCCTAGCCTCATTCTCGTTCTGTGAATAGAAGAACTACCCAGCAGGCATCCGTGAGTCTCATCCCCTTCACTTGTTCTCGCGATCTTTGTCGTTGTTGCTCTTGCAGTCTCCCTCGTTGAAGAAGATGGGACGAGCCAGGCTTCTGGTTTCAGATTTCGTTCTTTCTTTCATGTGGGTATGGTCTAGTGTTCTCCTTCGAATCATCGTCTTCAACCACCTCGGCTTCGCTCATGGCCCCCTCAGTGAGGTTATGAAAACTACCTTCTCCGTCGCCAACATGTTCTTCTTCGCCTTCCTCACCAATGTTACACATGGTGGCGCCTACAACCCCCTCAGAGTTCTGGCCGATGCTATCTCTAGGGATTTGAACAAGTTTCTCTACTACGTTGGTGCTAGAATCCCCATTCAGGTTCTTCTTTTCTTCTCTTATTACCAATAAATGAATACCCTTTCAATTAGGTTCCCTTTTTATTGCCCCTAACATGGGTTTTTTAATGGCTTGGATTTGAAATTTGAAGAAAATTTGGTAAAAGCGGAATTTGGGTCTTGC